>CM066033.1:45984498-46391998 GCA_033557465.1 Ichthyophis bannanicus | reverse complement strand
TTCTTCTCCTAGGGAAAGAGGGTTTGGTAGGGCATTTCCTACCTACTGGGGAAGGAGAAGGCTTAGAATAGCCTCCAGAAACAGGGAAGTCAGTGGACCACTGAGCAACCTGATGTAAAGACTCCTTATTGAAGAGATTTTCCCCAGTGCAAGGAGTATTACCCAGTCTTTGTTGTGCCCATCTGCTTAAGTCTGAAGCTTGGAGCCAGGCTCTACATCGTGCCCCTATGGCTATAGCAGAAGTTCTGCTAACAGACTCAAAGGAGTCCAGGGAAGCACGAGTAAGAAACCAAGAGATGCTTTTTTTTTTTTTTTTTTTTATTGAAAGACTGCCAAAAAATACAAAGATACAAGAACCACAAAGATCTTCAGAGAGAATGCATCAGTAACAACACAACATCAGGTCACGATAGTAACCTACAATATGTCTTCATTTTTACACGTTTATAGTAAAGAAACCAAGATCCCCACCCTCCCCCCAACCTCCCTTCCCCCCCCCCCCAAAGTCACCCCAATCCCAGGGCCCCCACCCCCCCCCCAACTATGGCTTGCTACTGCTAGGGCGCAGGGCAATGGTGGGCGAAGAGACACACATAGGGAGCAAACCTTCTGATGGGTCGGCATATTACCTCCACTTTTCCAGCGCAATCACGCGCCATAACGAGAAACAAAGGGCGCCCACACCAATTCAAAGCGAGCCAAACGCATCCTACTAACCGCTACCCCCCGTTCCATAGAGTATGTATCCCACATGCGTTCCAGCCAGACCTGGAAAGAGGGGGCCAAAGCACGCTTCCATGCCGCCGCCAGGGACAGTCGGGCCGCATTCAAACCGTGCCGGAGTAAGGCAAGTTGCAAAGCCCGGGCTCCCGGCACGGGGGCCCCAAAAAGAAAAATCCCCGGGTCCCAAGGGATACTCAGTCCCAGAAGCGACTGAATCCGAAATTGTACACCTCTCCAAAAAGCACAAATACGGGGACACGTCCACCAAATATGTCCCAGGGTACCCCGTTGCCCACAGTTACGCCAACATAGGTCCCCAGCCCCGGGATACATGCGAGCAATCCGCACCGGAGTCATATACCACCGGTACAGCAATTTATAGTTCGTTTCTCGGGCATTAGTCGCTACCGAGCTCTTCCACAGGCGCGTCTCCACTGTCTCCCACTGCTGATCAGTATAAGAGAGATTCAAGTCAGAGTTCCAAAGCATCCTATGACGTGTGGGGCACGCCTGGGACCCCTGTAAGTGAGCGTATAATGTCGCCACAAGACCCTTTGTAGTAGTGCACCCCTCACAGTAGCGCTCCAGATCCGTCAGGTCCCGAGCAACCTGGGGCCGAACGGACTTAGAATTGACCCAGTGCGTCACTTGCATATACTGATAAAGATGCCCAGCCGGGAGGTCAAATTCGTCCCGCAGGGCACGGAAGGGTTGTAGCCGACCATCAGCAAAAAATTGGCCGACCCGGCTGAGGCCCAGGTGCCCCCAACGCCGAAAAATTACGTCACTCAAACCCGGTGGGAAAGAGGCGTTATCAACTATAGGGGCTAAAGGGGATAGCTCCACATCACGGGGCCGAAAGTGCTGATCCCAGCAACGGAGGGTATGAAGAATGTAGGGATTACTGGTGCACTTGCCGCGGCGAAGTTGTGGGCCAAGCCACAGCCAGTCTCCTAACCCCGCTCCCCCCGCCAAAGTCATTTCCATCTGCACCCATCGCTTAGTGCTATCGGCTATCATCCATTCCACCCCCGCCCGACATTGTGCCGCCGCGTAATACCAATGTAAATGGGCATTCCCATACCGCCGGAACGCGTGTGGGCAAAAAGAACTTGCCGCGCTAAGCGCGGGCGACGATAATGCCACACGAACTTCATAAGCAACTGTTGCCAGGTCGCCAAAGTAGCCCGCGGGATGGAAAGCGGGAGAACCTGAAAAAAATAAAGGAAGCGGGGGACAATCACCATTTTGACTACGGCTATACGCCCAAACCAGGAGAGGAGCAAGCCGTTCCAAACCTTTAGGTCCCGCCGGACCTGACGAAGCAGAGGATCATAGTTAGCTTTAAAAAGAGCCGCCCGTTCCGCAGTTAGGTTCACCCCTAGGTATCGCAGGTTTCCTGTTACCCAGCGAAGAGGATAAGCCTCTTGGAGCTCCGCACAAACCGCCCCAGGGACCCCAACATTCAAGATCTCCGATTTAGTATAATTGATTTTGAAGCCGGAGACTCGAGAGAAATCCGCGAACAACTGCATTGCGATTGGGAGGGAGGCAGACGGATCCACCAAGGATAGAATGATATCATCCGCGAAGAGCGCGATCCGATATTCCGCTGGACCAATGCGGACCCCTCGTAAACCTGGGTGTTCTCGAAAGCTCTGAGCCAGAGGTTCCATCGCTAGGGCAAAGAGCAGAGGCGACAGGGGGCAACCCTGTCGTGTGCCTCTCTCCAAGAAAAAGTGTCTCGAGTATCCCCCGTTAATCCGAACGCGCGCCTGAGGCCGCTGGTAAAGGCTGCGGACCCAACCAATATAATTAGGGCCAAAGCCCATTATCTCCAGAACACACCATAGATATCCCCAATCCACCCGGTCGAATGCTTTTTCTGCGTCAATTCCCACTAGCAACGCTGGTTGCGGGTCCCGTTGAGCCACATGAATGAGCTGCAACATACGCCGAATGTTGTCGGCGGCCTGGCGACCCGGCACAAAGCCAACCTGGTCCGGATGAACCAAGCCAGGGAGAACCCGATTCAAACGCGCAGCCAGCACAGAGGCAAAGATTTTAACGTCAACGTTTAACAAAGAGATGGGGCGATACGACGCCGCATCGTGCAAGGGTTTACCGGGTTTGGGTATCATCACGATCAATGCCTCATGCTGGGACGGGGGAAGGGAAGCGGCCCCCAGGACCTCATTAAACAAACAAGTCAGGGATGGTGCTAGTTGCGTTCGAAACTTCTTATAGTATTCTGCCGAAAAACCATCACTACCCGGCGCGCTGCCAGTTTTCAGGTGCCGGATTGCATTTTCCACTTCGTCAATCGTAAATTCCGAGTCCAACTGAACCCGATCAGAGTCAGAAAGACGCGGTAGAGCGGCCCTCAGGAGATAATCCTGCACGTGATCCCTGCCAGCGGGCTCTGCTTTATAAAGTCGCTCCAAGAAATCTGCAAAAAGTTCACGGATCTCCCGGGAGATAACCCTTTTCCGTCCCCCAGCGTCGCGTAATTTGCGGATCACTCTCGAGGCCTGCTGTTGACGTAGGCGCAAAGCCAAAAGGCGGCCAGTTTTGTTCCCATGTTCATAAAAAGTTTGCCTTAATTTCCGTCGTTTGTTATCTAATTCTCTCTGCGTACACGCATCCAGTTTCGCTCGTACCTGCCGCCATTGACGTAGGACCTGCCTCGACCCGGTTCGGGCATGCTCCAAACCCAGGCGAGCAGATTCCCTCACCAAGTGATCATGTTCACGCGTCCACATTTTGCGCGTGCGGGTTGCCTCAGCCATAAGTTGACCGCGAGCTGTAGCCTTATAAGCGTCCCACACCGTGGGAAGGGGAACATCCCCAGTATCATTAAGCTCAAAGAATTCCTTAATAAAGCGGGTATGATCCTGTACTGCACCCTGCCGCCGCAGGAACCTCGCGTCTAAGCGCCAAAGAGGGCGATTCTCACCATTCGTGCCGTCCGGGAGGGTAAGCCAGCACGGGGCATGGTCTGACCAAACCAGTGCTCCAAGTCCAGCCTGTACTCTCCCGTCCATCAGGCGCTGGTCCAGTAAAAAATAATCAATGCGAGTATGGACCTGATGGACCGGAGAGTAGTAAGTATAACCCCTCTCTTCCGCATGTGTGTCTCTCCATATATCCCGTAGACCCAAGTCAAGCATCAAGCGTTGAAGGGCTCTTGCCGATCCCCCCATTCCCCCCCCCAGCGCGACCCGTAGAATCCAAGTGAGGCACTAAATGCGTGTTGCAATCCCCACCCAAAACAATGGGACCCTTTGCAAAATCCGCCAGTAGAGCTTTCAAGCGTGTAAAAAAGGGCCCCTGACCTGTATTTGGTGCATAAACATTAGCTAAGGTTAGCAGGTGTCCGTCTAGGCGAACATTCAGGAAAAGCCACCTCCCCAGGGTATCGCGCTTTATCTCTTCAATCTGCAAGGAGAGGCTCTGGTGGAATAGTATAGCCACTCCCCGCTTTTTCCGACCTTGCGAGTCGGAGGCCACCCGCAGTTCGGTATATGGGGATCGCTTTAGCCAGCCCTGCTTGGAGTTCTGCAGATGGGTCTCCTGCAGATAAACAATGTCCCCTTGCAAAGTGCGCAATTCTGAGAACAGCAGGGACCGCTTCCTCGGGGAGTTAAGACCTTTAACATTTAAAGAGATAAAGCGCACCATTAAGAATTACAACCTAACCCCACACAGCCACCAGCCGCCCAGAAAATCCCAATAAGGATTCCCCCCAGCAAACCCAGGAAATTAGTTAATCGGGCCCACCTATGCCACCCTCTAAGAACAAAAGCCATAGACCCTCCTCCCCAGCCCAAACAAATCCCCCAGCTCCATATTAGAAAAACCCCCTTCCCATCTATCACCCCCCCCCTTCCCGTCAATACCACCTGCCTGTCTAGGTTAATACAGGACACGGTAAATTGACCACACACCCCGTACCCTCCAAATCCCCACAAAGTGAAAACTCAACCTAAACATAGAAAAGCATTCCCCCCACTGTTCCCCCACCCACCCCGGATCATCAATCCCTTCATGACCCCCCATCAGAACAATAACATCAATATAACATTTGCAGATCAACCGCCGCCCCCCACGGATAATGAGGTGGGGACCCCAAGCTAAGCCTTGCCACCGTTTATCCAAAAATCAAGGGACCCACTGGTTTAGGCTCTCTAAAAAAAAAAAAGGAAAAAGTTAGGGGAGCTTTGCAATTCTGCAAGAGTATCAGGCGGACTTGCCCACCCGGGTCCACTTAGAAAGCTGGGGCTTAGGGGGTGGCGGATGAGGCTGAGCATTATCATCAACTAGGCCCGCCTGGCGAAGAGCTCGCCAAGCTTCTGAGCAGTCCTTTGCAGAAATCTTTTTGTTGCCCAAAAGGAAGTTCATCCTAAAGGGGAAGGACCAAGAATAGCGAATCCCCTTGCTGGTCAAGACCGCCGAGACTGGTTTCATCTCTCTCCGGCGCGCCAAAGTGAACGTCGAGAGGTCTTGGTAGATGGACACTCTCGCGTCCTGGAAGCGTAACGTCTTCTTCTCACGGCCTCGACGTATAAGAAGCTCAGCATCAGTATAGCGCAGAAATCTCGCAATGACATCTCGTGGTTGATTGTTGGGATGTTTTCCCAGAGTGCGGTGAACCCGCTCAATTTCCATTCCAGAAGCGTTCATAGCCAGCTCCTCTGCCGGAAGCAACTCCGCTATTAGCAGCTTGAGCACGGTCGGCAAGTCTTCCCCGCCTCCCCCCGCCTCTGGAATTCCACGAAAGCGCACATTGTTGCGGCGGGAGCGGTTTTCAATGTCATCAATTTTATATGTCAGCTCCATTGCCTGTGCACGCTGCCTGTCAAGAGCGCATTGTAAATCCATCAGAGTTCCATCATGATCAACCACTTTGGTCTCCACGTCCTCTACTCGGGCTCCCAGTTCTTTAATGTCGGTCCGGAGTTCTGCGACATCTTTCAACAAGTCTTCCCGTAGTGAGCGGAACTCGTTGGCTAATTCTGCGAAGCCTCTGCGGAGCTCTTGTTTAATTTGAGCTGAGGAGAGTTGCTTATGAGAGTCCAGTTCCTCTTCACTTACAGTCTCATCGTCGGAGCCCAATGGGGGAGATTGGTCGCATGGGCTGCTTGGGGCTCCGGACTTATTCTGCAGCCGTTGGGAGGAGCGCATCCCCTCCTGAGTTTCAGAATTTTTAATTTTAGCAGCCATCACATAGAGTCACTCAGCTCACACAGTGTTAGGAGAGATATAGAGCCAATGTCAGCAATAAATGAAGGCACCAGAAAGATAACGGTGCTCGAGGACAGGCCAGTCCGCAAGATTGCCACCGTTACACAGTGTCAGGAGATGTATTCAAGCAATGTCAGCAAAGCAGAAGACACTGTTGCGACAGGGGGGCAGAGGATGGTAAGCTGCCCCCAAGCCCCCTTGGAGAAACGGCCTGGCACAGGTGAGGATCAAAAAGCGACGTAAAGCGGTGTGGGGCCGTACCCGCAAGAGCCCATAGGTGTAAATTGGAGATGCCTGGGGCTCAAGAGATCGCACTTGCAGGCCTGCAGGGCACCCCGGATCCACACAGGAGAGCGGGGACCCCCGGCGCGACACTGGGCTGCTGAAGAAAATTAGCTCCGGACACCAGCCCCAACTGCAGTTCAAGGGGCATGCAGGGGAAGAGGCAGCACTCAAACTTACCCCCCTCAAGTTGGCTCACGTTAGTGAGGCAGGATGACAGGTGCCGGCAATGGCCGCGTGGATGCCACACGGTCTCGGCAGGCCTCCCCGACAGATCTTCAGCGCTGCCGCCAAACACCACAGGCTGGAGAGTGCGCTCCCCCTCCCGATGAACGGAGCGCCGCTCGATCCGCAGGCAACAGGAAGGGGGCCAGCCCGGAGGCCCCGCAGGAGTCCGTCAGGCGGTCTTCAGTCGCGCTGGATCTAAGGGAACTGCTGAGCAATGCGAAGAAAGCTGCTCCTGGCCCTCCCGGTGGGGCGAGTTGTCAGTGAAAGTGCTCAAGGTACACTTGGGGGTGATGTTCCACCCGGCAGAGGTTCGCCACACAATCTCCGATCTGGCGCATAGGGTCTTGCAGCGCAGCCCCAAGAGGGCCTGCCCAGAAGCTGTCCGAGTCCCTCAGATCGTAAGAAGTCAGCTGCGGGGATATTCAGGCCAGAGGCAGACGTCGCCACGAGGCACACAGCAGGCCACGCTCTTGAGGATGGACACCTCGACTTCTCGTCCTCCAAAGTGCTTACCGGGCGGCTTACCCGGGCTGCAATGAACACCGCGGGTTTGATCTGATCTGGGGCAGGTGGGAAAAATCGCTGCTGTTAGCGCATGTTAGCTTAAGGTTTGTGGTATTTGGAGCGGGAGCTCAGTTAGAGTGCGGCCATAACACAGCGGGCTCGCGAGCGCCCCCCCAAGAGATGCTTTTAATATGACTAAGTAGTAAGGAATAGTCTGCAATCTTGGGCTCTGAAAGAAAAGGAGTCAAAAGATATAATTTCTTTGTGACCTCCTGAAGTGATATAAAAAATATATGAGAGAATCCTTGTTGACAGCATAGATGTCTGGAAGGTTTGACGTCCAAAAGCATCTAGTGTCCTAGACTCACGACCTGGTGGGTAAGAAGAGTGCTTCTACTTACTTTTCACCTTCCTCACTGCTGATTCCACCACAAGGGAATGATGGGGAAGTTGAGTCTTTTGAAATCCTGGAGAGGGGGGTACCTGATACAGAAGATCAGTTGCTCTAGAACAGGGGTCACCAACCTCCAGAGGGCCGCGGGCCGCACAGCCGACTACCGGCAGACTCGCGGGCCGCACCCCCCCCCCCTCGCGAAAAAAAACCTGCTCATACCTGTACTTTTATTTTTCCATGTCAGCTCCCTCCCTTCTTCTGCAGCCGCGGCTCCCTGCCTCTTAGGGAACCGCGGCTGTGCTTGTAAAATCATCGCGGAGCCCTTCCTGTCTTGACGGGCTCCGTGCAACATTGTCCCGCCTCTAAAGGAAGTTGTTTACCACTTCCTTTGGAGGCGGGACAATGCTGCACGGAGCCCGTCAAGACAGGAAGGGCTCCGCGATGATTTTACAAGCACAGCCGCGGTTCCCTAAGAGGCAGGGAGCCGCGGCTGCAGAAGAAGGAGTTGGTGAGTTTGCCTTGGCGGGCCGCACCGGGGTAGAGTCTCGCGGGCCGCACGGAGGGACCTCGCGGGCCGCAGGTTGGTGACCCCTGCTCTAGAAGGTGAGGGAACCCTTAAAGGTGCTTCCCACATTCTTAGAAGAAGATCCTGCAAGGAATGATGTAAAGGAAGCATTATATTTTCCTTTTCTCCAGTAGAAAGAGAGCCTTGTGTAGGATCATAGCCAGGGATAGGAATAGCAAGAAATGTTGCCATATTCAGGAGAAAATTCTGAAAAGAAGGATCTCCAAATGGAACCGTCCCTGGACAGGCTAGACCTGAAGAACTAGCCTGGGCACCGGAGGATCTACTTGAGAATATAGGAATATAAGATCCTGCACAGTGCAAGGAAGGATCCTTAAGGGATGGATGCTGGTACTGGAGGTCATGCCCTGAGACAGTCAGCACTGCATCGTCCATGCCAGGTATCGACTTCAAACTTGGTATAGAAAGGAGCGAACCTGGTGAAAGAAGCCTGGAAGGAGCTGGCCCCGATTTTACTGCGGGTACCGGCACCGATACCGGTAGCTGTGTCGGAATCGAAAGCGAAACCGACATCTAAGCAGTCATCGGTGGCTGCTCAATCGGTACCGAGGTAACCGAAGGCTTTTGGTAATCACCCTCGGTACCGAGCATCCGGAACCGGTAAGCGTCGGTACCGAGACGTGTCGGTACCCAGTCTTCTAGACTAGAGATCGATTCTAGACTTGGCATCGAAGGAAGCGAGTCTATCGATGCATGTCTAGAGGGTACCGACGTCGGTGGTAGTATCGGCGTAGATGCCGATACTGGAAAGTCAATCTGGGGCATATCGAACGGTCCCGAAGATACCGAGAAAGCCAGATGACGATCCCTGGTGAGGAGTGAATTGCTCAACACCAGTGCCGATGCCGGGGTATCGGTACCGCTCAGATGCCACCACCGAGCATGGCTCAGGTATGTTCTGTGAGGGGTGAGCCACAGGAACAACCTGAAACCCCTGAAAAGCTTTGGAGGCCGAAGACTCCCGCCGGGGTTTTGAAGCCAATGGACCCTTGAGGGCAAGGCCGGAGCCGTCATCATGCTGTGCATGAGACCTACCACTCAAGGGTTGGCTAGTCTTAACAGACTGTTTGTGGGTTACCTGATCCTGTGGAGAAGAAGAAATGGTCGGTGCCCTGACACTGGAAGGCAACGCGGTATCGAGGGAAACTCAAATGGAAAATCTCTTCTCACAATATTGTAGCCTAATGGCTCCGGAGGAAAATGGTCAGGACCCAAACAGGTTAGACACCAGTTCTTGGAGTCTAAAAACAAAACTGTACCGCCACAGCTTAGGCACTTCTTAGGAAAAGAAGGTGGCGGCTCCATGATGGAGAGGCCTAGAAGGCCCAAAACGTTTAAGACAGAAACTGAGGGAAAAAAATTCCCCGAATTTAAGAAAAAGAAAAGAAAAAACACCGGCGGTACCGGTGGAGTCGGGGAGACAGCCACGACCACAAGAAAACAAAGAATTAAAGAAAAAATTTTCTGCGGCGACAGGACGACGTCCTGCCGGCTCCGCGGAAAAACAAAAACTGAGGAGAGACAGTTGGAAAGGCGGGAAGGCAGCACGCAGGCGCTGAGGGATGCTCCCAAAGGTTTTCTGATTGGACGCTGGGGAGCGTTCCCGCGCAGGCTCCGTCCGTACCGACGTACCCATATGTGAAGACTCATTCCTGCTTGTTCCTGGAGATAAGGTCTTTTTTCCCGAGCCCTTCTTTTTCTGAGAAGGGGCAGAGGTTTTTCTGGACAGCCTAGTCCTGGTGAGAGTCTCTGTCTCGAGCTCAGCAGCCTTTTCAGCCATGGGTTTGCCGAAAAGGTTTTCACCCCGGCAGGGGACATCGACCAACTTGTCCTGTACCCATGGCTCGAGGTCAGATGACTATAGCCAAGCCTGTCGGCGGGCACCGATGCCGGCCCAGGCTACTCAGGCCAAAGCCTCGATGCCGGCCTCGGCTACTCGGGCCGAAGCCTCGAAGCCATCGTAGGCTGCTCGAGAGATAAACTTCGAGCACTCCCGAATACCAGTGGACAAGGCTTGGAACCTCTGCAAAGGTTCCAAGAGCCCCCAGAGCCCCCACCACCACCAGCAGCTCTCCCCATCCCGGGGATCGAGCCACCGGCAGCAGGAGGGGCCTGCCGATCACCGCGGCCCAATCGGGGCACAGCTGCATCATTTTAAACTTCGCGCCAGCAGGCGCCGACCTCCCAGAGCCCCCACCACCACCAGCAGCTCTCCCCTTCCCGGGGATCGAGCCACCGGCAGCAGGAGGGGCCTGCCGATCACCGCGGCCCAATCGGGGCACAGCTGCATCATTTTAAACTTCGCGCCAGCAGGCGCCGACCTCCCAGAGCCCCCACCACCAACAGCAGCTCTCCCCTTCCCGGGGATCGAGCCACTGGCAGCAGGAGAGGCCTGCCGATCACCGCGGCCCAATCGGGGCACAGCTGCATCATTTTAAACTTCGCGCCAGCAGGCGCGCCCGCGACTGGCAGGCCCGCGCCTGAGGGCCTCGCCAGAGGGCCCTTTGGCGTGGCCCTTAGGCGAGGCACGATAGGCGACATGACAAATTCCACATCAGCTCACTGGTGACTCGACGCCTGCTTCACTCAACGCCCGGCCGCCTGACCAAGAAAACAACATTCTACCAACAACTGAACTCAGGAGTGAACTTGGGCCTCTCTACACAACTCTCAACCACAGCAAGTATACAGACTAATCGTGTAAATGTACCATACCTCATAACCACTTTCATCATCTCTGTGGCACTCAATTATTACTGTTGCCAGTAGCACCTAAGTATTACTATTGCCATAGCATTCATTTATTACTGTTGCCAGTAGCATCAAAGTATTACTGTAGCCATAGCACTCATTTATTACTGTTGCCAGTAGCATCAAAGTATTACTGTAGCCATAGCATTCAATTATTACTGTTGCCATAACACTCAAGTAAAGCTGTTACCAGTAGCACTCAATTAGTACTGTTGCCAGTAGCCCCAATCATTTTATTACCAATAACATTCAACTTACTACTGCCTAGAACACCCAAGTATTCTGATACCAACAGCGTTCAATTTTACTGCTGCCTATAGCATCCAAGTATCAAAGCAACAATCCTCCCTCCCAAAGCCTGCCCTGCCCAATCAGGGCTGAGCAGCCATCGCTTAAAGAAAGCACCAGCAGGCACACCCGCGCCTAGCAGGCCTCACCTGAAGACCATTCGACATGCCCTTATACCGTGACCCTACAGGAATAACACCAAAAGATAATCATGACTACATCAACCATAACGCTCGTTTTTCTCTATACTATTGCCATGACCATTCATGACTCTGTTTCATACATACCTGATCATAACCCTATCCCAGCACTCTTAGGATCAAATAGAAAACATCACTACAACTATCATCAACCTTACCCAAACCTTCAACACAAGAGACAATCACGCCTGCTCTACATAACACTGGAGACCATTACTAACAAAAAACCCACAAAGACGACCTGCAACACGAGCTTAGATGTGCACTCATCAACGCACGGTCTGTGCGCAACAAATGGCCAGCCATCACAGACCTAATATCCAACTACAATCTAGACCTCCTAATGGTCACTGAGTCATGGCTCTCTGACTCAGACACTGTCTTAATTAACCAAATCACGCCCCCCAATTTCTCACTCTTCGCTTGTAACCGAGATAATAGAACAGGGGGAGGAGTCTTCATAATAGCAAAGTCCGAGTTGCAATACCGAGTGTCCCTAACCAGGAGCTCCCAACATCTAGACACTATAACGATCGCAAATAGAAGCAACTCTATCAATCTCATCTATTCAGCACCAAACGCAGTATCAGAAGATCTCTCAGATATAATAAACTTAGCCTGCAATCCTGACAACCCCAACAAATCAAACTGGTTGTTAGGTGATTTTAACCTTGCCTCTCTACATCACGACTTATCCAGTACATTCCTCGATGCCATGACAGACCTTGGATACAAACAAATCGTGCACAACCCCACACACAAACAAGGGAACATCCTCGATTTGATATTCGTTCCATCAGCAGTCTCAAGCTTATATAATTACACCAAACCATCTATTATCCCAGTCCCTTGGTCAGACCATAGCCTGATCTTATTCCAGATTCCAACAAATTCAAACACACTCACCCAGCCAGTCTCCTCAACAACAAGCGCAAGGCGATTTAAGCCGTTGGACATAGAGACCCTCACTAAACAAGCGTTACCAAAACTATCCAAGCCAACGGACAATCTAAACGAGCTGATCTCTAACTGGAACGACACTCTCTATCAGTATGCCTATCAACCAAGCATGAACAAGAAGCTCCCATCCAGGAATCGCTCCAATAAAAAGCAGGATGCCCCTTGGTTCTCTCCAGAACTATGTACATCTCTACTCCAATTAAGGAAGTTAGAAAGAAAATGGAGACACACCCACAACAGCCAGGATCAAGAAGAGTATCTCACCCACCTCAAAAAGCACCGCGAACTAACTTGGACTACAAGGAAAGAATTCCACTCCAACCTTCTCAGCAAAACATTAAACAGACCACGCGATCTCTTCAATTTAGTAAAAACACTAACCAAAGATCCATCGCCACCGCATCAAGAATCTGTACAACCACAGCTATATGCTAATTTCATCCAAGCCAAAATGGTCAAGGCGAACACAACGCCATCACAAATACTAATCCAACTCCCGCAAGCTCAAGCATCACTTGATAAATTCTCACCACCATCAAGAAAAACCATCGAAGAAATTATCGCTACCATAAACACCACCACGGCACCAAATGACCCACGTCCGGCACACTGGATCAAAACCTTACGTGCCGAGCTTAGCCCTTACATAGCTAAGATCGCAAATATCTCCTATCTAACTGGGATCTTCCCTACTGCCCTTAAACAAACATCAATTCGCCCTCTGCTAAAAAACAACCTGATGGACCCAACAAAGGAAGAGTCCTACCGCCCAATCTCCAGCATTCCCTATCTAGCCAAGATACTTGAAAAGGAAACTCAGAGGCAGATCCAACACCACATTGACACAGCAGCCCCGTTGGACCCATGCCAACATGGATTCCGAGAAGCTCACGGAACAGAAACACTCATGACTTCACTACTTAACAAACTCATTTGTGGGATTGACAACATTCACATGGCCATTGCAATGATTTTTCTGGACATATCAGCAGCATTCAACTCAGTCGACCATAAGATTATGCTAGCTAGACTTCACGAAAAAGGCATCCGTAACCAAGCCTGGAACTGGTGCAAATCTTACTTAGATGAGCGCTGGCAACAGGTCCGTACAGGCAACATTACATCTGAACCCTTCAAACAGAAACAGGGAGTACCTCAAGGCTCATCTCTATCTGCGTTGCTTTTTAATATATACATGCAACCAATCTGCCAAATCACCAGACTTCGGTATATCCTGCCTACTATACGCGGATGACGTGCTAATATTCACACCGATCAATATATCAAACCCTGACTACTCTCCATTAATCAACTGTTTCAACACAATAACCGACTGGCTTCTCAATCAGAACATGAGAATAAACTTCCAGAAAACCGAAGTACTCATAGCCACAAGAAACAAGCAATTTTCTCCGCCAACCACCCTCATAGTAAGAGATGCAGAACTCCCAATCAAGGCCTCCATAAAGTACCTCGGCGTGATACTCGACCAAAAACTCAATCTTAAAGAGCACATAAAGAACACAGTAAGGTCAATTTACTACAAACTAAAAACACTGCGCCACCTGAAACCAATGATGGAGACAAAGGACTTCCGTACAGTCTTCCAAGCAATAGTCACACCGCATTTTGACTATGCGAATATCATCCTTCATGGCCTCCCCAAGAATACACTAAATCCACTTCAACTGGCGATGAACGCGGCAGCCCGCATCTTATCTGGAGCTTCTATAAGAGATCATATAACACCAATACTGATCGATCTGCACTGGCTTCCGATAAACTGCAGAATAACATACAAAACCCACCTCATCACATTCAAGGCTATTAATAAATTATCTCCTGCATCGATCTCAAATCTCATCACCCTGACTCCAAACAACAGACCCAGGAGACTAGTAGCAGAAAACACACTAGTTACTCCTAGTATCTCCACAAAATGGACACAACAAACTACTAACAGAGCTTTTGTGTCCTATGCTCCCAAGTGCTGGAACAATCTACCTCCAAACATCGGAACAATCTACCTCCAAACATCAGATCAATCAGGGATATCACCCAATTTAGAAAGTCCATCAAGCACTATTTATTCACTTTGCACTTCAGGCTACCATACACACAATAGAACCGGCTATCGCCCACTCAGATAAACTCCTACACATAACAGCAATCCAGAACAAAGGATCAAAATGTGAAAACACTGTATTCTTGTATTCTGTATTCTTGTCAAATATCGAATCTTGATGTAACCTATTCAATGTATATATAATTATGTATATAGTTATCCCCAGTTCGACCAAGAAGCTTCCATGGGGGACCACGTCCCCTGTGCGAAGCGGCCCTCGCAGTGGGCTCCCCAGCCCAAGAGGCTGGCATCCATCATGAACGGAACCCAAAGGGGCTGCTCCAAAGGCAGCCCCAGTCGCAGGTTCTTCGAGCACAGCCACCACCGGAGCGACAGACGAATGGACCTCGGGCAAGGCAGCCTCTTGTTCAACGACTCGAACTGATTCGACCAACGACGTAAAAGGGCGCTCTGGAGTGGCCGCATATGGAATCTCGCCCAAGGAACTACCTCCAACGTCGCCGCCATAGTGCCCAACAGCCGTAGATACCACCAGGCGGACGGCGCGGGGATCCCTAAGAATGTGCACACGAGGCCCCCGCAAGGCCTGAACACGCGCTCCGGCAAGCACACCAGACCTCTCGCCGTGTCGAAAAGAATACCGAGGTATTCGAGGGATTGAGTGGGCACCAGACGACTCTTTGTCTCGTTGACCACCCAGCCAAGGGCCTGCAGCAAGGCCACCACTCTGTCCGCAACCCGCACACTCTCTTCGTGGGATTTTGCTTGAATCAACCAATCGTCGAGGTAAGGGTGGACTAAGATACCTTCCTTTCGCAAGGCTGCCGCAATCACCACCATGACCTTTGTAAAGGTGCGGGGAGCTGTGGCCAGTCCGAACGGCATGGCCCAAAACTGAAAGTGGCCCCACGGGAAGGCGAACCTCAGGAACCTTTGATGAGCCGCCCGAATGGGAATGTGTAAATAGGCCTCCGAGAGGTCAAGAGATGTGAGAAACTCCCCTTGACGCACCGCCACTATGACGGATCTTAAGGTCACCATCCGGAAATGCGGTACCCGGAGAAAACGATTCACGCCTTTGAGATCTAGAATCGGGCGGAGCGAACCGTCTTTCTTTGGCACCACAAAATAAATGGAGCAGTGACCGACGCCGCGCTCGGAAGGAGGAACGGGGATGACAGCTCCCAGGGCTATGAGTCGGTGCAGCATCAACCGAATGGCCCGCGTTTTCAGCTTGCCTTTGCTGGGAGAAAGGACAAAGGAATCTGGAAGCGGACAAGCAAACTCCAGCGCATAACCCTCTCGGATTATCTCCAGCACCCACTGGTCTGAGGTTATTTGGGCCCAGGAAGGAAGAAAGTCCCGCAGACGACCCCCGATGACCAGACTTCCCTCCGGAGCCCGCCTCGCTTCATTGCGGCTTTCGACTAAAGGAAGAGGACGAAGAGGACGACGCTGCCGAAAAGCCTCTACCCGCTCCTCGAAAACCTCGAAACCCTTGGGATCGAGAACCAAACCGGCCGCGCTGGGAACTCCAAAGGCGGGAAGAACGAAATCTGCGAAGGTCCTGAAACTGACCCCGCACGGGCGGCAAGTTTCTGCTCAGCTTAGGCTTATCCTCTGGCAGCCTACCGCCCTTAGACTCCCCAAGGTCTTTAACCAACTTATCCAGGTCGTCTCCGAACAACAGTCTGCCTTTAAAGGGAAGCTTACTGAGACGGGATTTAGAAGATCCATCGGCCGCCCAATTCCGCAACCATATAGATCTGCGCGCTGCCACCAAGGAAGCCATGCTATTCGCCAAGGTTCTGATCAAATCATAATGCACATCTGCCAAATACGCCGACCCAGACTCTAACCGGGTCACTTCTAGCAACCCCTGCTGATCCAAGCCGGAAACTTGCCGCAAGTGTTGCACCCAACGCAAGCAGGCCCTAGCCAACCAAGCGCCACAGATAGAGGCCTGCAAAGATAAGGCATTGGTCTCAAAGGCCTGTTTCAACAAACCATCGACCTTCTTGTCTTGCGCATCCTTTAAAGCCGCACTGCCTTCAACAGGAAAGGTGGTTTTCTTGGTTACCGCCGAAACAGCGGCATCTACACGCGGTGACTTAAACTTCTCCTTGTCCTTGTCTGCTAAGGGATACAGGTGGTTCATAGTCCTAATCCCCTTCAGGCCAGATTCAGGCTGATCCCACTCAGTTTGAATCATCTGCTCCACCACTCGGTGTACCGGAACCACCACCTGAGACTCCGCACCGCCTGAATGAGAGGATCCTCCAACCCGTCCTCTTCAACAGGAGGAGCTGCCGCCAGATTGAGTGTCTGAAGAGATTCCGTAATCAAGGGCACCAGCTCTTCCTTACGGAACACCCGAATAATTCGGGCTTGATCTTCCGGCTCGGGGATCTCACCGTCCTCCAGCTCTTCACCCGCAGTATCGGGATCTACTTCGGTATCCGGATCATGCCAGCTGATGTCGTCTTGCTCCAGGTCCGTGGACCTAAAGCGCTTGGCTGAAGGCTGGAACTTACGCCGGGGCTCCTCGCCTTTTAAGGAGGGAAGGAGCGACGGCCAAGTCTCTGGCAACTTGCCGGAGCACCCCAGACGAAAAGCCTGGTGAATAAGAAAGACAAAGTCCGGGGGAAAATCTGTGAAGGTAGACTCTGCTGCTTCAAGCGGTAACGTGCCGGCCTGCCCCTTAGGAGGGACCGCAGAGAAAGAAGCGAGAGGTCTAGGCGAAGTACCCCCCTCCGCCTGGATAGCCGGGCTTTCTGGGTCTGACAGCTCTTTATGCTCCATTTGGTGCTCTAAGTCTGAGGAAATAGAGGCGCAGCCTCTGCAAATTCCAGACTCCGCCACAGCCCCTCTGCGCGAGCCGCAAATCACGCACTGCGGTCTCGTAGCCATGCAGGCCGGGGAGCCACCCCAGGAAACAGGGCCTAACCAAACCCCCAAAAAGAAACCAATAAATAAATAAATAAATGTGTTTGTTCTTTTTTTTTTTTTTATGCAAACACAAGAAATTGGAAAAGCAAAAACGCCAGTCTAACAGCTAGCAAAGCGCAGGGGGAGCCCGTGCACAGCTCCTCACATCGGGCGGGAAAAAATGGAGTCAGAAAATGGCCGCCGGCACATTTTCGCCGGCGAAAAAAATGGTGCGAAAAATCAAACAAAGAAAACCAAAGAAATGAACGCGTTTGAGGGAAGCAGAAAGAGTCCGTTAAGAAATACACACTCACCGCACAGGCAGAGAATCGCCGGCAGACAGCCCGCCGCTCGAACCCAGAGCGGGAGCGTGCTGCCGATCCGGGCTGTCAATCAAAGCCCGAGGTACTGCGGATCGCAAAGAAGGAAGCCAGCTGACTGAACAGAAACTTCCCGGACCCAAGCAGAGGGCTGACAAAGGCAAATCTCTCCTCCGTGCAGTCTAGGAGGAGAGATCTATCCTACGGGACTGCAAAGAACACCCCTGCAGTAAAGGCAGAAGGTCAGTGCAGACCCGGCTCCTCGATCGCCGTTCCTGTTGTCTTTTTTTTTTTTTTTTAAAGAGACAGCTACCTATTAAAAAGAAATCAAATGAAAAATAAGAGGGAGAAAGAAAAACCCCAAAAACAGCTCGCTAGTGTTGCCTCCAATCGTCCCTAAGTGAGCCTAAACCAGGCACACACGTCCTCCAGCTGCAAGGAGACTGGACACACTGGGGGCTGATGGGAGCTCCTACAGCATACATCCTGGCATAGGAAGATTCTGATTGGTCCAGTCTCCAGGCTGCAGGAGGAGGTGAACTACCCGGATGTGGAGGACTAAACTGGAGGACCGCTCAGGAACTTATGATGGGAAACAGCAAAACAGAGCCAGGAAGCAGCCGCCTACTGACTGTGTGAAGAGAAGCAGGAAAAAGGCAACTGCAGAAAAATATCACTGAAGAAAGAAGGGAGGTGCTTGTGGTCAGAAGAACAAGATACCACCAAAAAACAGATCGGGACACTGCTTTAAAAGAGAACCGCGAAAGAAATAAAACACTCACTGCCCTCGAAGGAGAAAGAAAAACAGATGAAGGAGGAAGGGTCTGAAGAAGAAAAAAAAACTACCCGACAACTTCCTCAGCAACCGGGTCCTTGAATAAGGGTTTGTTTGTTTTTTTAAACAAACTTTAATGTGGAGCTGGGGGCCGCATCTTCAGTTGATGCCGGCTCGGGCACGCCAGCGGATCCTGGGGGGGCATAGTGGGTAATTCATTACTCTGGTGGTCTATATGCCTATTCACTTGGATGGTATTGTTAGAAGTAGATGGGGGTGGGGGGGAGGGGGGGAATAACCGGGTGGCAGTATTATGGTGGGGGAGAGTTTTGGATTTTGGCACAGGACTATGCCTAGCCCACTGGTCGCCATGGCAGTTTAGAGTAGGTGGCCCGGGGGGGGGGGGGGATTGGGGGGGCAGGAGGTTGGGATTTGGGAAGGGGGGAGGAAAAACAGTTAAAAGTTATCAGCTGCAATACCTACTTGGTAGTACTATACCTCTGTGGTATGGACAGTCCCGTGTTAAGTTGATTGCTTTTATAGTTGCTTTTATAGTTGGGTGCTGGGGCATAAGTTTAGGCTTTTATAGATATGGCTCGAAGTTATATACGGGACTTTGGGTTGGTGTATGTACTTTGTTGCTTCGGTATTTTGTTGTTTATGCAATTTGCTGTGTACTGTTGTGTGCAACTGAATAAACAAATTTAAACATAAACAAACTTTAAGGAATTAGAACAATAACAAAAGGTGACTGCCAACTTAGCTGATAGAAGTCTTGCTTGCAGAACAGTCAGAACGGAAGGCTGCAACTGCTACTCATGAGCACTTCCCTTCAGAGGTGCTCTACTGGTCCTCTTAACCAGGAGCACCTCTGGAAAGTGAAGAAAGAAAAATATCAGCAAAGAAGAGGCACCACAGTGTGCACAACTGCCAAAGATAGCTACACTGACACCAAATCTCTTCTCAGAGAAAGCGTAGTTACTCACCTGTAACAGGTGATCTCCAGGAACAGCAGGAATTTAGTCTTCACATATGGGTATCATCGGTACCGATGGAGCCTGTGCGGGAACGCTCCCGAGCGTCCAATAGCAACGCTTTTGGGAGCACCCCTCAGCACATGCGTGCTGCCTTCCCGCCTTTCCAAATGTACCTCTTCAGTTAAGTTTGTAGCTGAGTGAAAGGATAGAGGGAGAGAGGAAAGAGACAAAGAGAGAGAGAGAGAGAGAGAGAGACAACTCCTAGGGGAGGTGGGTGGGTTGTGATGACTAAATTCCTGCTGTTCCCAGAGATCAACTGTTACAGGTGAGTAACTACGCTATCTCCTGGAACAAGCAGGAATGTAGTCTTCACATATGGGGGACTCCCTAGCTGAAGATGCCAGGGAGATAGCCCCAGAAAGGTGCCACCCTAAAAAGGTAGGCATCCTTCCTTCCATGGATTTTTGGCATTCCACCAGGGTTGGTGGGTAGGAGTTGAATTAGGTCTGAAAGAGATTTTGAAGAACAACTTGGCCAAAGAAGGCATCCCGATGGGAGGCTTTATCCAGGCCGTAGTGGGCTGTGAAGGTGTGTACCGAAACCCAGGTGGCTGCTCGACAAATGTCATCGATAGACACAGAGTGGAGATTAGCCATAGAAGCTGCCATGGCCCTCACATTATGAGCTGTGACATGGTCCTGAAGAGGAAGACCCTTATTCTCATAAGCAAAGGATATGCATTGGGCAATCCATTTAGATAAAGTTCTTTTGGAGACTGGACGTCCCAAATAACTAGGGTCAAAAGGTATAAAACGTTACGAGGACTTTCTATGTTGCTGTGTTCTTTGTATGTACAAGGCTAAGGCCCTTTTACAATCCAAAGTATGAAGGTTTCTTTCTGCATTAAAGAGGCCTCGGAAAAAATACAGGAAGATAAATTGATTGGTTTAAATGAAAAGGCGAAATCACCTTTGGCATAAAGTGTGGGTGAGTTTGAAGAACAACCGTATCATGATGAAACCTAGTATAAGGAGGATCAGCCACTAAAGCTTGCAATTCACTAATGCGACGGGCAGAGGTGATTGCAATTAGGAAGATGACCTTCCAGGTCAAAAACGTAAGGGCTGTAGTGGCCAAAGGTTCAAAAGGCGGCTTCATGAGCTGCACGAGAACTAGATTTAGATCCCATGCCACTGGTGGTGGCTTGATGGGAGGTTTAATTAATAAAAGGCCTCTCAAAAATCTTGATAGGAGTGGATGACAAGAAATTGGTTGTCCATTTAGAGGCTGATAAGAAGCTGCAATTGCACTAAGATGGACTCTTACCAAATAGCTCTTTAAACCAGAATTTGATAAGTGAAGGAGATACTCTAGTATCGATTCTAATGGTATGACCAGGGGGTTTAATCCCTTCTTGGAACACCATATAGTAAAACGTTTCCACTTGAAGGCATAAGATCTTCTTGTGGAAAGTTTCCTAGAAGCCTGAAGGATATCTTTACCTGCTGGGACAGGTTGAAATCTTGGAGGTCTAAGCCTTCAGCAACAAGGCCGTGAGGTGCAGGGACTGGGGATTCGGGTGCCATAGCGTCCCGTTCTTCTGGGAAAGGAGATCTGGAGCATGTCCTAACTCCAGAGGTGCCGCTTGAGAGAGATGTAGAAGCAGGGAATACCACGTTTGGCGTGGCCATCGTGGTGCTACGAGAATCATGCGACCCCTGTCTCTCTGAAGCTTGAAGAGTGTTTTAGGGATGAGGGGAATGGGTGGGAAGGCATAAAGGAAGTCCTGACCCCAGTGAAGGAGGAAAGCATCCCTTGCCTGACATTTGTGAGCCAGAATCCTGGAACAGAACCGGGGAAGTTTGGCATTCAGTTGACTTGCAAAGAGGTCTATGTCTGGAGTGCCCAGAGAGGAAATATCTTTGCCACCTGGTCTAGGCGGAGGGACCACTCATGAGGCAGCAGTACTCGACTGAGTTTGTCTGCCCAAAGGTTTTGAATGCCTGCAAGATATACCACTAGAAAGTGAATTTGATGCTCTCTGGCGAGGGCCCACAGTCGTAAAACTTTGTTGCATAACGACAGAGAGCCTGTTCCGCCCTGCTTGTTCACATAGAACATGGCTACTTGATTGTCCGTCTGGACTAGGACTGTCTTGTAGCTGAGCTGGGCGTGGAATACTCGAAGAGCTAAATAGATTGCTCTTAATTCCAGGAGGTTTATGTGTAAACCAACCTCCTGTGGGGTCCAGGTGCCCTGGGTAGAGAGATGATTCAGGTGTGCTCCCCAACCCACCTGTGATGCATCTGTTAGGGTGGCCTCAAAGAGGGGTTGATGGAAAGGAGACCCCACTGTCAGATTTTTTAGTGATTGCCACGATTGAAGGGACAAAATTAGTCGTTGAGAGATTGTTATTTTGTCCAACAAATGACCCATGGCCTGTGTCCACTGTGTGGAGAGGATCCACTGAGCTGCTCGCATGTGGAGGCGAGCATATAGGACTACATGAACTGGGGATGCCATATGTCCCAGTAACTGCAATAGCTCTCGAGCAGTGAGGAAGGATTTGCCTACTGCTTGAGAAGCTAGTTGCATTATGCAAAGACACCGGGCTTGTAAAAGGAAAGCCCTTGCCTGTCTGGTATCTAGACAGGCTCCTATGAATTCTAGGCATTGGGAAGGAAACAGTTGAGATTTTGGGAAGTTTATTACCAATCCCAAGTATTGGAGGATTTGCATTGTAGGGGACAGTGCAGTGCTGGCCTCTGCAACTGTAGGGGCCCGAATGAGCCAGTAGGGGAAGACGAAAATCCCCAGGGTTCATAGAAATGCAGCTACTACTGCCATGCATTTCGTTAATACCCTTGGTGCTGAAGCCAGGAAGAACCTTGTACTGGAAAGGTTTTCCCCTGAAAAGGAAACGTAAAAATTTCCTGTGATCTGGATGGATGAGAATGTGAGTGTATGCATCCTTTAAGTCTAGAGAGCAAAGCCAATCCTGGCTTTGAAGGTATGGCAGAAGAGTTCCTAGAGAAATCATTTTGAATTTCTCTCGAAACAGATATTTGTTCAATTCTTTGAGGTCTAGAATGGGTCTGTGTCCTCCTGTTTTCTTTGGAATAAGAAAATAGGGGGAGTAGAACCCTGCACCCTGTTGAAGAATGGGTACTTCCTCTAATGCCCCTTGGGCAAGAAGTGTGGAGACCTCGTGATCTAGCAGATCGTCTGCAGAGGTTTGTGAATTGAATTGCTTTAGAATTGTAGGAGGGGGGCATGCTGTGAAAATGAAGCTTGCACCCCTCTCCTACAATGGACAAAGTCCAATCTTCTGCTGTTATCTGATGCCATCTGTTGACAAAGTGGCATAACCTGCCCGGAATATTGGGGGGTTGGGGACCCCTCAGAGACAGGGAGGGAAAGTTCTCTAGGAAGGAGTCAAAGCACTTGAGGGGGCTGAACCTGGAGAGCTGGTTGGGCTCTCGGTCCTTTTGGCTTCTTTTGCTGTCTAGTTTGTCCCTTTTCGGCAACCTGACCTGGAGTTAGACTTTGCTGGGTATAGGAAGGATACAACTTCCTCTTTTTGCTAAAAGAGGGTTTTTTATAAGGCTTCCTTTTGGCTGGAGTGGCTGTAGACTTTGACAATCTATCTAAGGTAGAATTGTCACCATCTAACTCGTTAGCTTTTTCCTGTCAGTTCTTGCCGAAGAGATTCTCCCCCGTGCAAGGAATGTTGCCTAACTTGTCCTGTACCCAAGTCTCCAAGTCTGATGCCTGTAGCCAGGCAATCCGTAGTGTACCAATGGCAATAGAGCACAGTTACTTACCTGTAACAGGTGATCTCTGGGAACAGCAGGAATAAGTCTTTACATATGGGTACATCGGTACCAACGGAGTCTGCGCGGGAACGCTTCCCAGCATCCAATCAGAAAGCCTTTGGAAGCATCCCAACACGCCTGCATGCTGCCATCCCGCCTTCCCAACTGCCTCTCCTCAGTTAAGTTTGAAAGCTGAGACAAAGAGAGAGAGAGCGCAAGGAAGGGAAAGATAGAGATAAAGAAAAAGCAACTCCTAGGGGAGGTGGGTGTGTTGTGAAGACTTATTCCTGCTGTTCCCAGAGATCACCTGTTACAGGTAAGTAACTGTGCTATCTCCAAGAACAAGCAGGAATGAGTCTTCACATATGGGGACTCCCAAGCTCAGATGCCCAGAGGGAGTCCTAGCATGTTGCAAGTCTAGAACGAGCCATGCTATTCCTCAGGACCTCAGGCATCCTGGGGATGGAGGGTAGGAGTTGAATACAGAAAAGGAGCTGTGGAACAACTGGCTAGAACAGGGCTTCAAAAGGGGAAGACCCTGTATAGAGGGCATTTAGTGGTATAATATTGTAATCTGGGCCTCCCTTGTTGGCATTGCACAAGTCCACTGAGCTACATATGAATCTGTTAGAAGAGCCAGTGAATGTGCTCAAGGGGGTACCTCACTGAGAAGTAGAGGTAATAAAGTGGAGGTCAGAACCCTTCAGGGTGAGAAATAGCCCCAGGGGAAAAGCTGGGGTAGTATAAGAGGTAGAGCTTCAGCGGAGACGCAGAAGGTACTATGAAAGAAAGCTTAAGCTGTTTTGGTCCAAAACCAGTACAAACCTTGGACCAAGAGAAAAAATGAGTCTGACCCAACTGGACTGGGGTTGGAATCTGTCCATGTAGGGGAGAAAGGGTATGGAGACCCTTGTATCTGATAAGAAAGTAAGGACAGACTCAGGAGCGCTAAGCTTTAGAGTAACTGAAGCTCCGCAATGTCTTTCCTAAATGGGGTCAAGTAGGAAAGAAAAAAAGGTACATGGAGAGCTTCAGGAGTACCTAACCTTAAAAGGTTATGGTAAGGAAAAGGTTTGTTAATTACCACAGGAAGTGGTTATAAGTGTAGCCCCCTAAGTATTCTGGCACAGCATTGATAGGGGTAGTGCCCATTTGTCAGGATCATATAGGAATGTAAGGATATCTGAACCTAACAGATAGATAGATAAGTAGATGGATACAGATCTATCTAAAAATATGTCTCACTATATCTATAAATATATATGTATATACGTGTGTATATATATATATATATATATATATATACATATTTAAATATATACACATATAGGGTATATATGCATATATCTATAAAGAGATATGGATGGGCAGAAGACACACAGATAGATATAGATAAGTATATATGTATCTATATATATCTATATATACCTATATGAATATGTAGGCATATGGACATGTCTCCAGGTATGTGGATGGAGAGATGTCCATAGAACCTCATCCCCCCTAGGGATATAGGGAGAGAGGAAGATTCATCTGACAGCAAGAAGGCTGATACCTGCTTGAATAGATACATAGAGAATCCTCTTTTCCTGTTTATGACTGGGAGAGTCAGAGGAAAGGTCTCCTTGACAAGAAGAAGTCTGAATTTTTTGCAGAATTTGAGCTCTTGAATAACCAGGATGGCCTACGTGAAAACTGCAGGCAGGAAGTCCAGATTTCTCCAGAATTGCAGAATGGAGAATGGATAGAGGACGCCCCTGGAGGAAGATACCCTACTGACCCGCTTATGAAGGCAAGATGGGTATTAAGCATCCTCTAGCTGCTATTGAAGAAAATTATCTCTGACGAGAAGACCCAAGGAGATATGGGCCAAGCCAGGGAAATGGCCCTCCTTTAGGTTTTCATGTAATGAAAGGCCTGAGGCTTATGCCTCAAAAGAGATTTAAGATGAGATGGTAAGGGTAGGGAATACCTGCCAGACATGGAACATGACTGGGGGAACCCCTCCTAACCATCTGGGGTTATCTGCTAGGCAAGATATTGATGCTCTCTAGCAAGGGCCCATAGTGTAAAGCTACTCTGTAGAGATGCAGAGAGCATGCTGCAGGTTGGTTAGAAGAAAAAACTGGCTGTGGAAAGCCAGCAGATAACCAGCTATTCTGCCAAGGACAAGGGGGCGAAGAATAGAAGTTAACCAACCAGACTGTGATAATAGGGTTTCCCAAACGAGGTTGATAACCAGTTTGGGACTTAGCACTGAGGCTAGGAGGATTGCTAGTGGAGGGGAATCCCTGGTTGTGTAGTGAACAAAACCAGTGGTTAACCACTAGGAATTGCTGTATCTGCAGCAACTACCAGGGCAGCGTGGAAAATTTATTTTCCCTCTTCCTTTTTTAGATTGGGAATAAGAACAACAGACATGGTAGGAGTTCCTATTGTCTGATGAGCTGCCCTAAAGTAACAAGGGGGGGGGGGAGACAACTCCAGAAGGGAGAATCCCCCGGTAGAACAGGTAGAGGACCATAGGGGCTTACCAGTGTAAAAGGGCCACTCTTACAAACCAAATGTTGTAGTAAGAGGGAGGTAAGACAGAGTTGCAAGAGACCGACTATGGAGGAAGTCTCTGACAGGTGAGATGATACATGCCAGTAGAGGGAAACAACTGTCTATTGATAGATGTTACCTCTGTTCCCTTCAAGAGGAAGAGGAAACTTAAGTATGGGCATGATCATCATAAAGACTCTTAGAAAAAAGATGTCTCATGAAGAGATATCTAGGTAGGTTAGGATAAATTTAGTGCAGATACTGCCAGTGAAGGAAGCAGACTGCCACCCTAACCACCAACCAAGAGGGACAATGATTTATTTGAAACCCTGCGACTGCTGGGTTTGTTGACCCTGTTGAGGTTGTGGATTCTTCAGACCAGGGCGATGTTTCCCCTGTTTGGGAACATCTGAATGATGGGCAGATGATGGGTAAAACCTTTTCCCCCTAGGGGAAGAAAGTTTGGTAGGACATTTCCTACCTACTGGGAAAGAAGGCGGCGTAGAACAACCTCTGGAAAAAGGAAAGTCAGTGAATAACTGAGTAACCTGGAGTAAAGACTCCTTGTTGAAGAGATTTTCTCCAGTGCAAGGAGTATTTCCCAGTCTTTCTTGTGCCCATTTGTCCAAGTCTGAAGCTTGAAGCCAGGCTCTACGTCGTGCCCCTATAGCTAGAGCAGAAGTCCTGCTAAGAGACTCAAAGGAGTCTAGGGTAGCACGAGTAAGAAACCTAGAGATATTTTGAGTATGATTAACCAGTGAGGAATAGTCTTTACTCCTGGGCTCTTGAAGAAAAGGAGTCAAAAGATGTAATTTTCTTGTGACCTCCTCAAGAGATAGACCCATATAAAAAATATATGAGAGAATTCTTGCTGAAAGCATGGATGTCTGGAAGGTTTGACGTCCAAAGGCATCTAGTGTCTTAGACTCACGACCTGGCGGACAAGAAGAGTGCTTTTTATTACTCTTATTTATTTATTTATTTAACAAATTTTTATATACCGCAACCTTCCGAAGATCAGGTGCGGTTTACATAGAACAATTAAAGAAACAGAGTGACATTTCTGTTTTTTACATAGAACAATAGAACTATAACCTAATCTAAGTACATATTACATTTAACTTTTTAACATTTGACTTCACTCGCCTCATTGCTGATTCTAGCACAATGGAATGATGAGGAAGTTGAGTCCTTTGAAACCCTGGAGAAGGGGGCACCTGATATAGGAGATCAGTTACTCTGGAAGGTGGGGGTACCTTTAAAGGAGCTTCCCACATTCGTAGAAGGAGATCCTGCAAAGAATGATGCAAAGGAAGCATCATATTCTCCTTTGCTTTGCTAGGAACAGAGAGGTATTCTGTATTCCCTTGTGTAGGATCTTGTCCAGGAATAGGAATGGCAAGTGATTTTGCCATATCCAGGAGGAAAGTCTGGAAAGAAGGATCCCCAGAGGGAACTTCCCTTCGATAGGCTAGATCTGATCTGATGGCACCGAAGGATCTATTCCAGTATATAGGAATAGAAGATCCTGAATGGTGCAGTATGGGATCCTTAGATGGTGGTCGCTGGTACTGCAGGTCAGAACCAGCGACAGTCGGTAACAGATCGTCCATGCTAGGGATCGATTCCAAACTCGGCATCGAGGGAAGCGAGCCTGACGAGAGAAGCATGGAAGCTACCGACAGCAATGGTACTGTGGATATCGGTACCGATCTCGGTACCGTATCTGATACCGGTGGAGGAAGCCCAGCCGGTGGCAACTCTAACGGTATCGGAGGAACTGAGAGTTGCGGATCTGAATTATCGGAACCGAGCCTTCGGTACCGACAGGAGTCGGTACCCAGTCCTCCAGACTGGAGATCGATTCCAGACTCTACATCGAAGGAAGCGAGTCTATCGATGCACGTCTGGAGGGTACCGACATCGGTACTAGTATCGGTGTCGGTACCGATACTGGAAGGTCAATCTGGAGCGTATCCACCAGCCCCGCAGGTACCGAGGACGCCAGACGACGATCCTTGGTGAGGAATGTTTCATCCAACACCAGTGCCGATGCCGGGGTATCGGTACCGCTCGAAGCGGATGCCACCACCGGGCATGGCTCAGGTATGTTCTGCGAGGGGTGAACCTCAGGAACAACCTGAAACCCCACACAGGCTTTGGAGGCCGAAGACTCCCACCGGGGTTTTGAAGCCAGTGGAGTCTCGAGGACAAGGCCATAGGCATCTCTATGCTGTGCATGAGAAGTGCCGCTTGAGGACTGGCTAGTCTTAACGGAGTGGAACGGGTAAGCGTAGATCGATTGTTTACCTTATCAGAATATAGAAAGACTAGGGGACATGCAATGAAGCTACAGGGTAAACTATTTAAGACTAATAAAAGAAAATATTTTTTCACTCAACGTGTAATCAAACTCTGGAATTTGTTACCGGAGGATGTAGTAAAGGCTGTTAGTGTAGCTCGGTTTAAAAAAGGTTTGGACAAGTTCCTGGAGGAAAGGTCCATAAACCATTATTAAAAAGGGACCCAGGATATCAATACAAGCATTGAACCAATACAAGCATTGTGGAACCTGTGTCCCTTGGGGAAACTGCTAGGTACATATGACCTAGATTGGCCACTGTTGGAAACAGAATACTGGGCTTGATGGACCTTGGTCTGACCCAGTATGGCATATCTTATGTTCTTATGTTTTTGGGTTACCTGATCCTGTGTAGAAGAAGACATGGTCGGTGCCCTGATGGAGGGGGACCGCGTGTCGAGGGGAACTCGATGTTGAAAACGTCTTCTCACAATACTACTGCCCAAGGGCTCCGGAGGAAAATGGTCAGGACCCAAGCAGGTTAGACACCAATTGTGAGTGTCTAAAAATAAAGTTGTACCGCCACAGTTTGTACATTTCTTGGGGAAAGTGGCTGGCGGTTCCATGAAGGAAAATGGAGAGGCCTAGAAGGCCTGAGAACCGTGAGACACTAAGGAAGAAAAATATATTCCTTAAAAAGGAAAACATTTTACAAGAAAAGAAAAAAGAAACATCGGCGGTACCGGTGGCGTCGGGGAAGGCAGCCGCGACCACAAGAAAACTAAAAAATAAAAGAAGAATTTTCTGCGGTGACAGGACGACGTCCTGCCAGCTCCGCAGAAAAATGAAAACTGAGGAGAGGCAGTTGGGAAGGCAGCACGCAGGCGTGTTGGGATGCTTCCAAAGGCTTTCTGATTGGACGCTGGGAAGCCTTCCTGTGCAGACTCCGTCAGTACCAACATATCCATATGTGAATACTCGTTCCTGGAGATCAGAGGTTCTGCTGATGTATTCGAAGCAGTCAAAGGCTGCACGATTGACAAACTTGGAGACATCTTGAGCATGCTTAACTAGAGCAAGAAAATCTTGTCTCTTATCTGGGAGAATTGGGCTCATAAGTTCCAAGTCTCCTGTGACTTCCTTGAGGAACATTTCCAATATATAGGATATATGAACTGATCCTAGCTGAAAGCATAGAAGCTTGAAAAGTCCTGCATCCAAAAGCATCCAGAGTCCTGCATTCACGAACTGGAGGATTGGATGCATGCCTCTTTGCACTTTTCATCCTACGCATGGCTGATTCCACTACCATTGAATGGTGTGGCAGCTGAGTTTTCTGAAATCCAGGACATGGCGGAACTCGATACATAGTATCAAGTCTCCTGGAGTGAGGAGAAGTAGTCAGAGGTGTCTCCCACATTCTGAGCATCAAGCTATGCAGAATTTCATGGATAGGCAGAGTGGCTACCTCCTTAGGAGCTTTAGGATATTGGAGAATTTCCAATTCCTTTGCTCTGGGTTCCTCCTCAGGAGCTACTGTGATTGAAAGACCTTTGGCCATATCACGCATAAAATCCTGAAATGACATGTCCTCTGGAGGTGACATTCTGCGCTGGGGAGAAGACGGATCTTCTAGGAGAAACCCTCTAGTGCCAGCAGAATTGTCAGAGTCTTCGGAATCGGAGAAATTTAAGTGTTCCTCACCCTGATGCTCTTGCAAAGCACGATCCTGGTACTGATCGAAGTCAGTACTGAGCTGACCTGGTACCGCTTTGTCAATTCCAGCCAGAGATGGCATAGGAAGAGTTCCTACAGGGGCCGGTACCGTCGGTGTCGGTACCGGTGTCTGTACCAGCATCTGTACCGGCATCGGTGTCGATGTCAGTACCGGTGCCCGTGGGACCACCGGTACCGCAGCTGAAAGAAGAGCAGCGATGCTGCGCTCGATAGCGAGGAACCTCTGGTCTGACGACGCTGCCGATGCCTGGGTGTCGGTACCGGTAAGGACGGCCGGAGCCCCTGAGCATGGCGCAGGTAGTTCTTGCGAGGTTGAGGCCTCGAGAACATCCTGAAGCCCCATCGATGCTTTGGAAGCCGAAGCCTCCTGCTGGGGCTGTTTTGCCAGTGCGGTTCCCTCAAGGGCAACTCCAATGGCCTCTCGATGCTTAGCAGGAGAGCTACCCTTTGAGGACCGGCTTTTATGTTTAGTTACCTTAGATCCATGGGAGGAAGAAGAGGCCCTTGACGATGTCAATGCAATGGATCTGGCATCTGAAGAAAAGAGGGTACCGAGCTTTGCAGCCCAGTTCTGTCTTCCTCTTTTAATCATCCCCATGCAGGAGAGACATTCAGTTGGAGAATGTTCAGGTCCTAAACATTTCAGACACCAATCATGGGTGTCAGTGATGGAAATGGTACCGCCACACTTAGTACATTTTTTAAAACCACTAGTTGGCTATTCCATGATTTAGGAATATGGGCCTAGTGCCCAAAATGGCGCCTAGCACCAAAGAGAAAAGTTTCTGAAAAGAAACAGTCTGAAGCCTAAGTTCTTGGGGGGGGGGTTTGTATGAAAAGAAAAGAAAAGAACCGGCGGTACCGGTAGGCGTCGTGCAGTAGGCAAACGCAAACACAAGAAAATTAATTTAAAGACAGAATTTTCTATGGTAACAGGGAATAGATCCTGTTGGCTCTGCAGAAAACGAGGAACTGAAGAGGGACAGTTGGAAAGGCGGGAAACCAGCGCGCATGTGCTAAGGAATGCTCCCAAAAGCGTTCCTATTGGACGCTGGGGAGCGTTCCCACGCAGGCTCCGTCAGTACCGAAGATAACCATATGTGAAGACTACATTCCTGCTTGTTCCTGGAGATCACCAGGAGCTAGAAGAACATCATCTGCTGAAACAGAGAAAATACGGAAGCTCCCCTTGGGGGATGGGTGTTTATACCAAGAGCGAAGCCACAAAGCTTTGGGAATTTTTCTCTGTTTCACCATCTACTGGCAGGAGGACACAACCCACTAGTCTGGACTGGTCTAGCAGGATGTATTTGGAAAGATCTAACAAAAAGATTCTGTGGCAAATTGCTGGGACTAAATGTTTTGGAATTAAGGACAGGAACAGAGATAGCACTGGATTGCTCTTGGAGAAAGCATAGTTACTCACCTGCAACAGGTGATCTCCGGGAACAGCAGGAAAGCACAGTTACTTATCTGTAACAGGTGATCTCTGGGAACAGCAGGAATTAGTCCTCACATATGGGTACGTCGGTACCGACGGAGCCCGTGCGGGAAAGCTCCCCAGCTTCTTAGAATAGAAGCTTTTGGGACCTCCCACTGCACATGCGCACTGCCTTCCCGCCTTCCTGAACAGCTCTCCTCAGTTTCGAGTTTATAGCTGAGTCAACAGAGAGAGGACAGGAAGATAGATAGATAAAAGATACAACTCCTAGGGGAGGTGGGTGGGTTGTGAGGACTAATTCCTGCTGTTCCCAGAGATCACCTGTTACAGGTAAGTAACTGTGCTATCTCCAGGAACAAGCAGGAATAAGTCCTCACATATGGGGACTCCCTAGCTTAGATGCATGGGATCCCCTGTAAAGGTTCGCCATCTTCGTATGGATCTCAGGCATCCATTCTGGGAAGGTGGGCAGGAGTTGTTTAGGAATGGAACAGGTGCTTGAGGACAGCCTGGCCAAACAAGGCATCCCGGCGGGAGTCCTTGTCCAAACAGTAATGGGCTGTGAAGGTATGAACCGAGGCCCAGGTAGCGGCTCGACAGATCTGATCTATGGAAACAGAGTGCAGATGAGCCATAGAAGTTGCCATGGCCCTCACATTGTGAGCAGTGACATGGCCTTCCAGAGAAATGTTTTTGCTCTGGTAAGCAAAAGAAATACACTGAGCAATCCAATTGGAAAGTGTACGCTTGGAGACTGGAAGTCCCAAATGGGAAGGATCAAAGGCCACAAAAAGTTGAGAAGACTTTCGATGTGGCTGAGTCCTATTAAGGTAAAAAGCGAGAGCTCTTTTACAATCCAGAGTATGAAGGTTCCTCTCTGCATTGGATGCATGAGGAGCTGGAAAAAAGACAGGTAGATATACCTCTTGATTAAGATGAAAAGGCGAGACCACTTTAGGCATAAAGTGGGGATTCGTCCTAAGGACCACCTTATCATGATGAAATCTTGTGTAAGGTGGATTAGCCACTAAAGCCTGCAGCTCACTGATGCGGCGAGCCGAAGTGACTGCAATGAGGAAGATGACCTTCCAGGAAAGAAATTTCAAGGAGGTGGAAAACATTGGCTCAAAAGTTGGCTTCATAAGTTGACCGAGCACTAGATTCAAATCCCATGCGACCGGGGGTGGTCTGATGGGAGGTTTAGTGAGAGTCAGGCCTCTCATGAATCTTGCAACAAGAGGATGAGAGGAGATAGGTTGTCCATTTATATGTTTCAAGGATGCTGCAATAGCACTTAAATGGACTCTTACCGAATTCGTCTTGAGGCCTGCATTGGATAGATGCAGGAGATAATCAAGAAGAGAATTCAAAGGAAGTGCCAGAGGGTCAAGACCCTGCTGAGCACACCAAATGGAAAAACGTTTCCATTTGAAAGCATAGGAACGCCTGGTAGAGGGTTTCCTAGAGGCAGAAAGGATATCTTTCACTGGTTGGGAAAGATGAAAGTCTTGAAGGCTTAAGCCTTCAGTAACCAAGCACTGAGGTGAAGGGATTTGGGGTTTGGGTGCCACAAAGTCCCCTCCTCCTGAGACAGGAGGTCTGGCGCAGCTCCCAGATCCAAGTAGGATCCCTGGGAGAGCTGTAGAAGTAGAGGGAACCACACTTGGCGTGGCCAGCGTGGAGCTATGAGGATCATAGTTCCATGATCCCTCTGGAGTTTGAACAGAGTCTTGGGAATCAAAGGAATGGGTGGAAAGGCATATAGGAATGCCTGATTCCAATTCAGGAGAAAGGCGTCCGTAGCCTGAGCTCCCTGACACGGAGTTCTGGAACAGAACCGGGGAAGTTTGGCATTCCACGGACTTGCAAAGAGGAATCGGTGCTTTCCTCTAACGCACGATACGCGTACCGATCGGTATCGATATCGGGCGTATCGGGTATGGAACCGGTATGGAGCGAAAGCCCATACGGTACCGACTTGCGTTTAGAGGTGGACGGCCTCGATACCGGCATGGCGGACGATACCGGTATCGGGCCCGGAACCGCTGAAAGCGGAACCGATGGCGTTGCAGCTTTAATGAAAGCCATGACGGCCTGCTGCATGGACTGTACAGTATCGCCCATGGACGCCATAGCTGCCTGGATGTCGGTACCGGAGTGACCCGGTACCCCAGAGCAGGCTAACAGGTGATCTGTCGAGGCCGTAGCATCGATATCAACCTGAGACCCCTGAATTGGCGTTTTTGGAAGTTGGACTTCCCGCCGGGGTTGTTTGGCTGGGGCAGGGTCCTCAAGTTCTAAGCTAAGAGCCTCTCGATGCTTTGAAGGAGATTTGCTCTTTGAGGACTTGCCCACAGAAGGTTTGGTTACCTGAGATCCATCCGGAGAAGAAGACCTGGATGACTGTGATGCTGTATTCTCTGAAGCAAACAGCACATGGAATTTGTTGGCCCGGTTCTGCAGCCCACGTTTAGACATGTGGGAGCAAGATGGGCAGTCCGGTATGGAATGGTCAGGCCCCAAACATTTCAGACACCAGTCATGGGTGTCTGTGACTGAAATAACAGCATTACATTTGGTACACTTCTTAAATCCAGGGGCTGGCTTCTCCATGAGGAGAAATTGAGTAGGCCGAGAGGCCTCTCTGAAGTGACCAAAAAGCTAAAAAATAAGAAAAAAGAATTATAATATTTTAAAGAAAGAAAGAAAAGACCGGCGATACCGGTATCGGTATGGGGAAGGCAGGTACGCGGTCTAAAGAAACAAATAAAATAACAATTTCTTCAGCGGTGACAGGAACACGACCTGCTGGCTCCGCGGAAAAAGAGAAACTGAGGAGAGCTGTTCAGGAAGGCGGGAAGGCAGTGCGCATGTGCAGTGGGAGGTCCCAAAAGCTTCTATTCTAAGAAGCTGGGGAGCTTTCCCGCACGGGCTCCGTCGGTACCGACGTACCCATATGTGAGGACTTATTCCTGCTTGTTCCTGGAGATTTTAGTCTTCACATATGGGTATCGTCGGTACCGACGGAGCCTGCGCGGGAACGCTCCCCAGCGTCCAATTAGAAAGCTTTTGGGAGCATCACACACCGCCTTTCCCAACTGCCTCTCTCCAGTTGAGTTTTAAAGCTGAGACAAAGAGAAAGAGAGAGGGAAAGAAAAGAAAAAAGAGATACAACTCCTAGGGGAGGTGGGTGAGTTGTGAAGACTAAAGTCCTGCTGTTCCCGGAGATCACCTGTTACAGGTGAGCAACTATACTATCTCCAGGTAAAAGCAGGAATGTAGTCTTCACATATGGTGACTCCCTAGCTACAGATGCCAGGGGGAGACCCCAGAAGTTGTATGCCCCTGTGAAAGGGCTCCACTTCCCCTCATGGATCTCTGGCATCCTACCAGGAATGGTGGGTAGGAGTTGATTAAGTATGGAACAGGTGTCGTAGAACAACCTGACCGAACAAGGCATCCCGGCAGGAGTCCTTATCTAAGCAGTAATGGGCTGTGAAGGTATAAACCGAGGCCCAAGTAGCTGCTCGACAGATGTCGTCAATAGACACAAAGTGTAGATGAGCCATTGAGGCTGCCATGGCTCTCACATTGTGAGCTGTAACATGGCCTTCCAGAGAAAGGTTTTTTCTCTGATAGGTAAAAGAAACACACTGTGCAATCCAATTGGACAATGTTCTCTTGGAGACTGGAAGTCCCAAATGAGAAGGATCAAAAGCAACAAAGAGTTGAGAGGACTTTCTATGTTGCTGTGTCCTTTGTAAGTAAAAGCAAGTGCTCTTTTACAGTTCAAAGTATGAAGATTCCTTTCTGCATTTGAAGCATGAGGCCTTGGAAAAAATACAGGCAGGTAAACTGCTTGGTTTAAATGAAAAGGTGAAACCACCTTAGGCATAAAGTGTGGATGAGTCTTAAGGACTACCTTATCATGATGGAACCTCGTATAAGGAAGATCAGCCACTGATGCTTGCAACTCACTAATGTGACGTGCTGATGTGATTGCAATGAGAAAGACAACCTTCCAGGAAAGGAATTTCAAGGAGGTAGTAGCTAGAGGTTCAAAAGGCGGCTTCATGAACTATCCAAGAACCAGATTTGGTCCCATGCCTAATGGGAGGCTTAGTTAGAAGGAGGCCCCTCATAAATCTCGCTATGAGAGGATGCGAGGAAATCGGTTGTCCATTTAAAGGCTTGAAAGAAGCTGAAATAGCACTTAAATGGACTCGTACTGAGTTAGTCTTAAGTCCTGCATTAGATAAATGAAAGAGATACTCAAATAACTATTCCAGAGGTATAGCCAGGGGGTCAAGAACCTTCTGCGAACATCATATGGAAAACATTTTCCACTTGAAAGCATAAGAGCATCTTGTGGAAGGCTTTCTAGAAGCACATCCTTTACTTGTTGAGACAGGTTAAGACCGTGAAGGTCTAGGCCCTCAACAACCAGGCCCTGAGATGCAAAGAGTGGGGATCGGGATGCCACAACATCCCGTCTTCCTGAGACAGGAGATCTGGAGCAGATCCTAATTCCAGAGATGGAGCTCGAGAGAGATGTAGGAGCAGAGGGTACCACACCTGCCGTGGCCAATGAGGAGCTATGAGAATCATATGGCCTCTGTCTCTCTGAAGCTTGAATAGAGTTTTGGGGATTAGGGGAATGGGTGGAAAGGCATATAGCAAGTCCTGACCCCAATGGAGGAGGAAAGCATCCCTGGCCTGACAACCCTGAGCCGGAATTCTGGAACAGAATCGGGGAAGTTTGGCATTCAACCGACTTGCAAAGAGGTCTATGTCCGGAGTTCCCCAAATTTGAAAAATTTTTGCTACTTGGTTTGCACGAAGAGACCACTCATGTGGAAGCAGAACTCGACTGAGTCTGTCTGCCCAGGAGTTTTGAATGCCCGGCAGATACACCGCAAGGAGATGAATCTGATGCTCTCTGGCGAGGGCCCATAGTCACAAAGCTTCGTTGCAAAGCGACAGAGAGCCTGTTCCCCCCTTGCTTGTTCACATAGAACATAGCTACTTGATTGTCGGTCTGAATTAGGACTGTCTTGTAGCTCAGCTGGGTGTGGAACACTCGAAGAGCAAGGAAGATTGCTCTGAGTTCCAAGAGATTGATGTGTAGATGGGTCTCGTGAGGAGTCCAGGTGCCTTGGGTAGAGAGATCTTGCAGGTGAGCTCCCCAACCCACCTGTGAGGCGTCTGTTGTTAGAGTGACCTGGGGTGGGGGCTGTTGGAAAGGGGACCCCACCAACATGTTTTGGGTTGACTGCCACCATTGTAGGGACAAAATAAGGCGACTTGAGTTTGTTATTTTGTCTGATAGGCAGCCTGATGCTTGAGTCCACTGAATGGATAGTGTCCATTGGGCTGCTCTCATATGGAGGCGAGCATAGGGAACCACATGCACGGTAGATGCCATGTGGCCTAGCAATTGTAACATTTCCAGTGCAGTGAGATGAGTTTTTAACACTGCTTGGGAAGCTAACTGCACAATGCGAAAGCAGCGGGGCTGTGGAAGATAGGCCCTTGCTTTCCTGGTATTCATCATAGCTCCTATGGACTCTAGAGATTGAGTGGGAGTTAGGTTGGATTTTGGGATGTTTATGACCAGGCCCAAATACTGCAGTATACGCATTGTGCAAGCTAAGGAAATTCTGGCCTCTGACTCTGATGGGGCTCAAATGAGCCAGTCATCTAAGTAGGGGAAGATGAATATTCCCAGAGTGCGAAGAAATGCTGCCATGCATTTCGTAAACACCCTTGGTGCTGAGGCCAGACCAAAAGGAAGAACCCTGTACTGGTAGTGCTTCCCCTGAAATAGAAACCGAAGGAATCTTCAGTGAGTTGGATGGATGAGAACATGGGTGTACGCATCCTTGAGATCTAGAGAACAAAGCCAATCCTGACTCTGAAGGTATGGCAGAAGAGTTCCTAGAGAAATTATCTTGAACTTCTCCTTGAACAGGAATTTGTTCAATTCTCTGAGGTCTAAAATGGGTCGGTGTCCCCCTGTTTTCTTTGGAATAAGGAAATAGGGGGAGTAAAACCCTGTACCCTGTTGGGAAATGGGTACGTCTTCTATTGCCCCTTGGGCAAGAAGCATGGTGACCTCTTGATCTAACAGGTTGATGAGAGACTTGAACTGTCTTATCATTGTGGGAGGGGGCATGCTCAAAAAATGAAGGCTGTACCCCTCTTTTATGATGGAGAGTGTTCAGTGCTCTGCTGTTATCTGTCCCCATCTGGGGGCAAAATGGCACAACCTTCCTGGAATGGTGGAAGGCTCTGGTCCATTGAGAGCCAGGAAGGCTAGGTTCTCTAGCTGAAAGTCAAAGGCCTTGTGGAGGCTGAGACTGCTGAGACGGTTGAGGCTTAGCAGTCTCTACCTTCCTTTGTTTGGGTGGTTACTGACCTTTCCGGACAGGTTGACCTGCAGAACGTCCCTGCTGAGAATAAGCAGGATAAAACCTTTTCTTGTTAGAAAAGAATGGTTTCTTGAAAGATTTCTTTCTTGCAGGATCAGCTGTGGCCTTGGATAATCTATCCAAGGTGGAGTTGTCAGCATCCAACTCATTGGCCTTTTCTTGCCAATCTTTGCCAAACAGGTTCTCACCAGTACAAGGGATATTTCCCAGTTTGTCTTCTCCCAGAGTTCCAGATCAGATGCCTGGAGCCAAGAAATTCTACGTGCACCTATGGCAATGGCAGAGGTTCTGCTTATGCACTCAAAACAGTCAAAAGCTGCACGGTTAACAAATTTAAAAACATCCTGGGCATGTTTGACCAATGTGAGAAAATCCTACCTTCTATCCTCAGGAAGAAGAGGGCTCAAAACCTCTAAATCTCCTGTGACTTCTTTCAGGAACATTCCCATATATAAACTACAGGAACTGATCCTGGCAGAAAGCATGGAAGCTTGGACGACACGACGTCCAAAAGCATCCAAAGTTCTGCACTCACGTCCTGGAGAATTAGAGGCATGCCTCTTTGCACTCCTGATTCCACTACAATAGAGTGGTGAGGAAGCTGAGGTTTTTGGAAACCAGGACAAGGAGGGAGTCAATAAAGAGTATCCAGTCTACGAGAGTGAGGAGAGGTGGTAAGAGGTGTCTCCCACATTCTTAGCATGAGATCATATAAAATCTCATGAATGGGCAAGGTAGCTGCCTCTTTAGGAGTTTTAGGATATTGTAGAATTTCCAACTCCTTTGCTCTGGGCTCTGTTTCAGGAGCCACAGTAATGGACAGACCCCGAGCTACCTCCCTGATGAAATCCTGAAAGGAAATGTCCTCTGAAGGAGACATCCTGCGTTTAGGGGAGGAAGGCTCCTCCGGGAGAAGTATTCCCGCATCGACAGAACTGTCAGAATCCTCAGATTCCTCTGAGGACTCGAAATACCTTCTGTCGGGGTGCTCTTGAACAGCCTGATACCCGTACCGACCGAAGTCGGTACCGAGGGGAATCGGTACCGGTATAAGGGTACCGGAAGGCATCGCATGACTGGGTGCCAGCAATGCGGACGGCGATGCTGTCGGTACCGGTGCCGGTACCGGTTGAACTGTCTGACGCGGCTACGAGATGTCGATGCCGCAAGGAGAGCCGCCAGACTGCATTCAATAGCCAGGACCCTCTGGTCTATCGATGCTGCCGATACCTGGATGTCGGTACCGGAGAAGACCGCCAGTACCCCAGAGCATGGCACCAGTAGTTCTGCCGAGGTCGAGGCCTCGAGAACATCCTGGAGCCCCGAAAATGCTTTGGAAGCCGAAGCCTCCCGCCGGGGCAATTTTGCCGGTGCAGAATCCTCAAGGGCAACGCCAGAGGCATCTCGATGCTTAGAGGGAGATCTACCCTTTGAGGACCGGCTAGATTTATGTTTAGTTACCTGAGATCCACGGGAGGAAGACGAAGCCCTGGAAGACGTCGATGCCACCGAAGCTGCATCAGAGGGAAACAGGGTACTGAGCTTGGCAGCTCGGTTCTGTCGACCTCTCTTGGGCATCATGGCACAGGCCATACATTCCGTGATGGAATGGTCAGGACCTAAACATTTAAGACACCACTCATGGGTGTCGGTGACGGAGATGTTACCGCCACACTTGGTGCACTTTTTAAAACCCGAAGAGGGTTTTTCCATTGTGGAAAAAATCTTGGGCCTAAGGCCCAAAATGGTGCATGCACCTGGAAAAATGGGAAAAAAATACTAAGAATTTTTTTTTTTTTAAAAGAAAGAAAGAAAAAACTGCGGTACCGGTAAAGCGTCAAGGAAGGCAGACGCGACCACAAAAAAGAAGGAAATTTTTCTGCGGTGACAGGAACACGACCTGCTGGCTCCGTGGAAAACGAAGAACTGGAGAGAGGCAGTTGGGAAAGGCGGGACGGCAGCACGCAGGCGCTGTGGGATGCTCCCAAAAGCTTTCTAAATGGACGCTGGGGAGCGTTCCTGCGCAGGCTCCGTCGGTACCGACGATACCCATATATTAAGACTACATTCCTGCTTGTTCCTGGAGACATCTGTTTTACTTGTTTACTACTATATATGTATGGCTGATTTTAATATAATATAGCACTGTTGCAATGCGCTTTAGGCTGCATTCACTAGGACTAAGTGACATTCCAAATTTTAATAAATTAAGAACATAAGATATGCCATACTGGGTCAGACCAAGGTCCATCAAGCCCAGTATTCTGTTTCCAACAGTGGCCAATCTAGGTCATATGTATTTAGCAGTTTCCACAAGAGACACAAGTTCCACAATGCTTGTACTGGGTCAAGCATTGATATCTTCGGTCACTTCTTAATAATGGTTTATGGACCTTTCCTCCAGGAACTTGTCCAAACCTTTTTTAAACCCAGCTACACTAACAGCCTTTACTACATCCTCCGGTAACAAATTCCAGAGTTTGATTACACGTTGAGTGAAAAAATATTTTCTTTTATTAGTCTTAAATAGCTTACCCTGTAGCTTCATTGCATGTCCCCTAGTCTTTCTATATTCTGATAACGTAAACAATTGATCTACGTTTACCCGTTCCACTCCGTTCATTAATTTATAGATTTCTATCATATCTCCCCTCAGCCGTCTCTTTTCCAGGTTAAAGAGCCCTAACCTTTTTAGCCTTTCTTCATAGGAGTATCCTTCCATCCCCTTTACTATTTTGGTGGCTCTTCTCTGAACCTTTTCTAAAATCGCTATATCCTTTTTAAGATACGGCGACCAGAATTGCACACAATATTCAAGGTGCGGTCTCACCATGGAACGATACAGAGGCATTATAATATCTTTTGTTTTATTTTCCATTCCTTTCCTTATCATACCTAGCATTCTATTTGCTCTCTTGGCCACCGCTGCACACTGGGCCGAGGGTTTTAACATGGTATCCACAATGACACCTAAATCTTTTTCCTGGGTGGTGGTTCCTAATGTGGAACCTTGCATCGTGTAACCATAGTTTGGGTTGTTCTTCCCTAGGTGCATAACCTTGCACTTGTCCACATGAAATTTCATCTGCCATTTTGACGCCCAGTCTTCCAATTTATCAAGATCCTCTTGCAATTTTTCACAATCCTCTTGGGTTTTAACAACTTTAAATAGTTTTGTGTCATCTGCAAATTTGATAACCTCACTCGTTATTCCCTTTTCCAGGTCATTTATGAATATGTCAAAAAGCAGTGGACCCAGCACAGATCCCTGGGGTACACCACTATTCACCTTTCTCCATTGGGAAAATTGGCCATTTAGCCCTACCCTCTGCTTTCTATCTTTTAACCAGTTCCTGATCCACAATAGTACACCGCCTCCTATTCCATGACTCTTTAGTTTTGCCAAAAGTCTCTCATGAGGGACCTTGTCAAAGGCTTTCTGAAAGTCCAGATACGCAATATCAACCGACTCACCTTTGTCCACCTGTTTATTCACTCCTTCAAAAAAACATAACAGATTAGTAAGACAAGATCTTCCTTGTCTAAAGCCATGTTGGCTGTCTCCCATTAGGTTGTGACTATCTACATGCTGAGTAATTTTATTCTTTATGATGGTTTCTACCATTTTTCCCCGATACTGACGTCAGGCTCACCGGTCTGTAGTTTCCCGGATCACCCCTGGAACCCTTTTTAAAAATTGGTGTTACATTGGCGATCCTCCAATCTTCAGGTATTAGAGATGATTTTAATGATAGTTCACAGATTACTGATAGCAGGTCTGCAATCTCATATTTCAGTTCTTTCAATACCCTTGGATGTATACCATCCGGCCCAGGTGATTTGCTACTCTTCAGTTTATCTAATAGTTGTAAGACATCTTCCCGATGTATCGATATTTCCTTCAATTCTTCCGCACCTTTAAATACTTCAGTCATGGGTAACATCCCTACATCTTCCTCAGTAAAGACCGAAGAAAAGAATTCATTCAGTCTCTCCGCTATCGCCTTGTCGCCTCTTAGTGCTCCTTTAACCCCTTTATCATCTAATGGACCAACTGACTCTAACACAGGTTTTTTGCTACGAATGTACTTGAAAAGGTCTTTATTTCGCGTTTTTGCTTCCGCAGCAAGCTTCTTCTCAAATTCTCTCTTTACCTGCCTTATCAATGCCTTGCATTTGACTTGCCAGTGCTTGTGCTGTTTCCAGGTTTCGTCGTTTGGCTCTTTTTTTTCATTTCCTGAAAGATGCTTTTTTGGCAACAACCGCCTCTCTGACCTCACCTTTAAACCATGCTGGCAGTTTTTTGGACTTCCTTCCACTTTTCTTAAAGCATGGAATACAGCTGGTCTGGGCTTCCAAGATAGTATTTTTTCAACACCACCCAAGCTTGAAGTACGTCTTTAACCTTTGCAACTGCTCCTTTTAGTTTTTTCTTAACTATTTTCCTCATTTTATCATAGTCTCCCTTTCGAAAGTTAAAAGGTAGTACTGTGGATTTCCTTACTATCCCTCCTCCACTAATTAAATCAAAGGCGATCATGCTATGATCACTATTGCCAAGTGGCCCCAACAACCTTATCTCTTGCACTAGATTTGGTGTTCCACTAAGGACTAGGTCTAATATGGCTTCCCCTCTGGTCGGTTCATGAACCAGCTGCTCCAAGAAGCAGTCATTTATTTCATCTAGTATGTCCTGACGTGACACTGACCCAGTCGATACCAGGGTAATTGAAATCACCCATTATTATTACTGCGCTGTAACTTTTGTTAGCTTCCTTGATTTCTTTGAGCATTTCATCATCCATTTGGTCATTCTGGCCAGGCGCTCGATAGTCTTTTGTCAAGACCTGTATCAAATTATGTGGGTAATGGGTCATAAAGGCAGCCCCTCATTCTACATGGGATACATCTGGGGAAGATGTAAGAAGCTGCATCATCCTTCAGTGAGGCAGTTTACCTCAGATTTTTTCAACGCTAATCTTACTCCGGATGTAATAAGATTATTTGGCATAGAAAAATCAGCAGTAAAACCAATACCATAAAGGGTAGTTAAATGAGCCTGCAAAGCAGCCAAACGTTTAATTGTCCCAATGTAAAAAAGAAAGTGTGCTAAATGTAATCATGATTTTTCATTTGCCATGCACTGCAGAATCTATACTCTAAATCAGATGTGAAGTAAAGATTCTAACAAAGGATCATCTGAAGTTATGAAGTGAAGTGCAGCACATCACTTTAGATGACACTTTTTAGCAGAATTATTGGTGGACCAGTGGGTCATGAACAATCATCCACTCACACCCCTAGAAAAGCTCCATGGAGCCCCATGAGCCCTGCCCCCCCCCCCCAAATCGTGGGGAGGCAGGAATAATGCCCACTGACTCCTGCCTCTGGCACTGCTATCATGAAAAATTGTGGTGCCTAACCCCTAGTGGGACGCCAGGACACAGCACTACGGTTCAATCTGCCAAATAAGAGAAGTGCTCCTTTAAATAGTAGGCTAATGCCTAGGAGTGTGTTCTGAGTTACTTGTGAGGGGTCTAGGTGTCAGGCACCACCATTGTTTCAAGATGGCAGGAGGAGGAACGGGATGCTGGCTGGATCCCTCCCCAGGACTACATTATTATTGGTCCACTGGGATGCCATAGCATTGGAGGCTCTCTGGTCAATTGCTTCCTAATGCCAAGTACCTGGGCTCGGGATGCCCTGGACCAGACAGCCTCAGGGGAGTCTGTTTTTTTTCCTCTTCCTATCAGTATGTAAGCCAAAGTGGACAGATACCTTGAAAAAGGTATTGTGACAATGGAATTGCGAGTCTAGCGCATGATCAGATTTAGAATTTGGCAGTTATAGATAGTCAGTCTGCTATGTTGCTCTATTTACAAGCCATCAGTCAGACTGGTTTTGTCCAACTAAGCAGGAATGTTACCTGCAGTCCTGTAGGAATACAGACCAGTCAGGTTTTCAGTATATCCCTAATGAATATTCATGATATCTATTTTTATGCAATGCCTCTACGCTATGCAAATATCTTATGGATATTGTTCAGGGATAACCGAAAAGCCCTTCAGGCACCCCAGAATTGCAACTTGATGCCCATGAACTATGGTTTATTATCCACATCCACCCATTTTTAGGAAAATCCAATTTGATTGAAGTGGCCCACACTCTAGTTACTAGCACACTGGAACATCTTTTTTGTAGATTTGTCTAAAATAAACGATCTACATGAACTGCAGGTGCTTCAGAATGTGACCACTCACATCAGAGGTAGCTCCTACCAAAAAGCATATTTTCTCCCCATCCAAGTTTTTGCAATGGTTCCATCAGTTTGCTGCACTAATTAAAATGCCACTTTTAATTATTAAAACCCTTCAAGGAATATGGAGCCTAGAATTTATCAGATCGGTTTAGCCTTTATTGCATGGGGCACTGTGCTCACTCTAGTGCTGATCCTAAACTGTGGAAACAACTTCCATTAGAATCGCAGGTGGAATGGGATCATCGGATGTTCAGAAATCATGTTAGTATACTTTTGATGGATGAGTTTTTGAGAAGGCAAATGGGAAAATTAGACTTACCTGCTAATTCTTGTTCCTTAAGGAACTCTAGTCCAGTCCCGGAACCATAGAGTTGTGAACCTCCACCAGCAGCTTTGGAGACTGAAAGATGTCATCGCTTTGATATCACTGGTATATCTAGGCAAACACCGCCCCTTTCCACCAGTACCTATTGACAAAGCAGACTCAGCAGAGCAACCAATAAGTAGCTACCGAATTAAGCATAAAGGAACAGAAGTAGTTAAAACTGCCCAGAAACAATACGTCCCCGTAACTCAGCCAAAAACGTCTAGCTCCTAAAGACGGAATAACCACACTCCAGAGCCTACAGGGCACTGCTGCGCAAAAAAGGGTCACCTGGTGACTTTCCCGTGTACCTCCAGAACAGGACAAATTCTCTTCGAAAACCTGTCTCTCAAGCCATCTCCCTGTCGTCCAGATTTCTGTAGTCCTTTTCCTTTCCTTTTTTTTTTTTTTTTTTTTAAACTTCAGGCTGCACGCCGCATAATATACTGGGAGGGATCTGGGACTGGACTAGAGTTCCTTAAGGAACAACAATTAGCAGGTAAGTCTAATTTTCCCTTCCTTTGCGTCCCTCTAGTCCAGTCCCGGAACCATAGAGGATGTAACAGAGCAGTGAATATCAACGGGAGGGACCTTGAAGCCCAGCCTGAAGTACTGATGAACCCAAAACGTCCATCCACTCGCGCCTGCACATCAAACTGAAAGTGCCGCGCAAAGAAATGCAGCAAGTACCAAGTCGCCGCCCAACAACCTACAAATCTCCTCGACCGGCACTAAACGGAACTCCGCCCAAGACACCGCCTGCACCCTGGTGGAATGCGCACACAAACCAACCGGAACCACCTTACCCTTCTACCGGTAGGCCGATGCAATAGACTCCTTTAGCCACCGCGAAAACGAGGGCATCGTCGCCACCTCTCCCTTCCGCGGGCCTCCAAAGGCGACAAACAACCTGTCGGACTTCCTGAAAGACGCCGTTCTACAGAGATACTTCTTAAGCACCCGTCGAACGTCCAAAAGATGTAACCGAAAACCCCGGAAGAGACACCATCTGGAGACGTAAAAAACCAAAACCACCTTTGCCCAAAAAGCTGGGATCGTGCGCAACACTACCTTGCGACTGAAAAAGGACAAATTCGGCTCCTTACCAGACAGCGCCTGCAACTCTGAGCTCCTCCAAGCGGAGCAAAAGGCTACCAGCGGGGGAAAGGACAAGACAAAGGCTACTAACTGGGAGCTTACTGAGCCTTGACTTGGACGAACCGTCAACCGCCCCATTCCCCCACCAGAGAGACCTCCGGGAGAACCCCAAAGAAGCCAATTATATTCGCCAGCACTCGAATCACATCATAATGCACATTTGCCACATAAAGCAAAACAGACTCTAGTCACTTCACCTCCCTGATCCTTTCCTGTTCCAGGCGAGTAGACTGCCGTAAATACTGCGACCACCAGAATAATGCTCTCGTCCCCCCAGACTCCCCCAATGGGAGCCTGTAAGGACAGAGCAGTGCCCCCAACGATCGACTCAGAGAACCACCTACTCTATCGCGGGCTAAAGAAGATCGCTAGGGCTCTCTTCCAGACAGTGAGTCCACACTCCTGGAAGTGCAAGGTGTGCACCCACCCACGTAGTACCGAGGCCTGCGCCTGCCTAGTCTCAAAATGTCAATCAAGAACAGGCCAATTCAGGACAGCTGAATACATTTTTTTTTGTTTGTTTGTTTTGATTTTGTTTTGTTTTTTTACAAAGACATCTCTTAACCAAAAATTCCTTCAGCCGATGTTGAGAAGCTATTTCCGCGCCAATACAATGCAGCAGAAAGAACTCCCTATGACAGGCATAGAAATCCACAGCCTTCCCGCTAGAGGAACGCCCCATTCCGTCTGCCTGCGCCAAGCTGGACATTCCATTTTTTTTTATTTTTTTTTTTAGGTCAACTAGCCCCTGGTGTTAGAAAATACAGCTTTCCCATTCCACAGTGGCAATTGAGTCAGCAAAGAAGAAGCCGAGAACCTGCAGCAAAGTTCCCATTATACCACCTGGTAAAGACTACACTTCTAGACCAATGAAGCAAAATAGCATGCAAGAGTGCATTGTGTCCTGCCAGTAGCTGATCGAACTTATCATGTATGTCAGTACGGTTGCTTTTGGGATTTAAGGAATGCTCCGGGAGAATTCTTTGGGCAGACACCGATTCACCCTTTTAAAATTCAGAATCGGGCGAAACGAGCCTTCCTTCTTTGGAACCACAAAGTAGAGGGAGTATCAACTGAATTGGGCTGCCGGCACCGGCACCACCACTTTAAGTTGAAGCAGCCACTGGAGCGTTCCTGCGACCGCCTGAAACCTTTGCGGAGCTCTGCAGGAGGACTGGACAAAGGAATCTAATGCAGGCCGATGGAGCTCCAAGGCTGATGCCAAGCAGCATGCAAGCCATCCCGCAAACACAGCATATGATGTATGCCTTCCAGAATCTGAGCTGCTGCTAGTGCTGCGAGAGAACTAGCCTGGCTGCGCGCTTCTGGCCCCCATTAAGACAGGCGCTGAACACTAGCAGATACTCTCCGTACTGGAGAACCTCTGAAAAATGGGAGACAAAATAGCCTCAAAGGCCAGAGTCCTATTCAGCGACCTCTCTCCGCTGAGCCGCCTTTTACAGAAGGAAAAGAAACCACATATAGCCAAAATGAAGACATTACAAATCTACCGCCAAACCTTAGAAATCAGACAAAGCCAAACTAAACGGGAATATTGTCCCTCAAGAAACCACAGAACTATAAAACCCCTCTCATAACATAATGCGTATGGCAGAGCATTCCACACCTGGGGCCTGGCCAAGGCGCTCACCCAAGCACCTTTTAGAACTGTCCAAGAGAGCTACCACCATAATTCCTTTTGACTTGAATATGTGTACAGCGGATCATAGCGCTATATCACAGCAGCTAAGCCCAAATATTACCCTGCCATATCAACCGACTAACGCCTTATAGGACCTGCTATGGACAGCGGAAGGAAATTCTTGTAAACCAACATAGCTAGGCCCCTTTTTTATTTTTATTTTTATTTATTTTTTTAACAACCTTTGAAGGCGTACTGAAAAAGTTTAATCCATACTCTACAGCTGGGTTAAATTTTTGCACATTTCAGGAAATTGCACCCATCCTATGCACTCTGTTCTAATAGTGATTTTCCGTCTGCTATGTTCACTTACTAACTACCATTTGATAGGAATATGTAGTCAGAAGTTGGGATCCCGAGAGTTTTGGGCATGGCCGGGAAAGGATGTATAGGACTCCAAAAATCAAGCTCTGGCCACCTCCAATGAAATCAAAGCAGATCAGCTAAAATTACCCGAACTGCTGTTATAGCTTTGCAAAAGCTACCAGGCCCCACTGCACCCCGCTTTCCTTCCCCCCTTATCCTGAGGGATTCACCGTTGCAGGAGGCGTTGCTCACCCCCTGCCAGCCTGCTACGTCTGCCAGGGAGCTGAAGAGCGAAATAGAGAGCAGAACTCCTGGAAGTAAACAAATAGCGTCCAGCTCGTGGGGTTCAGGGCACCAAAAGCCCCCGAATAAATCAACCGTGTTCGCTCAAAATGAACAAGGCTCTCTCTCACTAGAGTTTCTTTTTCCTTTTGAAATCCTGCTCTAGAAATAGATGAGAACTTCCGGGGAAGGGCACAATAAGTGATCCCCCCTTAAGCTAGGAAACACCCAGGCACCTTGCAAATGGAGGTCTTAGAGGTTGCTGCCTGTGTGAATCTAAGGAGTAACACAATTTCGTATTTTACCACCCCCCCACCCCCCCCCCAGGGATGGGGGCCATGAATACTATATATGAAGCATGAGCAGCTGTGGCTGTTAGGGCAACAGAGACCAACAAACGATACAGAGGTTAAGAGCTGCAATCTTGGTTATATAAACAGGAGTTGCAGCATTACAGAGAATAAGCAATCAAACTGCTGCATACACACAAGTCAGAGAAAGGCCCCATTGAGTGCATCCGCTGCCCTCTGGTGGCCATAGACCTTAGCCCAGGCACTCCTTGATTGACAGGTAACTGCTATATACTTCTTTATATCCTAAGGATTCCTAAACCTGTCCCTGTGAAAACACAGGCCTTTGGGCCTGTCCTTCCTTACAAATACCAGTTAGGGCTCTGCTCTGGAACCTAAAACTGGCAATTTGCCTAACATCCTGGGACTTAACAGATGCTCCTCAGAGACATGATTAGAAGGGAAAGAACATGTGGAATCAATGCCACAACTGCTGTCCTATAAACTAAGAACAAACTCAAAAATAAAGAGGTCTGACAACAGTCCCCTGAAAGCTGAGGAATCCCCACGAGCCTCAAAAAAACTACCAACAAAAGAAAGAAACACTAGGCCCAAAAAACTAGCTATTCTGCCTGTTGTCTTCCTCACACAGGCATCTCACTGCAACTCGCCATGCGGTCCAAACACCCAGAGAGAAAATGGCCCCAAAAAAGGAGGCCTCAGCAGACCGACAGAGCCCGAAGGCCTTACCTGCAGGGCAGAAAGCCACACTGCCTGCTCCTACCACCTTGAAGTGCTCCGATCCTCAAACCGCGCTGATGCGCCTGGCAGCTGCGGCGAAGACCGCTCAGCCGGTTCCACAGTGTAAAATTAAATCCCGCAGCAACGGAGAGACTCCGTCTCACACAGCTGCAGTGCAGATGCACGGGTCCCGGAGCTCTCTCCCGTAGTCAAGGGAGAGAGATCCGCACCGGCAAATGCCTGCAGCAAGCAAAAATAATTGAGGAGGGAAGGCGAGAGCTGCTACAAACTTAAAGAGGCCGGCTCAAATTTAAAATCACTGTAAATAAGGATATTTGCTCCTAACTAAAAGGAACTAATCCCCGGTTGCCAATTAATCAAAGGCAACTGAATCAAAAATAAAGTTAAAGTAAATTAAAGGCAAAAATCAAAATCAGACTAGAATTTGCACCCTAAATGCTCCTTATCTGCTCCCCCCAAGTGAGCCCAGGAGCAAGGCTGTCTACCAAACCAAATAAATCCTGCCGTTGAAAATGCGGCCCTCAAAATGGCCGCTGCCAGCATTCCCGCTCAAAAAAGCACACTCTCGCACCCCCCGCGGCAAGGCCCCGAGCACCCTGCAACCCCGGGAACCGCCGCGAAGCCTCCCCTCCCAGTTTAAACCAGCTCCCCAAAGCAGATCTGCGTGGGTACTTATCACCGCCGCCGATCCCGGGGGGGAAGGGGAGGGGGTGGGGAGTGAGGGAAAGGAGTCAACAGGACACCGGAGCACAGCCTTTTTAACAGCTTCAGCTCCGGCGGCTCACTGCTCTGATTGATCTGGGCACAACCTTCACAGGCTTCTCAGCCCCTGCATCGCTGCTGATGCAACTGCCTGCCTTCCACCTGCTCCTCACCCCTTCAACGCGGGTTCGGGAGCAGGGAGGCCATGGATCAGCACTGTCTCCCCTGTGTTCGTTTAGACCCTGGGGCAATGCAGAGAGGGAGGGGGAAGAACTCCCTGATCCTTTAGAAACAAAAAATAAAGGTCCACAGACACAGGAACCCTTACAGCAGCAGCAGATCTGACATAAAAGAAAACGAAATAACCAAATCAAACAGGGAAAATAAACCAAAAGGAGTAAATTTCAAAAACCCAAGCTCTACTTATTTGTTCTCACTGAGCCCAGCCCTGGGCTCAGAACCTCCAAGCTGCTTGGAGACTGAAAGTACTGGTGGAAAGGGGCGGTGTTTGCCTAGATATACCAGTGACATCAAAGCGATGACATCTTTCAGTCTCCAAAGCAGCTGGTGGAGGTTCACAACTCTATGGTTCCGGGACTGGACTAGAGGGACGCAAAGGAATAAATGGTTATAGTTTGTGTTTGATCATTGAATTGAGGGATTTGTGTTATTGCACTAGTGTTGTATCTGTGTACATTTGTACTTCATATCATTTGCTTTGTTTTACTGGTTTATGATCCATAATTTGGGTGTTTGCATTCATGAGTAATAAATAGAAGAAATAAAATTAATTCCCCCTCCCTGCCTTCCGCAGCCAGGCATTTCATCCAGTATGTCCCAGAGATATACTTATTGCATAAATAAGAGGAAAGGGAAAACTCATGGAGGGCAGCAGAACTGGCAGTGTATTCTCCATCTGAGTTCTTACCTATCCTGGTTATTCAGGCTGTCTGATGTGCTGTGGAGATATTGGTCATTGCCCCTAGATATCCGCTGGTTCTGATCTGTGTCAGTATGGAGACTTGGAGGACTTCTCTGTAAAAGAAGAAAACAAAGCCAATCAGAAGGCTTCCTACATACTACTACTCAGACGAGAGAGGTTATCAGATGGAACTGCATTCCTAGAGGTTTATTTATTTGTAGTATTTAGTTCACATCTTTCCAGTAGTAGTTCAAGGCGAGTTAATATTAATTACACTTACCTGGTAATTGTAGTTCCTTTAGTGACGACAGTGCAGTCCTCAACTTCTGGGTTGTCAACCTCCTCCTGCAGCTAGGAGACTGGCATGTGCAAATTCATGACATCACTGGATATATCCTGTCAGCTTCCCTCCTACTTCCAGTGTGAACTATTAACAAAGCAGACTCAAAGGAGCAAGAAATAAGTAGCCTGTTCATGACATCAAACTTTTTTTTTTTTTTAAAACTACCATACAAACCGTGCTCGTGCCCGGCTTTCCATCTCTGCGCTCCGAGCAACAGAAGCAGAGGCAAGAGACAGACCATAAAGACAGAGAAAACAAACAAGAAACGGAGTCGGCTCACCTGTAAAAATTCTTTAGGCCGCACTCCACGCCGGAAACCTGAAAAGGACAGAAACAGGGCGGGATGGAGGACTGCACTGTCGTCACTAAAGGAACTACAATTACCAGGTAAGTGCAATTAATATTTCCTTAGCGCTCCGCAGTGCAGTCCTCAACTTCTGGGATGTACCAGAGCAGTACCTAATGGGCGGGATCTTTACGGCCGACCGACAACACCGCCGACCCGAAGCGAGAATCCTTCGCCGCCTCCACATCTAAACGATAATGCTTACTGAAAGTATGCAAGGACGACCAAGTAGCCGCCCTACAAATATCCACCGGCGGAACCAAGCGATGCTCCGCCCAAGAGCAAGCCTGCGCCCTGGTGGAATGTGCCCGTAATCCAGACGGCACCGCGCGGCCTTGAAGCAGATAAGCCGCCGAAATCGCCTCTTTAATCCACCGGGCTATAGAAGCTTTCGCCGCGGCCTCCCCCTTACGCACTCCTCCAAAGAGGACAAATAAACGATCAGACTTGCGAAAGGAGTCCGTGACCTGCAAATAATGACACAACACCCGCCAAACATCTAACCGGCACAGATCGCGATCGAGGAGGAGCTCATCGCGCGAACCGAGAACCGGCAAAGTGACCACCTGGTTCATGTGAAAGGGAGAGACCACCTTAGGCAGGAAGGAGGGCACGGTAAGTAAAACCACCTTATCAGCCGAGGTGGTCAGGAACGGCTCCCGGCAAGACAGGGCTTGCAACTCGGAAATACGCCTGGCCGAGCAAATTGCCACCAGAAACACAGCCTTCAAGGTCAGATCCTTCAAAGAAGAGCGTTTCAACGGCTCAAAGGGAGACCGAGACAGAGCTCGGAGAACTAGATTAAGATCCCAGGGCGGAACGCCAACCCAAAGGGAAGGCCGCAACTTAGAAATCGCCGATAAGAAGCGCCGAATATCCGGATGAGACCCTAACGACACACCGTTGACCTTACCCCGATAACAGGCCAACGCCGCCAGTTGAACCCGCAAGGAGCTGGCCGCCAGCCCTTTAGCGAAGCCATCCTGCAGAAAATCCAGAATAACTGGAACGGCCACCATGGCCGCCCGAATCCAATGCCGAGAACACCAATCCTCAAAAATGCGCCAAATTCTCACGTAGGCTAACGACGTGGACCGCTTCCGAGATGCTAACATCGTGGCTATCACCGCCGCAGAGTATCCCCGCTTTCTCAAGCGTGCCCTTTCAATGGCCAAACCGTAAGCGAGAACCGATCCACTTGAGGCATGAAAAGAGGACCCTGAACCAGGAGATCCGATCGCTCCGGTAAACGCCAGGGACGACCGTCCAGCAGACGAACTAGATCCGCATACCAAGGACGACGAGGCCAATCGGGAGCCACCAGAAGTACTCTCCCCGGGTGTCGTCCTATCTTCTGAACGACCCGACCAATCAATGCCCACGGGGGGAACACGTAGAGAAGACCCTGTCTCGGCCAAACTTGCAGTAGCGCATCTATGCCCTCCGACATCCTTTCCCTTCGCCTGCTGTAAAAGCGAAGGACCTGTGCGGAGAGAAAAGTCGCCATCAGATCCATTACTGGCGTCCCCCAGCGCTCCACAAGCTGACCAAACACCTCGGGATGCAACTGCCATTCCCCGGCATCCACGTGAACTCTGCTGAGGAAGTCGGCCGTCACGTTGTCTTTTCCGGCAATGTGAGCCGCTGAAATCGACGGGAGACGAGGTTCCACCCAACGGAACAACTGATCCGCTTCCTGCTCCATGGCGGCGCTTCCCGTGCCGCCCTGCCGATTGATGTAGGCCACCGTCGCCGAGTTGTCGGACAGAACCCGCACTGCCCGACCCAGAATTAAGTGCTGAAAGGCCTGAAGAGCGAGAAACACGGCTCGAAGCTCTAGGCGATTGATCGACCACGACGCCTCCATCCCTGACCATAGGCCCTGCGCAAAACTGCCCTGGCAATGTGCACCCCAGCCCGTCAGGCTAGCGTCCATCAATAGAGGCAACCAATCGGGTTGATCCAGCGGCATCCCGGTCGCTAAAGTTTGTTGAAGAAGCCACCACCGGAGAGACCTGCGAACCGCCAGAGGGCAAGGTAGCCTCCTGCTCAGGGGATCCGCCTGATGAGACCAGCGACGGAGCAGGGCCCGCTGCAACAGTCTCATGTGCACCTTCGCCCAAGGAACCACTTCCAGAGTCGCTGCCATGGTACCTAGCACTCGCAAGTAGTCCCAGGCTGTCGGGGCCGGAGTGGCTCGGAATTTCCAAATGAGAGCGCGCAAGGCGTCGGCGCGCGGGGAAGGAAGGAACACGTGACCCAAGCACGTGTTGAAACGGACTCCAAGGTACACGAGCTCCTGAGTGGGTTCCAGATGACTCTTTGCAAAATTGATCACCCAACCCAGACTCTGTAGAAAACGCACCACTTTGTCCGTGACCTGAAGACTTTCCTCCTTGGACTTCGCACGAATCAACCAATCGTCTAGATACGGATGAACCAGAACCCCTTCGCGCCACAATGCCGCCGCCACGACTACCATTATCTTCGTGAAGGTACGTGGAGCCGTCGCCAGGCCGAAAGGAAGCACCTGGAACTGATAATGCCCCCACGGGAGAGCAAAACGCAGAAACCTCTGATGAGCCTCTCGAATGGGAATATGCAAGTACGCCTCTGTCAGATCTAGCGACGTTAAGAACTCCCCGGGACGTACCGCGACGATGACCGACCGCAAGGTCTCCATCCGAAAGTGCGGCACCCGCAAACAGCGGATGACAGCCTTGAGATCCAGAATGGGTCGTAAGTCTCCTCCTTTCTTGGGAACTATGAAATAAATAGAATAACGACCCATACCGTAGTCGCTTTTGGGGACCTCCGTCACCGCTCCCAACTGTAGCAATCTGTTGAGAGTGGCGGCCACCGCAGCCGCCTTTGAGGCTCCCTTGCAAGGCGAGCGGATAAAGGAATCCCGAACGGTTCGAGCAAACTCGAGGGCGTACCCGTGTTGAATGACATCGAGTACCCACTGATCCGTTGTGATGAGGGTCCAAGCGGAGAGAAACTCCCGCAGGCGGCCGCCTACCGAAATGCTCACCACCGGGACCCGCCTCATCTCATTGTGGTTTGCGAGAAGTGGAGGGGGAGGCCGCAGAGAATCCCCTCGCACCACCTCGGTAGCCCCGAAAGCCCTGCGCACGGGCCTGGAAGCGGCCCCTAGAGAAACTTGCATAGCGAGGGGACCGAAACCGGCGAAAATCAAGAGGCTGACCCCGAACCGAGAGGGTCGAACGAAGTGGCTTAGGCTTATCCTCTGGGAGCCGGCCAGCCTTGGACTCCCCCAGGTCTTTGACCAACTTGTCCAAATCCTCTCCAAAGAGTAGCCCTCCTTTGAATGGAAGCTTGCTAAGACGTGATTTGGAAGGACCATCAGCCGCCCAGTTCCTGAGCCACACGGAACGTCTGGCCGCCACCACTGAAGCCGTACTGTTAGCCAAAGCGCGAATCAAGTCGTAATGAATATCCGCCAGATACGCCGCTCCGGACTCCAAGCGATCCAATTCCTTCATATCCTCCTCTTCCAGGCGCGAGGACAGACGCAACCACTGAGCCCAGCGCAAACACGCCCGGGCCACCCAAGCGCCACACACGGACGCCTGCAAAGAAATGGAATCGGCCTCAAAGGTCTGCCGCAGCAAGCCATCTACCTTCCTGTCTTGAGCATCCTTCAAGGCCGCAGCCCCTTCAACCGGGATAGTGGTCTTTTTAGTGACCGCCGAGACCACCGCATCCACCCGCGGTGCCCGAAAGCGCTCCTTATCCGGATCCGCCAAAGGATAAAGCCGAGTCAGGGTGCGAACACCGCGCAACCCGGCCTCCAGCTTATCCCACTCATCTTTAATCATCTTGTCCACCACCCGGTGCAAGGGAAAAACTATGCGCGATTGACGCTCCGCTTGAATAACCGGATCCTCTATCTCTACATCCTTGGCCACCGGAGACGCCATATTCAAAACCTTCAAAGACTCCGAAATGAGCGTAGCCAATTCCTCACGGCGAAACACCCTAATGATCTTGGCCTGGTCTTCAGGCTCTGGAAGCTCCCCTTTCTTCCAGATCTAGAGGATCCCCTTCCGGGTCCCAGGCTGCTTCAGACCCTTCAGGCCACTCCTCATCAGCCTCCGAAGCTGCGGACTTACGAGCCTTCTTCGGAGTGGGCGGAAAAACACTCGAAGCACCCCCCGTGTCCTGGGGGACTTCAAGGGACAGCAGAGGAGCCGATCCAGGCACCGCGCCCTGCTGCCGCAAACAGAACGCCTGGTGCATCAAGAGAACAAACTCGGGACTGAAAGCCCCGGGTTCTACCGCAATGCTTACTGGCGGTGTAGCAGAGGGCCCAGCGGACCCCTCTGACCGTTGCACCCTGGCGCGTAGTCTGCGCAGCGTCAAGCTCTGGAAGCTCAGCCATCCCCTCAGGCTCTCTGACCTCCAGCTTCTGCTCCATGAGTGAAGACAGGGTTGCACAACCCCTGCAGACTCCCAATACTGACAAAGGACCTCTACGGGCTCCACAAATTATACAGAGGGGACTCTGTGGCATTGGCCTTAAAAATAAACCCGATGCCAGCAGAGAGCACACTACTGGAGACCCCCCTTATGCCAAAACTCCGTAGGAAAAAAAAAAGGAAGGGAGCCAGCCTTTGCAAGACAGAAACAAATGCAAAAGTAAAAATAAAGGTAAACAGTGTTTTATGGAATTAAAACTAAAGAAGGGACTTACCAGAATCCAGGGAGCCCCGAGGTGTTGAAATACACGCGGTGGACCAAGTACCTCTAAAATGGCCGCCGCGGCAAAAGCCCTGAGGCAAAAAAGGCGCCAACAGCAGCGATCAGCTTTTCGCCGCTAAAAATAGCTGCCCTGAGGAGCCAGAAGCCCGTCGCAGCTCAAAACGTTGCCGAACAGATCGCTCAGGGAGAAAATAGCCCCGTGATCCTCAGAATTAAAGCCCAGCCCCAGGGGAAACTCCGGAGGCAACGGAAGCCGAAGGGCTCTCCCCCGTAGGGTCAGGAGGGAGAGAACTTCCACGGAGCCCAGACTGCCTGCTCAGAAAGTAAGGAACGGAATAAAAGCAAATAGAAAATAAAAGGAAAGAACAGAAAGGAGAAAACAAGGTAAGAGAGGCAGGGCTGACACGGAGGAGAGACAGGAGGCTCCAATAGTGCTGAGCACTGACCCCTCCTCCCTCCAAACAGGCTGATCTAAATTTAAAGCAAAAGAAACCCACTAACTAAAGGAATGAAAATGAATGAAAATGATCAAAAAGCAAAATTAGCTGCTTATTTTTTTCTCTCAGTGAGCCCCACTCCTGGGCTCACAACGTCCTCCTGCTGCAAGGAGACTGGTCACACTGGAAGTAGGAGGGAAGCTGACAGGATATATCCAATGATGTCATGAATTTGCACATGCCAGTCTCCTAGCTGCAGGAGGAGGTTGACAACCCAGAAGTTGAGGACTGCACTGCGGAGCGCTAAGGAACAGTCAGGTACACACAGAGTTTACAATCTGTTTGTACCTAAGGCAATAGAGGGCCACAAGGAGAGCCAGTGGGATTTGAACCCTGGTCTCTTTGGTCAACAGACCAGTGCTCTAACCATTAGGCTGCACCTCAAACTCTGGAGGAGCAGGAAAAGCAAAAAAAAAAAAAAAGCACTTTCCCATACCATAACATTGTATTTACTTGTAACAGGTGTTTCCCATAGACAGCAGGATTGATGAGGCACACAAAGAGTAGTTACTCACTTATGGGTGACATCGACGCCGATGGAGCCCCTGCAGAGCATTTCCCCAGCTTTCTATGAAAGCCTTTGGGAATACTGCACACATGCGCGGTCCCCTTCCCGCCTAATGGTGCCATCTTGCTCAGTCAAATGACAGAGCTAAAAAACAGCACACAAAAATGTAAAATAAACTATGTACAACTGCAACTCCCAGGGGAGGAGGGAGGGTTGTGAGGACTGATTCCTGCTGCTCCTGGAGAACACCTGTTACAGGTAACTACTCTTTCTCCAGGACCAAGCAGGAAGTCAGTCCTCACATATGGGTGTGACTCCCTAGCTCTGGGCTACCAGGGAACCCAGGCTGAACAAGAGAACTCCCTCTAGTCCCAGCATCAAAGAAAGGCTTTTCACTGAAAGAACCTCCACCGGTAGCCCAACGGAGGGCTGTAGGGCAGGAGTTGCCTAAACCTCAAAGAGATTCCAGAGTACTGCCTGGCCAAAAGCACTGTCCCTACGGGACTCCCTCTCCAGGCAGTAATGGGCCGCAAAGGTCTGGCTTGAGGACCAAGCTGCAGCCCTGCAGATGTCTGCCAACGGTACAGAGCAGAGATGAGCTACTGAGGCAGCCATTGCCCTGACACGATGGGCCGTGACCCGACCCTGCAAGGGAAAGTCTTGTAAGCCCAGGTGATACAGTCAGCCACCCAAATGGACAAGGTACGCTTGGACACAGCTAACCCCAAATTATTAGGGTCAAAAGATATGAAGAGCTGGGTAGCCCTTCTATGCCCCTGCGTACGGTCAAGGTAGGAGGATAAGGCCCTCCTACGGTCCAGGGTATGCAGGACCGCCTCAGCCTGGCTTGCATGAGGCCTAGGGAAGAATGTTGGAAGAACCACCTCCTGGTTGAGGTGGAAAGAGGAGACAACCTTTGAGAGGAACTTTGGATGAGTCCTAAGGACTACCCTGTTCCTATAGAATCTGGTGTAAGGCCTGTCACAGACGAGGGCCTGAAGCTCACTCATTCGTCTGGCCGAGGTGAAGGCTACCAGGAAGAGTGTCTTCCAGGAAAGGAAGCGAAGAGGACAAGTAGCCATTGGCTCAAAAGGTGGGCGAGTCAGTTGCTGCAAGACCACATTCAACTCCCACTCAGGGGCTGGAGGACGGACAGGAGGCTTGAGCAAGAGCAAGCCTCTGAGAAACCTGAACACCAAGGGGTGAACCGACAGAGAGTGTCCTTCCACCAGCGAGTGGTGCACTGCAAGAGCTGAGAGGTAGACCCGAACAGAATTGGACTTAAGTCTCTGATTGGATAAGTGCAGCAGGTACTGAAGCAGCACTGGTACCGCACAGAAGAAAGGATCTTCTGTACGCAGCTGATCCCACACAGAAAACCTCTTCCATTTCAGGGCATAGGTTTTCCTAGTGGACTGCTTCCTAGAGGCCAGGACGACCTCCTCAACTTCCTGAGGGAGGCCCCAGGGAGCCAAAACTACCCTTGCAGCCTCCAGGCCATCAAATTGAGAGATTTGAGATTGGGGTGCAGAAAAGACCCCTGATCCTGAGAGAGAAGGTCGGCTGCAACCCCAGAGGTAGTGGAGTGTCCACTGCCAGTTGAAGCAGAAGTGGGAACCAAGGCTGCCTCGGCCACCTGGGAGCTACCAAAAGGACCGAGGCCTTGTCCTGTAGAATCTTGAACAGGGTTCGGGCCACCAGAGGCGTGGGAGAAAACGCATACAGGAGGCCCTGGGACCATGAAATCAGAAAAGCATCTGCTGCTAGCCGCAAAGGATGCGGTTGCCTGGAGCAGAACCTGGGCAGCTCTCTGTTCAGGGGACTGGCAAAGAGATCTATGGATGGAAGTCCCCATTTCAGGAAAATCTTCTGAACCACCAAGGGATGGAGTTGCTATTCGTGGGGCTGCAGAATCCTGCTCAACCTGTCTGCCAGGTAATTTTCCTGGCCAGGAAGATAAACCGCACTGAGAAACATGTTGCGCCTGAGCGCAAACAAGCAAAGGTCCTGCGCCTCCTGACAAAGGAGCCTGGACCCAGTGCCCCCCTGTTTGTTCATATAAAACATGGCTACCTGATTGTCTGTTTGTACTAAGACAGACTGGTGGGACAGGGTTTGAGAGAAAGTCTTGAGGGCTAAGCGAATAGCCTGCAGTTCCAGTAGATTGATTTGCTGCTTGGCCTCCCAGGGGGACCACAGGCACTGGGTGCACTTGCCCAGTGTGCTCCCCAGCCCTGCAGGGAGGCATCGGTGGTCAATACCACTGTGAACCCAGGTGGCTGAAAAGGCATCCCTTTCAGTAAGTTTGGGGGATGCAGCCACCAACGCAGGGAGTGCAGGAATGGTCTGGACACTCTTACTCTGTCGCTGAGGCTCCCTGTGGCCTGCGACCACTGAGTTCTGAGGCACCATTGCACAGGCCTCATATGAAGCCTGGCATTGGGAGTCACATGTACTGTCGAAGCCATGTGGCCAAGAAGCCTCAGGCAGAGCCTGGCGGAGACCAGTGACCTGCTGAGAAACTGGTTTGCCAAGGTTATCAGTCTTTGGGCTCTGTCCTCTGGCAAGAAAGCTTTTGTCTGCAGAGAGTCTAGCCTTGCCCCTATGAACTCCAAGTTTTGGGAGGGAAGCAAAGTGGACTTTGCGAAGTTTATGACAAATCCCAGGTGATGGAGTAGAGAAATCGTCCGGAGGGTGGCTTGCCTGGCCTCCAGGCACGTCTGACCCCTGATAAGCCAGTCGTCCAGATAGGGGAAGACAAAGATACCCTGATTCCTTAAGTAGGCCGCCACCACTGCCAGGCATTTGGTAAAGACCCTGGGAGCAGAGGTGAGGCCAAATGGCAGCACTCTGTACTGATAATGGTTTCCTCCCACAATGAACCTGAGATACATTCTGTGGTCTGGGTGAATGAGGATGTGAGTGTATGCATCCTTTAGATCTAAAGAGCATAGCCAATCTCCCTGCTGGAGGTAGGGCAGAAGTGTTCCAAGAGTAAGCTATCTTGAACTTTTCTTTCTCTAGGAACTTGTTGAGACTCCTGAGGCCGAGAATAGGCCTGAGGTCCCCTGTCCTCTTCGGTACTAGGAAGTACCTGGAGTAGAAACCGTGACCTTGTAGGTGGGGAGGCACAGGCTCCACTGCCTTGTCTCGCAACAGACCTTGAAGCTCCTGCAGGAGAAGGGCTGTATGGAGAGGAGGCCTTGGAGGTTCTCCTGGAAAGTAGGGAAGAGGCAACTGATGAAAATGAAGCATGTAGCCCTTGTGGACTATGCTTAAGACCCAATTGTCTCCTGTAATGGGTGGCAACCGATGGGCAAACATGGCAAGTCGACCTCCTGTACAGGGATGGGACAGCAGAGACGGAGAGGCTATGCCTTGGGAGTCAAAAACCCCTACCCTGCTGAGTGGGAGCAGGAGCCTGAGGCTTGGGGGCCTTCTGCCTACGGAGCCCATGTCCCTGCCCCTTGGCCTGCTGACTCTGTGGGGGAGCGGGGGAGGCCTGGTAAGGTAGGAACTGTTTGTAGGCAGTCGCCTTCCTCGGGTAAAAGGGCTTCTTACCCGAGCCCTTCTTCTTATGTGAAGGGGCAGAAGTCTTTCTAGACAGTCTTGTCCTCGTCAGGTAATCGGTCTCGAGCTCAGCAGCCTTCTCGGCCATGGGCTTGCCAAAAAGGTTCTCACCTCGGCAAGGGACATCGACCAACTTGTCTTGAACCCATGGCTCGAGGTCCGATGACTGCAGCCATGCCTGGCGTCGAGCCGCGATGCCGGCTGCCGCAACACGGGCCGAGGCCTCGAAGCCATCGTAGGATGCTCGGGACATGAACTTAGAGCATTCCCGGATCCCCGAAGACAAGGACTTGAACCTCTGCAAAGTTTCCCCAGAGAGACCAGCAGAGAACCCGACTTCCCGCAAGTACATGCCCATGTACAGCTGGTAAGACTGGACACGGCAAGCAAGCATCGAGCCCTGGAAGCACTTTCTACCAAACGCATCCAGGTTCCGGGCCTCCCGGCCGGGGGGCACCACGGAGTGCATCTTCTGGCTTTTCAGACGATGCATGGCCGATTCCACCACCATGGAATGGTGTGGTAGCTGAGCCTTCTGAAAACCAGGGCTCTTACGGAGTCGATAAATAGAATCGACCCGCTTACTTAGAACCGGCGCCGAGGCCACTGCCTCCCACATCCGGAAGAGGAGCCGTTCCAACATCGGAGGAACCGGGACAGTAAAGGCCTCCTTCGGAGGAAAGTCATACTGGAGGGCCTCGAGCTCTTCGGCTCGAGGCTCCTCCTCGGGGTCAGCCGGGATCGCCAAAGCGTGGCCATATCCTGGACAAACTCCGAGAACCGGGTATCCTCCAGGGGGGGGGGGGTGATCTACTCCAGGGCTCAGACTGCGGTGAGTCCGACGGGATGCACCGAGTCTTGAAGGTATCGGGGGACTCCTCGTCCTCCGTCTCCCAGGCGGACTCGTCCGAAGAGGAGTCGGGCTCCGACCACGCGGGCCCGGCAGCACCCACCCCGACGCCGAAGGCACCGGCATCGACGCCCTCGGTCCCGACCGGGAGGTCAAGGGTGACCGCGACCGAGGACGACCTCGAGCCTTCATGGTCTTGAGTATAGCGTAGTTACTCACCTGTAACAGCTGTTCTCCAGGAGCAGCAGGAATCAGTCCTCACATATGGGTGACGTCGGCGCCGACGGAGCCCTCGCGGAGCAATTTTCCCAAGCTTTCAAAGAAAGCCTTTGGGAATTGCAGCGCGCATGCGCGGTCCCCTTCCCGCCCAAAGGTGCCATCTTGGCCAGTCTGATGACATAGCGAAAAGACAGCAAAAAATTTGCAAAAACTAAATCATATGACTGCAACTCCACGGGGAGGAGGGAGGGTTGTGAGGACTGATTCCTGCTGCTCCTGGAGAACACCTGTTACAGGTGAGTAACTACGCTTTCTCCAGGACCAAGCAGGAAGTCAGTCCTCACATATGGGACTCCCAAGCTCAAGGCTACCGGAGACCCCAAGCACAAAAATGAGCTCCCTCTAGCTCAGCAGCACAGAAGGAAGGAATCTTCTCTGACTAATCTCCAACCGGTAGCCCAACATCCGGGATGGAGGGTAGGAGTTGCTTAAACCTCGAAGAGATTATGGAGGACTGCCTGTCCGAAAGCACTGTCCCTGCGGGACTCCCTCTCGAGGCAGTAATGGGTTGCAAAAGTCTGGCTCGAAGACCAAGTAGCGGCCCGGCAGATGTCTGCCAATGGAACAGAGCGGAGGTAAGCCACTGACGCAGCCTTCGCCCGAACCCGATGAGCCGTGACTCGACTCTCCAACGAGAGGCCTGCCGCCCCATAAGTCCAAGCGATACAGTCAGCTACCCAGATGGACAGAGTACGCTTGGAGACAGGGAGCCCTAATTTATTAGGGTCGTAAGACAGGAAGAGCTGGACAGTCTTACGGTGCTCCCGCGTATGATCAAGGTAGAAGTTCAGCGCCCTTCTACAGTCCAGGGTATGCAAGACCATCTCAGCTCGGCTGGAGTGTGGTCTGGGAAAGAAGGTCGGAAGCACCACCTCCTGATTGATGTGAAAAGGGGAGACCACTTTTGGAAGAAACTTAGGGTGAGTCCGCAGGACCACCCTGTTCTTGTAGAACCTAGTGTAAGGGGGATCAGACACTAGGGCCTGCAGTTCACTAACGCGTCTAGCGGAGGTGAGGGCTACCAGGAATAAGGTTTTCCAAGAAAGAAAACGGAGAGGACAGGTAGCCATGGGTTCAAAAGGCGGACAGGTAATCCGTTGTAAAACCACGTTCAGGTCCCAGTCGGGGGCTGGGGGGCGCAAAGGTGGTTTAAGGAGAAGGAGACCTCGGGAGAACCGTGCCACAAGAGGGTGGCCGGAAAGAGGCCTTCCTTCCACCGGCACATGATGTGCAGAAATAGCACTGAGGTGAACCTTGACCGAGTTGGACTTAGGTCCAAGATTGGAGAGGGAAAGCAAGTACTGCAAGACCACCGACACCGAGCAGGAGAAGGGGTCTTGAGACTGTTGAGTACACCAGGTGGAGAAGCGACGCCATTTAAGGGCGTAGGATTTCCGGGTAGAGGGTCGCCTGGAAGCCAGCACGACCTCTTCCACCTCCAGAGGCAGCAGGAGGGGAGCAAGGACTACCCTTTCAGCAGCCAGGCCATCAGATGAAGAGATCTGAGGTTGGGGTGTAGGAGAGACCCCTGATCCTGGGTCAGGAGATCTGGTTGAAACCCCAGACGCAACGGAGTGTCTACCGCCAGTTGCATCAGAAGCGGGAACCACGGTTGCCTGGGCCACCGGGGCGCTATCAGGATCATCGAAGCCTTGTCCTGGAGAACCTTGAAAAGTGTTCGAGACACCAGCGGCATGGGAGGAAAGGCATACAGAAGGCCCGTGGACCATGAGAGCAGAAAAGCATCCGCCGCTACTCGGAGGGGATGCGGTTCCCGAGAGCAGAACCGAGGAAGTTGCCTGTTCAGAGGACTGGCAAATAGATCCAGCGTGGGGAGGCCCCACTGGAGAAAGATCCTTTGAACCACCAACGGGTCCAATCGCCACTCGTGTGGTTGGAGGATTCTGCTCAGTTTGTCTGCCAGGTAATTTTCTTGACCTGGGAGGTAGACAGCTTTGAGGAGGATCCCTCGGCTGACGGCCCAAGCGCAGAGCTTTTGCGCTTCCCGACAGAGAAGGAAGGAGCCTGTTCCCCCCTGTTTGTTCACGTAGAACATGGCCACTTGATTGTCCGTCTGGACGAGGACGGACTGGCGAGTGGTAAGGTGGGAGAAGGCCCGGAGAGCCAGGCGGATCGCTCTGAGCTCCAGGAAGTTGATCTGCTGGGCAGATTCCCACGGGGTCCAGAGACCCTGAGTACATGCCCTTTGGCAATGTGCTCCCCAACCCAGGAGAGAAGCGTCGGTCGTCAGTACCTGAACCGGCGGGGGAGACTGAAAAGGCATTCCGAGCACTAGGTTGGGCAGATGAAGCCACCACCGTAGAGAAGAGACCAGCGGGCCGGAGATTCGTACTGAGTCCGCTAGTCTCCCCGAGGCCTGACGCCATTGTGAGCGAAGGCACCATTGAGCAGGCCGCATATTCAGGCGGGCATTGGGGGTCACATGGACCGTGGAAGCCATATGGCCGAGCAGTTGCAGAAAGTGCCTGGCCGAGACCCGGGAATGGCTGCGAAAGCGGCTGGCGAGAGCCATGAGCCGTTGTGCCCTGTCGAGCGGCAGAAAGGCACGCGCTTGAAGCGTGTTTAACCTGGCGCCGATGAACTCGAGATCCTGAGAGGGGAGCAAAGTGGACTTTTCGAAGTTTATGACAAAGCCCAAGTACTGGAGTAGAGTCACAGTACGTTGCGTGGCGTGAGCGGCCTCCGTGGAGGACGGTGCTCTGATGAGCCAGTCGTCTAGGTAAGGGAAGACAAAGAGGCCTTGAAGCCGGAGATAAGCCGCTACCACTGCGAGACATTTTGTGAAGACTCGTGGTGCGGAGGATAGGCCAAAGGGCAGTACTCTGTACTGGTAATGATTGCCTGCCACCACAAACCTTAGGTATTGTCGGTGGCTTGGGTGGATGAGGATGTGAGTGTAGGCATCCTTTAGATCCAAGGAGCATAGCCAATCTCCCTGCCGGAGGTAGGGCAGCAGGATTCTAAGGGTAAGCATCTTGAACTTTTCCCTTTCCAGGAACTTGTTGAGGTTCCGCAAGTCCAGGATGGGTCTGAGGCCCCCAGTTCGCTTTGGTACCAGGAAGTACCTGGAATAAAAGCCTTGACCTCTCAGGTGGTGGGGCACTGGTTCCACCGCCTGTTCCCGAAGAAGACTTGCCAACTCTTGAAGGAGTAAGTCCCGGTGGAGAGGGGGTCGCAGAGGCTCCCCTGGAAAGTAGGGGGGAGGTACCTGGTGGAAGTGTAGAAGATAGCCCTCTTGGACTATGTGAAGCACCCAGGTATCGGACGTGATGTTGGCCCACCTGTGGGCAAAGTGGACCAGCCGGCCTCCCGTGCTGAGAGACACCAGCGGAGGGGGAGAGGCTATGCTGAAAGAGTCAAAAACCCCCACCCTGCGGAGCAGGGGCCGGTGGCGCAGGCTTGGGGGCTTGCTGCCTACGGGACCCGTTACCCCGTCCCTTGGCCTGCTGACCCTGTTGGGGAGCTGCTGAGGCCTGATAATGAGGGTAGTGTTTATAGGCAGCCGCCTTCCTCAGGTAAAAGGGCTTTTTCCCCGAGCCCTTCTTCTTCTGGGAAGGGGCGGAGGTTTTCCTGGAGAGCCGAGTCCTGGTGAGAGTCTCTGTCTCGAGCTGTGCAGCCTTCTCATCCATAGGTTTGCCAAAGAGGTTTTCACCTCTGCAGAGGACATCGACCAACTTGTCCTGCACCCAGGGCTCGAGGTCGGATGACTGAAGCCAAGCCTGTCGGCGGGCCCCGATGCCGGCTGCGGCTACCCGAGCCGATGCCTCAAAGCCATCATAGGCTGCTTGAGAGATAAACTTGGAGCACTCCCGAATACCGGTGGACAAGGCCAGGAACCTCCGCAAAGGTTCCTCGGAGAGACCAGCAGAGAATCCGGCTATTTCTTTAGCCAGGTCTCGGAGATACATGCCCATGTAGAGCTGGTAAGTCTGGACCCGACAAGCAAGCATAGAGCCCTGAAAACACTTCTTACCGATGCCATCCAGGCTGCGGGCTTCCCTGCCGGGAGGCACCGAGGAGTGCATCTTCTGGCTCTTGAGCCGATGCATGGCCGATTCCACCACCATGGAATGGTGCGGCAGCTGTGCTTTTTGGAAGCCAGGGCTCTTGCGGATTCGATAGATGGCATCGACCCGCTTGCTTAACACCGGCGACGACGCCGGACTCTCCCACATGCGGAAGAGAAGTCGTTCCAGCATCGGAGGAACCGGTACAGTAAAATGCTCCTTTGCAGGAGAGTCATACTGGAGGGCATCGAGCTCTTCGGCTCGAGGCTCCTCCTCGGGATCCGCAGGGAAGGCCAAGGCCTTGGCCATATCCCTCACGAAGTCCGAGAACCGGGCATCCTCCGGAGGGGACTGTCTCCGAGGTTCGGACTCGGGGGAGTCCGAAGGGACACACCGAGTCCGAAAAGAATCAGGCGACTCATCCACCTCGGATTCCCAGGCGGACTCCTCGGAGGAGGAGTCGAGCGGCTCCGGCCGGGCGGGTACAGACGCCGTCCGCCCCGACGCCGAGGGGGTCGGCGTCAACGACCTCGGCCCCGAACGGGAGGCCGAAGGCAACCGCGACCGAGGATCGACTCGAGCCCGCATGGACTCGAGGATCGGCTCGGTCTCCGGGGTCGACTTAGACGTCGACGACCCGGCGGTCAGGGCAGAAGCGCCAGCGAGGCCAGCGATCAATGCCCGCTGCTGGTCCATGAAGGCAGCAAGGCTGCTCTCCAAGGCCGTCAACCTGAGTCTGAACTCAGGAGACCCAGCAGCCCCCGACTCGGGCCCCCACGGCGTCGGGCCCGACGTCGGACCCCTCGGAGGCGAGTCCACGAAGACAACAGCACTTACGTGAGCAGAGGAGTCCATCTCCAGACAAGGCTGTTTGGACAGCCGCTCCAGCTCCAAAGACCCGGGACGGCTGTCGGGGCTATGCGACCTGGCCCTCGAGGAGCCAGGAGCGTCCACCGACGCCGCCCTCGCGGGTTTGTTCTTCCGGTGATGTTCCCGGGTAGGGGACCCCCTCTCAGAGGAGCTCCGACAGTGTTCAGAGCCAGATTCTCTGGACACCGAAGCTTCTGACGAGGTCCGGGTACGGCTGGGGTCAGAGAAGATTCTCTCCCGCTGATGCTGCCGATTCCGCAAAGATTTCGCGGACATCTTGCTACAGGCTACATTTCTTCATGATCTGGGCCCAGGCAACGGAGGCAGCAATCATGTGTGTCGGTAAGAGACATCAGTTTCTTACACTTAACACACTTTTTAAAGCCACTGGCGGCCACCGGGGGAAAAAGGGCCCCTGCGAGGTCGAACGAGCGGGCCGCCAGGGAAAAGTGAAAAAGCGCGAATTTGTCACGAAGGACAGAAAAACTGAAAAAGAAGGGGAGGCCTCGCAATCGGCGTCGCGAGGCCGGACGGAAAAAGGACCGGCGTCGAACCGAAGAAATACTTAAAATTAGAAAGAAAATCAACTTTTCAGCGGTGACTGTTAGACAACGTCTGTAGGGCTCCGCGGAAAAAAGAAGACTGGCCAAGATGGCACCTTTGGGCGGGAAGGGGACTGCGCATGCGCGCTGCAATTCCCAAAGGCTTTCTTTGAAAGCTGGGGAAAATTGCTCCGCGAGGGCTCCGTCGGCGCCGACGTCACCCATTTGTGAGGACTGACTTCCTGCTTGGTCCTGGAGAACGGCTTGGTCTCCGGGGTCGACTTCGACGTCGATGTCCCGGTGGTCGGGGCAGATGCACCAGCGAGGCTGGCCATCAGCACCCGCTGCTGATCCATGAAGTCAGACAATCTGCACTCCAAGGCTGTCAGCCTGAGACTCAGCTCAGGAGAGTCAGCAGCCACCGACTCGGGCCCCGGTGGCGCCGGGCCCGACGTCGGCTCCCTGGGAGGAGAGTCCTCGAGGACAACAGGACTTGCGTGTCCAGCAGACTCCGGCTCCACACGAGGTACTTTTGACGGCTTCTCCTGTTCCACGGGCCCGGGACGGCGGTCAGAGGTCCGAGACCTAGCCCTCGAGGAGCCAGAGACCTAGCCCTCGAAGAGCCAGGGACCTCCTCCGATGCCACCCTCGCGAGCCTCTTGCGCTCCCGCTCGGGGGACCCAATGTCCGAGGAACCCCAACGATGCTCGGGGTCAGACTCCCGAGACGTCGAGGCCTCAGATGAGGTCCGGGCCCGGCCGGAGGCCGAATCAGAGAAAAGCTTTTCCTTTTGGTGCTGACGACTTCGCAGTGCCTTAGTGGACATTTTGCCACACGGTCCACAGATCTTAGGATCATGATCGGGACCGAGGCACCGAAGGCAGCAGTCGTGTGTGTCGGTGAGAGACATTAATTTCTTGCACCGATCACACTTCTTAAAACCACTGGAGGCCATCGGGGAAAAAAGAGCCCCCTCGAGGTCAAAGGACCGGCCTTCCAGGGAAAAAGAAAAAAGGGCGCGAACGCCAGCCACGAAGGGCAAAAACTGAAAAAATAAGATCGGGCTATATACCAGTGTACCGAACCCAGCGGGAAGGGGAACCAGCGTCGAACCGGAGAAGAAACCGCGAAGAAATCGTAGGGATTCGAAGAAAAAATGTAACTGTATTCCGTGTGAACTAGGACACACGTCTGACGGGCTCCACGGAAAAAGAGAGACTGAGCAAGATGGCACCTTTAGGCGGGAAGGGGACCGCGCATGTGTGCAGTATTTCCAAAGGCTTTCATAGCAAGCTGGGGAAATGCTCCGCAGGGGCTCCATCGGCATCGATGTCACCCATATGTGAGGACTGACTTCCTGCTTGGTCCTGGAGAACTGAGCATGATGTCATCACACACTGACATGACAGTTCTCCCAGAGCTCAGAACTAAGACAGGTTCTGAACATGCGCAATCCTTCCCGCATTAGCCGTCTCCTCAGTACCTCAGTTAACTTCCACAGCTCAAGTAAACAAAGTTACTCATTAGAATGGCTTGCTGGGCCACCTCCGCACAGAATTAAATTCAAGTGCTTCAAAAAAATCTCTGAAAAGTTTCCTTTTTAGGTTTTTTAACTTACCTAAGTAGCTATTATGGTACAATGGCATCCTTTGGGCATGATAAGGACAGCCCTATAGTCTAAGGGAATTGTGTGTATTTATCTTCATGTCTTATTGCATATGCTATCTTTTCTATGCTGATCCTATCTCTCCTATACTGTCCTGTCTACACTATGGAGTTCCTTTCGCTTCTTTTCTTTTTAATAGACTGTTATGCATTTTTGTGGTATATCAAATAAAATATAACCATAACCTGTAGGAGGTATTCTCTGTGGACAGCAGGATAAGGTCCTACATATGGGTGATGTCCCAAATGGAGCCCTACACGGGAAACAACTCCTTCTAGAAGCTTTTAGAGAAATCCCTCTAGGCATGAATGCATCTTTCCACTTGCCGCAGCCACATTCCATCTCCTTAGTCTGGTAAGAGTAGTTACTCACCTTTAACAGGTGTTCTCCAGGAGCAGCAGGAATCAGTCCTCACATATGGGTGACGTCGGCGCCAACGGGGCCACCGTGCAGAGCATTTCCCCAGCTTTCATAGAAAGCCTTTGGGAATGCAGCGCGGTCCCCTTCCCGCCCAAGGGTGCCATCTTGCTCAGTCTGATGACATAGCTAAAAGACAGCAAAAAACAAAATAAAGCATATGACTCCAACTCCAAGGGGAGGAGGGAGGGTTGTGAGGACTAATTCCTACTGCTCCTGGGGAACACCTGTTACAGGTCAGTAACTACTCTTTCTCCAGGACCAAGCAGAAGTGAGTCCTCACATATGGGACTCCCCAGCTTAAGGCTACCGGAGACCCCAAGCTGAAAAAATGAAAGCTCCCTCTAGAGCCTCAGCATGTGAGAAAGGAATCTTCTCTGAGAACGCCCCCGAACGGTAGCCCAACATCAGGGCCGGAGGGTAGGAGTTGCCTAAACCCCAAAGAGATTATGGAGTACTGTCTGTCCGAAAGCACTGTCCCTGCAGGACTCCCTCTCAAGGCAGTAATGGGCCGCAAAAGTCTGGCTTGAAGACCAAGAAGTGGCCCAGCAGATGTCTGCCAACGGAACAGAGCGGAGATGAGCCACTGATGCAGCCTTCGCCCTGACACGGTGAGCCGTCACTCGACCCTGCAAGGAGAGGCCGGCTGCCCCGTAAGCCCAGGCGATACAGTCTGCTACCCATATGGACAAAGTACGCTTGGAGACAGCCAACCCCAACTTATTGGGGTCAAAAGAGACGAAGAGCTGAACAGCCCTCCGGTGCTCCCGCGTACGGTCAAGGTAGGACAACGCCCTCCTACAGTCCAGGGTATGCAAAACCATCTCAGCCCGGCTGGCATGAGGCCTCGGAAAGAAAGTCGGAAGAACCACCTCCTGAATGACATGGAAGGAGGAGACAACCTTCAGAAGGAATTTAGGGTGAGTCCGTAAGACTACCCTGTTTCTATAGAACCTAGTATATGGAGCTTCTGATATTAGGGCCTGAAGTTCACTCACTCGCCGTGCTGAAGTAAGGGCTACCAGAAACAATGCTTTCCAGGAGAGAAAACGCAGAGGGCAAGTAGCCATAGGTTCAAATGGGGGGCAAGTTGTTGCAAAACTACATTTAAATCCCATTCAGGGGCAGGTGGACGCACTGGAGGCTTAAGCAACAGCAGGCCTCTGAGGAAGCGAGCCACCAAAGGATGGCTGGAGAGAGACTGACCCTCCACCGGTGAGTGGTGTGCTGAAAGAGCACTAAGATGAACTCGAACAGAATTGGACTTAAGGCCTAGGTTGGACAGGTGAAGCAATATTGCAGCACCACTGGTACCAGGCATGAGAAAGGATTCTCGATGTGTTGAGTACACCAGGTAGAGAATCTACGCCACTTAAGGGCATAAGACGTTCGGGTGGACTGCCTCCTAGAGGCTAAGACCACCTCCTCCACTTCCTTAGGCAGTAGTAAGGGTGCTAGAACTACCCTTTCAGCAGCCAGGCCATCAAATTGAGGGATTGGAGATTGGGGTGTAAAAGAGATCCCTGCTCCTGAGACAGGAGACCTGGTTGCATTCCCAGAGGAAGAGGAGTGTCTACTGCTAGTTGCAAAAGAAGTGGGAACCACGGTTGCCTTGGCCACCTGGGAGCCACCAGGATCACAGAGGCCTTGTCCCGGATCACTTTGAACAGTGTCTTGGACACTAGAGGCGTGGGAGGCCTGTAGACCACGGAATGAGAAATGCATCCGCTGCTAATCTGAGAGGATGCGGTTGTCTGGAGCAGAACCTGGGCAGTTGACGGTTTAGAGGACTGGCAAAGAGATCTATGGTTGGAAGACCCCATCTCAGGAAGATCTGTTGAACCACTAAAGGATTCAACTGCCATTCACGTGGCTGCAGGATCCTGCTCAATCTGTCCGCCAGGTAATTCTCCTGACCCGGGAGATAGACCGCTTTGAGAAGAATACTGTGACTGACTGCCCAGGAGCACAGGTTCTGCGCTAAATTTGGAAGATGAAGCCACCACTGTAGAGAAGACTCTAGCAGTTTGGACACCCTCACCCTGTCTGTGAGGTTTCCTGTGGCTTGGTGCCACTGAGTTCTGAGGCCCCATTGAGCTGGCCTCATGTGTAGACGGGCATTTGGAGTTGCATGGACCGTGGAAGCCATGTGGCCTAAGAGCCTCAGGAATTGTCTGGCGGAGACCAGAGAATTGCTGTGAAACTGCCTGGCTAGATCCATCAACCTGTGGGCCCTGTCCACGGGTAAAAAGGCCTTTGCCTGAAGGGTGTCCAGTCTTGCTCCTATGAACTCCATGTTCTGGGAGGGGTGCAAAGTGGACTTTGCGAAGTTTATAACAAACCCCAGGTGCTGAAGTAGAGCGACAGTGCGGAGGGTGGCCTGATTGGCCTCTTTTGGGGATTGACCCCTGATAAGCTAGTCATCCAGGTATGGAAAGACGAAAAGGCCTTGAACCCTGAGGTAGGCCGCCACCACCGCCAGGCACTTGGTGAATACCCTGGGGGCGGAGGTTAGGCCAAAAGGCAGTACTCGGTACTGATAGTGGTTTCCTCCCACTACAAATCTGAGATATTGTCTGTGGTCTGTCTGAATGAGGATGTGAGTATAAGCATCCTTTAAATCTAAGGAGCATAGCCAATCTCCCTGCTGGAGGTAGGGCAGCAGGATTCCAAGGGTAAGCATCTTGAACTTTTCCCTCTCCAGGAACTTGTTCAGATTCCGCAAGTCTAGGATGGGTCTGAGGCCTCCTGTTCTTTTTGGTACCAGAAAGTACCTGGAATAGAAGTCGTGACCTCTCAGGTGGTGGGGCACCGGTTCCACTGCCTGTTCCTTTACAAGACTTGCTAACTCCTGCAGGAGTAAGTCCCTGTGCAGAGGAAGTCTTGGAGGCTCCCCTGGAAAATAGGAGGGGGTTACCTGGTGGAAGTGGAGGAGATAGCCCTTTTGGACTATACTTAGTACCCAGGTATCCCTTGTTACGGCTGACCACCTGTGGGCGTACAGGGCCAGCTGGCCTCCTGTGCTGATAGGGGCCAGCTGAGGAGGAGAGGCTATGCCACTGGAGTCAAAACCCCGCTCCCTGCTGTGCAGGAGCCGGAGCTGGTGGCTTGGGGGTTTTCTGCCTACGGGGCCCATGTCCCTGCCCCTTGGCCTGCTGACCCTGTTGGGGAGCTACAGAGGCCTGAAAGCACAGTTACTTACCTGTAACAGGTGATCTCTGGGAACAGCAGGAATTAGTCCTCACATATGGGTACGTCGGTACCGACGGAGCCCGTGCGGGAAAGCTCCCCAGCTTCTTAGAATAGAAGCTTTTGGGACCTCCCACTGCACATGCGCACTGCCTTCCCGCCTTCCTGAACAGCTCTCCTCAGTTTCGAGTTTATAGCTGAGTCAACAGAGAGAGGGACAGGAGATAGATAGATAAAAGATACAACTCCTAGGGGAGGTGGGTGGGTTGTGAGGACTAATTCCTGCTGTTCCCAGAGATCACCTGTTACAGGTAAGTAACTGTGCTATCTCCAGGAACAAGCAGGAATAAGTCCTCACATATGGGGACTCCCTAGCTTAGATGCATGGGATCCCCTGTAAAGGTTCGCCATCTTCGTATGGATCTCAGGCATCCATTCTGGGAAGGTGGGCAGGAGTTGTTTAGGAATGGAACAGGTGCTTGAGGACAGCCTGGCCAAACAAGGCATCCGGCGGGAGTCCTTGTCCAAACAGTAATGGGCTGTGAAGGTATGAACCGAGGCCCAGGTAGCGGCTCGACAGATCTGATCTATGGAAACAGAGTGCAGATGAGCCATAGAAGTTGCCATGGCCCTCACATTGTGAGCAGTGACATGGCCTTCCAGAGAAATGTTTTTGCTCTGGTAAGCAAAAGAAATACACTGAGCACTCCAATTGGAAAGTGTACGCTTGGAGACTGGAAGTCCCAAATGGGAAGGATCAACGGCCACAAAAAGTTGAGAAGACTTTCGATGTGGCTGAGTCCTATTAAGGTAAAAAGCGAGAGCTCTTTTACAATCCAGAGTATGAAGGTTCCTCTCTGCATTGGATGCATGAGGAGCTGGAAAAAAGACAGGTAGATATACCTCTTGATTAAGATGAAAAGGCGAGACCACTTTAGGCATAAAGTGGGGATTCGTCCTAAGGACCACCTTATCATGATGAAATCTTGTGTAAGGTGGATTAGCCACTAAAGCCTGCAGCTCACTGATGCGGCGAGCCGAAGTGACTGCAATGAGGAAGATGACCTTCCAGGAAAGAAATTTCAAGGAGGTGGAAAACATTGGCTCAAAAGGTGGCTTCATAAGTTGACCGAGCACTAGATTCAAATCCCATGCGACCGGGGGTGGTCTGATGGGAGGTTTAGTGAGAGTCAGGCCTCTCATGAATCTTGCAACAAGAGGATGAGAGGAGATAGGTTGTCCATTTATATGTTTCAAGGATGCTGCAATAGCACTTAAATGGACTCTTACCGAATTCGTCTTGAGGCCTGCATTGGATAGATGCAGCATATAATCAAGAAGAGTAAACAAAGGAAGTGCCAGAGGGTCAAGACCCTGCTGAGCACACCAAATGGAAAAACGTTTCCATTTGAAAGCATAGGAACGCCTGGTAGAGGGTTTCCTAGAGGCAGAAAGGATATCTTTCACTGGTTGGGAAAGATGAAAGTCTTGAAGGCTTAAGCCTTCAGTAACCAAGCACTGAGGTGAAGGGATTTGGGGTTTGGGTGCCACAAAGTCCCCTCCTGAGACAGGAGGTCTGGCGCAGCTCCCAGATCCAAGTAGGATCCCTGGGAGAGCTGTAGAAGTAGAGGGAACCACACTTGGCGTGGCCAGCGTGGAGCTATGAGGATCATAGTTCCATGATCCCTCTGGAGTTTGAACAGAGTCTTGGGAATCAAAGGAATGGGTGGAAAGGCATATAGGGAATGCCTGATTCCAATTCAGGAGAAAGGCGTCCGTAGCCTGAGCTCCCTGACACGGAGTTCTGGAACAGAACCGGGGAAGTTTGACATTCCACGGACTTGCAAAGAGGTCTATGTCCGGGGTCCCCCATTCCTGAAAGATTCGGTTTATTTGGTCCAAATGTAGGGACCATTCGTGTGGCAGCAGAAACTCGACTGAGCCTGTCTGCCCGAGAGTTTTGAACTCCTGGGAGATACACTGCTAGCAGGTGAATCTGATGCTCTCTGGCGAAGGCCCATAGTCTTAGAGCTTCGTTGCAAAGCGACAGAGAGCCCGTCCTCCTTGTTTGTTTATGTAAAACATGGCCACCTGATTGTCCGTCTGAACTAGGACAGTGAGGTTGGCTAGGAGGGAGTGGAAGACCTTGAGGGCAAGGTAAATTGCTCGCAGTTCCAGAAGATTGATATGAAGGGTGGTCTCCTGTAGAGACCAAGTGCCCTGAGTGGAGAGAGTTTGCAGATGGACTCCCCACCCTGTTTGGGAGGCATCTGTTGTGAGGGTTGCTTGGGGTAGCAATGGTTGAAATGGAGCCCCCAACAACAGATTCTTGGTGGAAGTCCACCAGTGGAGGGACCAAAACAGACGATCGGAGGTTTGTATTTGGTCTGAGAGCGCTCCTGACGCTGAGTCCACTGAGTGGCCAGGGTCCATTGAGCTGCTCTCATATGAAGACGAGCATAGGGCACCACATGCACTGTGGAGGCCATATGACCCAGTAGGCGTAGCATTTCCCTGGCTGTCAAGTGAGTGCTGGACTGAGCTTGGGAGGCCAAACTCAGGAGGCGAGGCCTCGAACATGTGGAAGGTAGGCCCTTGCAGTGATGGTGTCCAACTGGGCCCCTATGAATTCTAGAGATTGAGTAGGGATGAGTTGGGACTTGGGAAGGGTTTACTACCAGTCCCAGATACTGCAAAAGGCTCCTTGTGTGGTCCAGGGAAATCTGGGCCTGTGACTGAGTTGGAGCTCGGATGAGCCAGTCGTCCAGATATGGGAAGACAAAGATTCCCATGCCTCTTAGAAATGCGGCTACGACTGCCATGCATTTTGTGAATACTCTTGGAGCAGAGGCTAGACCGAAGGGGAGTATCTGTATTGGAAATGTTTTCCCTGAAACAGAAAGCGAAGATACTTTCTGTGGGATGGATGGATGAGTATATGTGTATACGCATCCTGTAGGTCTAGAGAACAAAGCCAGTCCTGACCCTGGAGGTAAGGAAGGAGAATGCCGAGAGACAGCATTTTGAATTTCTCCTTGAAGAGAAATTTGTTCAATTCTCTCAGATCTAGGATTGGTCTGAATCCCCTGTCTTCTTTGTAATGAGAAAATAATGGGAGTAGAAACCTGACCCTTGTTGATGTAGAGGAACCTCTTCTATGGCACTTGGGCTAGAAGAGAGGAAACCTCTTGACCCAACAGGGTTAGGAGAGATGGGGGAGAATTGAATGGTCTCACCATATGATGGGGAGGAAGGCTGAGAAATGAAGTTTGTAACCCTCGAATGATAGAGAGGGTCCATTGTTCTGTTGTGATTTGTTCCCATCTGGGAGCAAAGTGAACCAACCTTCCGGGTATGGTGAGAGGTTCTGGTTGTGTTAGAACCAGAAGTGGCAAGTTCCTAGGAGCAAGTCAAAACCCCTGAGGGGTTGGAGCCTGCTGAGCTACAGTAGCTGCTGCAGGCTTAGCTCGTGCTTGTTTGGATTGCTGACGCTTAGCAGTATAGCGAGGTTGAGAAGACTGCTGGCCAGTATTTGAAGCAACTCTGGCCTTCTTATAGTAAGGCCTTTAAAAGACTTTTCTTAGTAGGAATTGAAGTGGACTTTGAAAGTCTTTCCAAGGTGGCATTTTCAGCATCCATCTGGGTGGCTTTGATTGCCACTCTTCCCCAAATAAGTTCTCACCTGTACAGGGCAGATTCCGTAAGCCATCTAGAACCCAAGGTTCCAGATCAGAGGCCTGGAGCCAAGCAAGACGTCGGGCTGCAATAGCAATGCCCGAAGCCCTACTGGCTCCCTCAAAGGAATCATATGCTGCCCTATTAGAGAACTTAGAAAACTCTAAGAGTTGTTTCACTAGGGAAAGGAATCCCTGCTTTTTATCCTCAGGGATAAAGGGGGCAAAATGCCGCACCTTTTTGGCAAGTTCCTCCAGGAACATGCCCATATAGAGACTGTAGGAATTAATCCTGGCTATAAGCATACTAGCCTGGAAAATTTTCCTACCAAAAGAGTCCAAAGTCTTACATTCCCGTCCTGGAGGGGTGGAAGAGTGCCTTTTGGTACTCCTAATCTTCTTCATTGCAGACTTCACCACAATAGAGTGGTGGGGCAATTGAGTCTTTTGGAAACCAGGAGAAGGAGGGACCCTATACATGGTGTCCAACCTACGGGACAAAGGAGACAAAGTCAAAGGAGGTTCCCAGAAATCCCTCAGTTGTTCTGAAGGATCACATGGATAGGCAGGGTAACTGCCTCCTTAGGGGCCTTTGAGTATCCCAAAATATCCAGTTGTTTGGATCTGGGTTCCTTTTCAGAGGATGTGGTAATAGAAAGGGCTGTAGCCATATCTAAAACAAAGTCCTGGAAGGACAAATCCTCTGGAGGGGACATTCGCCGTGTAGGAGAAGAGGGCTCCGCAGGTAAGTTGAGTGCAAACTCAGCAGAATCATCAGAGGAGTGAAAATCCTCAGAGGAATCGGTGCTTTCTCTAACGCACGATACGCGTACCGATCGGTATCGATATCGGGCGTATCGGGTATGGAACCGGTATGGAGCGAAAGCCCATACGGTACGACTTGCGTTTAGAGGTGGACGGCCTCGATACCGGCATGGCGGACGATACCGGTATCGGGCCCGGAACCGCTGAAAGCGGAACGATGGCGTTGCAGCTTTAATGAAAGCCATGACGGCCTGCTGCATGGACTGTACAGTATCGCCATGGACGCCATAGCTGCCTGGATGTCGGTACCGGAGTGACCCGGTACCCCAGAGCAGGCTAACAGGTGATCTGTCGAGGCCGTAGCATCGATATCAACCTGAGACCCCTGAATTGGCGTTTTTGGAAGTTGGACTTCCCGCCGGGGTTGTTTGGCTGGGGCAGGGTCCTCAAGTTCTAAGCTAAGAGCCTCTCGATGCTTTGAAGGAGATTTGCTCTTTGAGGACTTGCCCACAGAAGGTTTGGTTACCTGAGATCCATCCGGAGAAGAAGACCTGGATGACTGTGATGCTGTATTCTCTGAAGCAAACAGCACATGGAATTGTTGGCCCGGTTCTGCAGCCCACGTTTAGACATGTGGGAGCAAGATGGGCAGTCCGGTATGGAATGGTCAGGCCCCAAAACATTCAGACACCAGTCATGGGTGTCTGTGACTGAAATAACAGCATTACATTTGGTACACTTCTTAAATCCAGGGGCTGGCTTCTCCATGAGGAGAAATTGAGTAGGCCGAGAGGCCTCTCTGAAGTGACCAAAGCTAAAAAATAAGAAAAAAGAATTATAATTTTTAAAGAAAGAAAGAAAAGACCGGCGATACCGGTATCGGTATGGGGAAGGCAGGTACGCGGTCTAAAGAAACAAATAAAATAACAATTTCTTCAGCGGTGACAGGAACACGACCTGCTGGCTCCGCGGAAAAAGAGAAACTGAGGAGAGCTGTTCAGGAAGGCGGGAAGGCAGTGCGCATGTGCAGTGGGAGGTCCCAAAAGCTTCTATTCTAAGAAGCTGGGGAGCTTTCCCGCACGGGCTCCGTCGGTACCGACGTACCCATATGTGAGGACTTATTCCTGCTTGTTCCTGGAGATAATGAGGGTATTCTTTATAGGCAAAAGACTTCCTCGGGTAAAAGGTCTTTTTCCCTGAGCCCTTCTTCTGAGAAGGGGCAGAGGTTTTCCTGGACAGCCTAGTCCGGGTAAGAGTCTCGGTCTCGCGTTCTGCAGCCTTTTCAGCCATGGGCTTGCCAAAGAGGTTTTCACCTCGGCAGGGGACATCGACCAACTTGTCCTGCACCCATGGCTCGAGGTCCGATGACTGTAGCCAGGCCTGACGGCATGCACCGATGCCGGCCGCGGCTACTCGGGCCGAAGCCTCGAAGCCATCATAGGCTGCTCGAGAGATAAACTTCGAGCACTCACGAATACCCGAAGACAGAGCATTGAACCTCTGCAAAGGTTCCTCGGAGAGACCAGCAGAGAACCCAGCAATCTCCTTTTCCAGGTCTCAAAGGTACATATCCATGTACAGCTGGTAGGTCTGGACACGGCAAGCAAGCATAGAGCCCTGGAAGCACTTCTTACCGAGGGCATCCAGGCTCCGGGCCTCCCGGCCGGGAGGCACCAAGAAGTGCATCTTCTGACTCTTCAGATGATGCATGGCCGATTCCACAACCATGAAGGGTGCGGTAATTGTGCCTTTTGGAACCCAGGGCTCTTGCGGACTCGATAGATGGAATCGACCCGCTTGCTCAAAACCAGCGTCAAGGCCGGCGCCTCCCCCATGCAGAAGAGCAACCGTTTCAGCATCGGAGGAACCGGCACAGTAAAGGCCTCCTTCTGGGGAGAGTCATACTGTAGGGCCTCGAGCTCCTCGGCTCGAGGCTCCTCCTCGGGATTCGCGGGGAAGGCCAAGGCCTTGGCCATATCCCTCACGAAGTTCAAGAACCGGGTATCCTCCGGTGGGGACTGTCTCCGAGGCTTGGACTCTGGCGAGTCCGATGAGACACACCGAGTCCTAAAGGTGTTGGGTGACTCCTCATCCTCCGTTTACCAACCGGACCCCTTGGAGGAGAAATCGAGTGGCTCCAGTCGGACAGGCACCGATGCCATCCGCCCAGACGCCGAGGGTACCGGTGTCGACGACCTCAGTCCCAAACAGGACGACGAGGGAGACCTTGGCCAAGGATCGACTCGAGCGCGCATGGACTCGAGGATTGGCTCGGCCTCCGGGGTCGACTTGGACGTCGAAGTCCCGGTGGTCGGGGCAGATGCACCGGTGAGACCGGCAATCAGTGCCTGCTGCTGTTCCATGAAAGCAGCCATGCTGCACTCCAAGGCCATCAACCTGAGTCCGAGCTCAGGAGACTCAGCAGCCCCCAACGGCATCGGGCCTGATGTCGGCTCCCCTGGAGGAGAGTCCACGAGGACTACAGTACTCACATGACCTGGGGACTCCATCTCCACACGAGGTTGTTTAGCAGGCCTCTCCGAATCCAAAGACCCGGGATAGCGCTCAGGGCTATGCGACTTGGCCCTAGAGTAGTCAAGTGTGTCCACCGACGACGCCCTCGCGGGTTTTTTCTTCCTGCGATGCTCCCGCAAGGGAAACCCCCTCTCAGAGGAGCCTCGGCGCGGCTTGGGGCCGGAGTCCCGAGACGTCGAGGCCTCTGACAAAGCCCGGGCCCATCCGGACGCGGAGTCAGAGAAGATTCTTTCCTTTTGGTGCTGCCGACTCCTCAACACCTTCAAGGACATTTTCCCACACGGGCCACAGATCATCGGGTCATGATCGGATCCGAGGCACCAGAGGCAGCAGTCATGTGTGTCGGTGAGAGACATAAGTTTCTTACACCGATCACATTTTTTAAACCCGCTAGCAGCCATCAGGGGAAAAAGGGCCCCTGCGAGGTCAAAAGACAGGGCTGCCAGTGAAAAATAGAAAAATGGCGCATATGCTAGTCACTAAGGACAAAAACCGAAAAAAGAAGTCCGGGCTTGATACCGATGTACCAGGCCCAGGCGGGAAAGGGAAACCGGCGTCGAACCGAAGAAAACGGGTCTACGCAAACGAAAATCAACTTTTTCCTCGGGTGAAAACGAAACACGTTCGTCAGGCTCCACGGAAAAAAGAAGACTGAGCAAGATGGCACCCTTGGGCGGGAAGGGGACCGCGCATGTGCGCTGCATTCCCAAAGGCTTTCTATGAAAGCTGGGGAAATGCTCCACACGGGGGCTCCGTCGGCGCCGACGTCACCCATATGTGAGGACTGACTTCCTGCTTCGTCCTGGACAATAAGCAGAAATATTTCTTTACAGAAAAAGAGTGATAGATGAGTGGAGACAGTAGAGACGAGGACAGTATCTGAATTCAAGAAAGCATGGGACAAACACAAGATCTCTAAAGGGAAAAAAGGGACTATAGTATTTGATATGGAAAGGCAGACAAGATAGGCCATATGGTCTTTTTTTGCTGACATGTTTCTCTGTTTCTCACCCTACACTCCTCCTCAGAAATCCACTCCTCTGGCAGATCCCATTTATCTCTGCCACTACCAACTTCAGACTTCATTCATTCCACCTTGATGCTCTATATGCCTGGAACAAACTACCTGAATCAATTCTTCAGGCTCCTTTCTCTAGTTCTATTCAAATCCAGGCTAAAAGCCCATCTTGCCAAGGTTGCTTTTGGATCCTGATCCCCTCACTCTCCTGTACACCACCTATGTGTATCTTACCTTATACCCTAATTCCCAGTTTTGTGATGCTGTTTGCCTTGATTAGATTGTGAGCACTAATGAGCAGAGACACACTCTCACATCTGTAAACAGAGTGCTTCGTATGCCTTGTAGTGCTATATACCCCCTCAACTTTTCCTAAGCCCCCATTATAAACCAAAATTGATCTGATCTATCTCTTCTTGTATAACAAGAAAGTTACCATTGTATATAGTTGAATAATTAAGATGGAATTAAGATGAATTCTGCTGCAAGAATCCTTCATGGAGCTTCCAGAAGATCCCACATCACTCCAATACTAAAACAGTTGCACTGGCTGCCCATACAGGCCAGGATCTCCTACAAGGTTCTAACAATGACCCATAAAGCCATCAAGAAATTCCCGGCTACTGCTATCACCGACCTAGTATCCATCACACCTCCTAACCGGCTAAGGAGATCGAATGCTGCAAACACCCTCATTCTACCTAAGGCAAGTACTAAGTGCTCTCAAGCTACCAGATCTAGAGCCTTTGCCTTTTTTGCACCATCTTGCTGGAACGCACTCCCGGCGCCTATCAGAACCATCAGCGATCTCTCCCAATTCAAGAAGGAACTGAAGCATCACCTTTTTCTCCTTTACTACAATGCCGCAGCCCCCCCTCCACAGTCACCTACTTCCACACCTCATGGTAGCTCCTCAAGCCCATACATCATACACTCCTAGTCTGAATACCTGCAACCACACCTTAACCGCCTCCATAATTAACTTACTCTGAGAAGCTCGCGCTGTGCACGTAACCATGTATATAGTTATTGTTCTCCCTGTTCTCCCTGTTAAGAAACTTGTTCATTGTACATCCGAGTTATTTTTACCTGTTTATTGTAAGCACAAATCACTAAACTGAGATGTGTAGATTCAATGTTTTATTGTAAACCGCACTGATCTTAAATAGCGCGGTATAAAAGAAAATGTAATAAAATAAAAATAAATAAATGTACAAGGTTTTCCTAAGTTGAATCCTGTTAGATCTCCTGTTACATGTAAACTCACGACAGCCTGTTGCTATCTGTGAGCACTTTATGTTTACTGTAAACCGCGCTGATGAGAAAGAGTGCGGTATATAAGAACGTTAAATAAATAAATTAGTAGTAGCAGCAGTAGTAATAGTCTTCTGTTGTCTAGGTTGGTAAAGACATTATGGCCTGCCATATGCAGCTGAGCTGTTGTTACCAGGAGGCATTCTGAGAAGACTCGGGGAACTGACAGACCAAAAAGGAAGCTCTCTGTAAGCTCTGTAAAGAAAATGTTGATTGTGGATTATAAAGCATAGATACTTTGTGACACTTGTGAATGGCTTTATGAAAATAAGCATCCTTCGGGTTCAGGGAGGGCTAGCCAGTTGTTGCAATCTATTGAAGCTATGGTTGCTAGGGAGTTCATTTAGAACTTCTTGCTTCAGATGAAGATTTAGGTTGCAGAGATACTGTAAGAGTATTGATTTCAGACTGACTATTTTCTTGGAGATGAGAAAGAACCTTGAAAAGGATTATTGACATCTTTGAGGCAGGAAAGCATAGTTACTCACCTATAACAGGTGATCTCCAGGAAATGCAGGAATTTAGTCCTCACATATGGGTATCGTCGGTCCCGACGGAGCCTGCGCGGAAACGCTCCCCAGCGTCCAATTAGAAAGCTTTTGGGAGCATCCCACACCGCCTGCGTGCTGCCTTTCCGCCTTTCCCAACTGCCTCTCTCCAGTTGAGTTTTAAAGCTGAGACAAAGAGAGAGAGAGGGAAAGGGAAAGAGATAGATAGAGAGATACAACTCCTAGGGGAGGTGGGTGGGTTGTGAGGACTAAATTCCTGCTGTTCCCGGGAGATCATGTGTTACAGGTGAGTAACTATGCTATCTCCAGGAACAAGCAGGAATGTAGTCATAACATATGCGGACTCCCTAGCTTTAGATGCCAGGAAGAGACTCCAGAAGTTGTGTGCCCTTGAACAGGGCTCCACTTCCCCCCATGGATCTCTGGCATCCTACCAGGGATGTTGGGTAGGAGTTGATTAGGTATGGAACAGGTGTTGGAGAACAGTCTGACCAAACAAGGCATCCCGGCGGGAGTCCTTGTCCAAGCAGTAATGGGCTGTGAAGGTTTGAACCGAGGCCCAGGTGGGCTGCTCGACAGATGTCGTCGATAGACACAGAGTGCAGATGAGCCATTGAGGCTGCCATGGCTCTCGCATTGTGAGCTGTGACATGGCCCTCCAGAGAAAGGTTTTTATTCTGATAGGCGAAGGAAATACACTGAGCAATCCAGTTAGAGTGTGTTCTCTTGGAGACTGGAAGTCCCAAATGAGAAGGATCAAAAGCAACAAAGAGTTGAGAGGACTTTCTATGTTGCTGTGTTCTTTGTAAGTAAAAGGCTAAAGCTCTTTTACAGTCCAAGGTATGAAGATTCCTCTCTGCATTTGATACATGAGGCCTTGGAAAAAACACAGGTAGGTAGACCGCATGGTTCAGATGAAAAGGCGAGACCACCTTTGGCAAAAAGTGTGGATGAGTCCTAAGGACTACCTTGTCATGATGGAACCTTGTATAAGGTGGATTAGCTACTAGCACTTGCAATTCACTAATGCGACGTGCTGATGTGATTGCAATAAGAAAAATAACCTTCCAAGAAAGGAATTTTAAGGAGGTGGTAGCAAAAGGTTCGAAGGGTGGTTTCATGAGCTGCCCAAGAACAAGGTTTAAGTCCCATGCCACCGGTGGTGGCCTAATGGGAGGCTTAGTTAGAAGAAGGCCTCTCATAAATCTTGCTATAAGAGGATGAGAGGAAATAGGTTGTCCATTTAGAGGCTTAAAGGAAGCTGTAATAGCACTCAAATGGACCCTTACTGAGTTAGTCTTAAGTCCTGCACTGGATAAATGAAGGAGATATTCCAGCAAGGATTCCAGAGGTATCACAAGGGGGTTAAGACCCTTTTGCAAACACCATATGGTAAACCTTTTCCACTTGAAAGCATAAGAGCATCTCGTGGACGGTTTCCTGGAAGCAAAAAGAATATCTTTTACTTGCTGAGGGAGATTGAGATCATGGAGATCTAGGCCTTCAGCAACTAAGCCCTGAGATGCAGAGACTGGGGATTGTGATGCCATAACATTCCGTCCTCCTGAGACAGGAGATCTGGAGCAGACCCTAACTCCAGGGAGGGAGCTTGAGAGAGATGTAGAAGCAGAAGGTACCACACTTGCCGTGGCCAATGTGGAGCTATGAGAATCATATGGCCTCTGTCTCTCTGAAGCTTGAACAGGGTTTTGGGAATTAGGGGAAAGGGTGGAAAGGCATACAGGAAGTCTTGACCCCAATAAAGGAGGAAAGCATCCCTGGCCTGAGCCCCCTGAGCCGGGATTCTGGAACAGAACCGGGGAAGTTTGGCATTCCACGGACTAGCAAAGAGGTCTATGTCCAGGGTTCCCCAAATTTGAAAAATTTTGGCCACATAGTCTGCATGCAGAGACCACTCGTGTGGAAGCAGAACTCGACTGAGTCTGTCTGCCCAAGAGTTTTGTATGCCTGGAAGATACACTGCCAGGAGATGAATCTGATGCTCTCTGGCGAGGGCCCATAGTCGCAAAGCTTGTTGCAAAGTGACAGAGAGCCTGTTCCCCCCTGCTTGTTCACACAGAACATGGCTACTTGATTGTCCGTATGGATGAGGACTGTCTTGTAGCTGAGCAGGGTATGGAACACTCGAAGAGCAAGGAAGATTGCTCTGAGTTCCAGAAGACTGATATATAGATGAGTCTCCTGTGGAGACCAGGTGCCTTGGGTGGAGAGGTCTTGCAGATGAGCTCCCCAACCCATTGGAGAGGCATCTGTTGTGAGAGTTGCTTGGGGTAGAGGTTGTTGGAAAAGGGACCCCAGCATTGAATGGACTTCCACCACTGGAGGGACAAAATAAGGCAACTTGTGTTTGCTATTTTGTCTGACAGGCATCCGGATACCTGGGTCCACTGGGTGGATAAAGTCAACTGAGCTGCCCTCATATGGAGGCGAGCATAGGGAACCACATGCACCGTAGATGCCATGTGGCATAGTAGTTGTAACATTTCTCGAGCAGTTAGATGAGACTTTAGCACTGCTTGAGAAGCTAACTGCACCATGCGAAGGCAACTAGCCTGGGGGAGATAGGCCCTTGCCCTTGTGGTAATCAGCAAAGCTCCTCTGAACTCCAGAGACTGAGTAGGAGTTAGACTGGATTTTGGGATGTTTATTACCAGCCCTAAATACTGAAGGATACGCATCGTGCAGGATAGAGAAGTCCTGGCCTCTGTCTCTGTTGGTGCTCGAATGAGCCAATCGTCTAAGTAAGGGAAGACGAATATTCCTAGAGTGCGGAGAAATGCTGCTACTACAGCCATGCATTTCCTGAACACCCTTGGTGCTGAGGACAGGCCAAAAGGAAGCACCCTCTATTGGTAGTGCTTTTGTTGAAAAAGGAACCAAAGGAACCTTCTGTGGGTTGGATGGATGAGGACATGAGTGTACGCATCCTTGAGATCTAGAGAACAAAGCCAATCCTGACTCTGAAAGTATGGCAGCAGAGATCCGCGAGAAATCATCTTGAATTTCTCCTTGACAAGGAATTTGTTCAATTCTCTGGGGTCTAGGATAGGCCTGTAACCCCCTGTTTTCTTTGGGATAAGAAAATAAGGGGAATAGAACCCTGTACCCTGCTGATGAATGGGTACTTCTTCTATTGCCCCTTGGGCAAGAAGGATAGTGACCTCCTGACCTAACAGGTTGATGAGAGAGGTCGGAGAATTGAACTGCTTTACTATTGTGTGAGGGGGCATGCTTGAAAAATGAAGCTTGTAACCCTCCTTTATGATGGAGAGTGTCCAATGCTCTGCTGTTATTTGCCCCCATCTGGGGGCAAAATGACATAACCTTCCTGGGATGGTGGAAGGCTCTGGTCCCCCGAGAGCCAGGAAGACTAAGTTCTCTAGCTGAAAGTCAAAGGCCATGTGGAGGCTGAGACTGCTGGCCCGGCTGAGGCTTAGCAGTCTTTGCTTTATTCTGTTTGGGTGGTTGCTGACCTTTCCTGGGAAACTGACCTGCAGAACGTCCCTGCTGAACATAAGCAGGGTAATATTTTCTCTTTTTAGAAAAGAATGGTTTCTTGAACAATTTCTTTCTAGCAGGATCAGCTGTGGCCTTGGATAACACAGGTACACTAAAAAATTTTTTTTTAAACTGCCTGTAATGTTTCGATTGATTTTTACGTTTTTTGGTGCGCTGAATCCAAATCTGGTAACCAATTTGCTCCATCACGTACAGATTTTTTGCTACATTGGGTTAGCAGTTTGAGGTGAACGTTTCAGATTGAGTGCGATCGAGATAAAAGTTTCTTGGATGAATTCTTTATACTAATTGTTTAGTAGTTATTCAAATAAGAATAAAGAAAATTGTAACAAGGCAGCACATAAGAATAGAGTAATGTCAACAAAACACACTGTGATGGTAGCAAAATTGTCTGCACTTAAAACAGCCACATACATGTGCACAAACATTGAGCATATAAGAGCGAGGTTAGACACAAAGCAAAGCAAAGAAATGTGCAAAAAATGTTGTACAGGTATGTATGTAAGAATAGAAAACGCAAACCGCACCATTGCAATACATGAAGACAAACACCCGATGGTGTGAAAATAAAATTCTAATAAATGAGATCTGACACTGTGGTAATAACTAGCAAATTTTTATTTCAAAGTTTAGTAAAAACACGATATTTGTCAACACAGTTTAGATTTTAAAGTCATTCTTGGGTCAATCAATCTCCTGGTGGGCCCGTTTCTTCTTCCCCCGAATGCTTCTCTTGGTGCGCTGCTTGGCGTATTTTTCATCTGGGGTTTCCCGCAGCAGCAACCAGCAGAAATCAGCCATCATAGTGGTGTTCCATCTTCCTTGGTACCTTCTCTCTGCGTCCTTGATGTCCTGGTGAAACCTTTCACCTTGTTCTTCACTGTACGCCCCCAAGTTTTCAGGAAAGTAGTTCACATGGGAGTGCAAGAAATGGACTTTCAGGCTCATGTTACAGCCTTGTTCTTTGAAGGCATTGAGCATCCTGGCAACAATATCCTTATAGTTCTCATCCCGCCTGTTCCCCAAGAATTTGAGAACATCATCCTTGAAGGAATCCCAGGCTTCTTTTTCCTTCTCAGACATCGTTTCAGCGAATGCTCCATCTGAAATGAGTTTCCTTATATCAGGGCCAACAAACACTCCTTCCTTTAGCTTTGCTTCAGAAAGTCGGGGGAACTTTGAGCAAAGGTACCGAAAGCACTCACCATCTTTTGGAAGGGACTTGATGAATTGCTTAATGAGACCCAACTTAATGTGGAGAGGTGGTAATAGAATTTTATCACGAGGTACCAAGCTCTCATGAAGAACATTTTTCTCACCGGGTCTCAAATACTCCCGAATTGGCCAGTCTTTTTTCCCCCAGTGTAGGTCACGGGCCCGGCTATCCCACAAGCAAAGGAAGCAGGGATATTTGGTGAAACCGGATTGCTGCCCTAATAGCATGGATAGAATTTTAAAGTCTCCACAAATCATCCACTTATGCTCATCATAACGAATCTTCTGAAGAATCAGGGCCAAATTCTCGTATTTTTCTTGGAGAATAACAGAGTGAGCAATAGGAACTGAAGCAAATGTGTTGCCATTATGAAGAAGAACACCTTTTATGCTGTCTTTTGACGAATCAATGAACAGCAGCCATTCAGCAGGATCATACTTGAGTTTAAACTTTTCCATCACTCCGTATATATTGTTGCAAAATACCAAATCTTCCTCTTTGACGAAATACTTCAAAAATTGTGTCTCGCGGTTGCGGTACCAATAAAAAGTTGTTCCTGGTGACAATAGATTTTTCTGTTTAAGCCGAGAACCTAGCAGTTGGGCAGCATCTTTTGGGAGTCCTAAATCCCGGACTAAATCATTCAATTCAGCTTGAGAGAAAAGTTCAGGTTTCGGATCTGGTTCAGTTTCAAACTCGGAAGTACTGGACTCATCGGGAAAAGCCATCTGATGAGTCTCATCATGATCAGAACCGTCCACACAAATATGATCCAAAGATTTTGGTGGTTCAGGCACAGGTACTTCGTTGCTATGAGGCACAGGCCTAATTGCTGAGGGAAGGTTGGGGTAACTTATTACGCTCTTATTTTTTAAGTTGTATCCCTTCACAATGCAAGAGCAAAAATAGCAGTCACTGCTGTGGTCTCTTTGTTCATGCCACATCATAGGTATTCCGAAACGAAATGCTTGTTTTTTACCTTTCATCCATAAGCGTAGATCTTCCTCACATGTCTTGCACACTTTGTGAGGAGCCCACGGTTTGTCTTGATCGCCTAACTTCAAACCGAAATAGGCAAAATATACTTTTTTAATAAATGCAGAAATGTTCCTCTGCCGCTTTTTCACGGTATATTCCCCACAAATAAAACAAAAACTGTCCGGAGAGTTGACGCAACCTCTCGCTCTGTGAGCCATCACAAATACACAGCACTGCAAACTACAACTGTAGTGAACCACTTCGGAATAAAGCTGGATTACGACTGAGCAAACAAAAGGTAATAATGAACTTGCAAGAAACTGAAATTTGACAGGAACGTTCATGTCGCAACCACCGTGTTTGAGCGATGCGAGCGAACGAGGCGAGGCGAACAGGAAAGAACATGCGCCAGCGCGAGTACTGGATTTAGCCCCCCGCCTCCCAATTGTCCTGTTAATGTATAAAATGAATACAAAACACTCTAAAATATCATGAGGGAGTGTTTCTAGTTAGTTAACCATTACAACCTCTATTTTGGGCCAAGAAAATAAACTGCAGTCGGCTAAAAAGAAATTATGTTAACATTCCTTATATGGGTAAGAAATCTAATTTTGCAAGAAAACGTGACGTGATGGAACATTTTGGCTATTTTTCCTGGATTCAGCACCCCAAAATCTATAGGAATCAGTTGCAAAACTGGAGGCAGTTTTTCGGTAGTGTACCTGTGTAATTAACAAGAGAGGCATTTTTAATTTTTTCATCTTTAAAAATTATCAAAAAAAAGGCAGCAAGAGCGTATGTGGTCATTGATGTGATACATGGGGAGAATAAGTTGTAAGCTTTAACTTATACCCCGAGATACTGAGACCACTGGGTTGCTATAAAATAATGTCTCATTGATAGTAATAATGACAGGTTTCATTTAGAACACCTTACTTTCAGTTTACAATACAGAGGAGGTTTGAAGTTATTTATGAGTTTACTCTGTACAATTCGACCATCATCGTGATTTGTAATCTACAACAATGAAAGAATTAACGCCTACCGGGGGTTCGATGTTAGCAGACAGCTCACTGGGATTCCAGCGAGAGCGGCATCCTTGTACTCAGTGCTATCGGTGTCTTCCTCTATCGCACTTCAAGAAATGTGGTATTGACGATCAGCTGTGCAGAGGGGCTAGGGCTCACCACCATGGCTACCGGATTCCCAGAGCTTAAAAGTAAGTGAAAGAAAACACTTCTGCTACTGCTCTCAATGCGGTAGTGGGACCTGGGTTGTTGTTGTTGTTGTTGTTGTTAAGTGCCGTCGAGTCGGAGTCGACTCATTGCGACCCTCTGGATAGCTATCCTAAATTGTGTTCGGTCTTGAGTCAGGCAGCTCATTGTTGACAGACTGGTACCTGTAGCTGCTGTTATTGTATCGATTTAATTTAATTTAATTAACAGTTTCTTATATACCGCACCTTCCAGTGATCAAGTGCGGTTTACATAGAACATGGAACCGGCCAAATGGCTGTTTTACAGAGAACATCTTAAAACTATAAGAACTCATTACATTACATGAATCAACTAAGAACTGTGTACAATAATCAACATTAGAACTATTTACAGTTGTAAGTAAACAGTTGTAATCAACATTAGAACTATTTACAGTTGTAAGAAGTCATGCATGAATCATAATGTATATGTTTTAGAGTCTCAGATACCTGTCACATGCAATTTAGTTCAGGCAAACTGACATTGTTTTTATCCTTTTTCAGGTTGGGAAGGTGAATTTGTAAATGGCCCGTAGTGTACTGTGAACAGGTATGTTTTAAGTTTCTTGCGGAATTCCATGATTTCAAGAGGTGATCTCATTTCTTCCGGCAAGGCGTTCCATAGAATAGGGGCCGCGTGGGAGAATGCTTTTTTGTTTGTTATCTTTTTGGCTTTTATAAATTCCTTTGGTGTCCTTAATTTGTTTATACAATCTCTCCTTTGTTGGTTTTTAGTAGGTTCTTTAGTGATAAGGTTGTTTAGTGTGGATGGTATCGATCCATCTCATTGCTAGCCTTCCTCTTTTGCGTTGACCTTCTATCTTGCCAAGTATGATGTCTCTCTCTAATGATCTCTCTCTTCACATGATGTGTCCAAAGTATGAAAGTCGAAGTCTTGTCATCTGAGCTTCTAAAGAAAGCTTAGGTTTGATCTCCTCTAGTACCGACTGGTTTGTTCTTTGGGCAGTCCATGGTATACACAGTATTCGCTGCCAGCACCATAATTCAAAGGCATCAATTTTCTTCCTGTCTATCTTTTTCACTGTCCAGCTTTCACATCCATATGATGTTATTGAAAATATCATTGCTTAAACAAGTCGAATCTTTGTATGGAGAGAGACATCTCTGCTCTTGAGAATCTTATCTAGGTCTTTAATAGCCATTCTGCCTGGGTACGGAGCTCTTTTATCTTGCCGCCATCTTTCCGCGGGTTCACGAGCGCCCCCCATCCAAACCTTTTTAAAACCCACCTACATTAAAAGCTTTTACTACATTCTCCGATAAATTCCAAAGCTTGATTACACGTTGAACGAAAAAATAGAAACACAGAAATATGAGGGCAGAAAAAGACAGTCCTTCCATAACAACAACTACAAAAGTCCCCTTTTTCCTTTAGAGATCATCTGTGTTTATCCCATGCTTTTTTGAATTCAGATACTATTCTCATCTCTATCACCTCCACTGGGAGACTATTCCACGCATCTACCACTTTTTCCATACAGAAATATTACTGCATATTACTCCTAAGTCCATCACCTTTCAAACTCATCCTATATCCCCTCGTAGCAGAGCTTGCTTTCAATCAAAATAGGCTCTCCTCCTCTGCATTTATGCCACAGAGATATTTAAACGTCTCAATCATATCACTTCAATCCCACCTTTCCTCTAAGATGTACATATTAAGATCCTTAAGTCTATCCTCATATGCTTTATAACGAAGACCACTAACCATTTCAGTAGTCACCCTCTGTACTAACTCCAGCCTGTTTATATCCTTTTGAAGGTGCAATCTCCAGAATTGCACCAAATACTCCAAGAGAGGTCAAACCGAAGACTTATACAGAGGCACTATCACCTCCTTTCTTCTGCTGGCCATTCCTCTCCCTATGCACCCAAGCATCCTTCTACCTTTTGCCGTCGCCTTTTCTATCTTTTAGCAACTTTAAGATCATCAGACACAATCATGCCTAGGTCCGTCTCTTCTTTTGTGAAGAGAAATTCTTCACTCTCTATACTATATCGCTCCCTTGGATTGCTTCAGCCCAAATGCATGACCTTGCATTTATTTAACAATAAATCTCAGCTGCCAAATTCCAGACCATTCTTCAAGTGTAGCTAGATCCCTCATCATGTTATCTACACCTTCCTGGGTGTCTACTCTATTACAGATTTTGGTATCATCCACAAAGAGGCAAACCTTACCCAACAGCCCTAACGCAACATCACTAATAAAGATGTTAAAAAGAATCAGACCAAGAGACAGATCCCTGGGGCACACCACTGGTAACCTCCTTCTCCTCGGAGTGAGCTCTATTTACCTGTACCTTTGTCGCCTCCCACTCAACCATTCTGTAACGCAAGCAGTAACTTTAGGGTCCATCCGTAGGGTGCTCAGTTTGTTTATAAGTCGCCTGTGCGGAACGGTGTCTAAGGCTTTACTGAGATCTAAATATACCATATCTAGGGCTCTCCCTCGGTCCAACTCCCTGGTCACCCAGTCAAAGAAATCAATAAGATTTGTCTGACAAGACCTGCCTCTGGTGAATCCATGCTGCCTCGGATCTTGTAACCTGTTGGACTCCAGAAACCTCACTATTTTCTCTTTCAGCAGCGCGTCCAAAAATTTACTTAACACCGAGGTTAAACTAATCAGCCTGTAGTTTTCAACCACATACTTACTTCCGCTTTTGTGTAAAGGGACCACATGTGCCCATCTCCAGTCTGCTGGCACCACTCCCAACTCCAAAGAGGCATTGAAAAGGTCAGTCATTGGAGCTGCTAGAACGTCACTAAGTTCCCTTAGTATTCTTGGGTGTATCCCTTAATGTCCCAATGCTTTGTCCACTATAAGTTTAGCTAGCTCCTCACAAACAGAATCTTCTGAAAATCGTTCAAGATGCCCCTTGCTTCTGTTCCTGTTTATGGGTGTTTTTTGAGGTCCTGCTCCTGGTTCTTCATCTGTGAACACAGAACAGAAATATTTTTTGAGCAATTACGCTTTATCCTCGTTAGTTTCGACATATTCCTCCCCTTCACCCTTGAGACTGACAATTCCACTTTGCCCTTCCTCTTCTAACATATCTGAAAAATATCTTATCCCCCCCATTTTGTTGCAGTGGCTATTTCCTAGTCTTTTTGAAGCTTTGCTTTCCTTTCTTGACAACTTTGCTAGCTTCTCTGTTTTTCCCAATATAAATGCCTGTCTTCCTGTCTCTGTGAGCTCTTGGTATTTCATGAAGGCCTCCCTCTTTTTCTTCACCTTTTCAGATACTTCTTTTGAAAACCATTGTGGTCTCCTTTTCCTTTGACCTTTATTTACCATTTTAACAAAAAGGTTGTTGCCCTTAAAATATCCCCTTTCTTTGCTTGGTTCTTTATTGTAAAATTGCATAAATAAATAATAAAAAGAAAATATCCCCTTTCTGTATTTCTACATCCCCCACCTGTTCATCCCGCTAATGACTCCTTTAAGTATTGGTCCATCTTGGTGAAGTCAGTTTTCCTAAAGTCTAAGATTCTTGCTTTTGGAATGGATTTTATCAGCCCTAGTGTTAATACTGAACCACAACATCTGGTGATAACTGGATGCGAGATGATCTCCCACTGTAACATCAGAAACACTTTTCCCATTGGTAAGCACTAAGTCCAGTATCACTAAGTCCAGTATGGCCCCTTCACGTGTGGGTTCTGTTACCAGTTCCCTGAATAGTTCTCCCTGTAGAGAAACGAGGATCTCCTTACTTTTAGATGATACTGCAGCAGGGATGTGCCAAATCAACATCTGGCATATTGAAATCCTCTATCAGTAGCACTTCCCCTTTCCCTGCAATGCTGTGTATGTCTTCTATTAACGCTGTCCACCTCTTCTCCCTGTGAAGGAGGTCTGTATATCACGCCAATACAAATAGATTTCTCTTTCCCTTGTGCTATTTTAACACACAGTGCCTCCTCTCTGCCTTGTAAGCCCTGTATTTCCATAGCTTTAACATTATTTTTTACATATAGTCTCATTCCTCCTCCATTTCTTCCTACCTTGTCCTTTCTGAATAAAGTATAACCTGGTACAGTTACATTCCAGTCATGGTCGTCTGTGAACCATGTCTCTGTTACCACCACTAAATCCAAGTCAGCCTCTCTCATTAAAGCCTCGATATCTGGAATCTTATTTTCCATGCTATGCGTATTTATACACACTGCTTTCCATATGTTGCCCCTTTTACCCATTTCCATAAAGGCATCTAATGTTTCACTTAGCTGGGGGCTTTCCTCACCCATCCCCAATGAATCTAGTTTAAAGTCTTCTTCAGTAGGTTAGCCAGTCTGCTACTCACGACACATCGTCCCTTCTTGGACAATGGACGCCATCTTTGCTCTACAACCCTTGGAAACATACAGGAAACCAAAATGCTCCTAATGACATCATCCACGCAGCCTTGCATTTATTACCAGGAGTGAGCTTCTCTGACTTGGCCTTTACCCTCAACAGGAAGGAACGAACACCACCTGCGCATCTATCTGCTTCACCCTCTGTGCCAGAGCCATGAAGTCACTTTTGATATGCTCAAGAGTATCAAAAGTGACAGTATCATTTGTCAGTATCATCTGTGCCGACAAGGATGAGCAACATCTGGTAATAGTCAGTGGGCTTGATGAGTCTCGGCAAACTCTATGTAACATCTTGGATTTTGGCACTTGGCAGACAGCATACCTCTCTGGATATCATCTGGTCGGCAGATGGACACCTCAGTACCCTTCAGAAGAGAGTCACCAACCATCACTACCCTTCGCTTCCTCGTGGTCTCTGATTCTGCAACTTTGGGGTGCTTGAATTCTGGTTCTTCCCTTTCTGGGATGCTTTCACCTCCTCCATTTCCAGAGCTGCATAGTGGTTCTTCAATTTAAGGGCTCGAGGAGATGGATTGGTGATTCTGCAGGCCCTAGTGACTTGTGTCCAATCTTCGTCATTCTATAAGCTCCCATCTTCTCCTCTGTTGGAGAGCTTGGATGTTTCCCTTACTAGTCTTAAATGCATTAAATGCATGCACCTAGAGCATGGAATGCCCTCCCCATAGATATTCGAACCATCACAAACCTGGCCCTATTCAGAAAAGCGCTGAAACATGTGATAAGGAAGCTTATCATAGCTCAGGAAGGAGCTATAGAAAAGGTGAAGTGACTCTGAACAAGCAACCTGTCAGTTCTGGTAGAAATAAGAAAACAGAATTTTCCCATAAAAGACTACCAGTCCCAGAGTGCACCAGGTTTCCAACAGCCATTAGAGGAGCTGAAGTGGGGAAACGTGTGTTCAATCAGGAGGGCTATGAGGTAATCCCTAAGCACTCATCTCAAAGGGCAGGGCCTGATTCAGCACAGCTGCGCTGTGTTAGGGAGGAGCACTCATCAAGGCAGAATAAGAGTAGAGTTTATTCTACAGATGACCATCTTCATGATCACCTTGGATATTCAGAGAAGGATCATCAGTTTCATCTGAAGGATCATCAGAAGCAGAAGCCAAACCGGACGGACAGAGAGGGAAAGAGACCCTCTGGAAGAAAGAGGAGAAAAGTCTTTGAGAGGTCTAGAAGAGTCCAAAGCAGTACGTATACTGGGAGGTATTCCAAGGGCCAGCATATACCATTGGACTGGGGAAAGTCAGAAGAATGGTTCTGCAGAGCTAGGAATCTCCAGACGCTTCCTGTGAGGGAGACGGCTGCACGTGGAAGGGACCCTAAGACCCGTGCCAGAAGGTATGTGAAGAGAGAGCCAGTGTCCAGGGATCTGGATTGGAAGGCTGGACATAAAAACTGGACTACATACTGGCCAGGCTATATAGAGAGGAACTCTAACAGCAATGGAAGCTCAGGTATGAACACTGATCTATGCCCTAGCTATAACCTTGAAAGACAGCAGGGAAACAAGTATTCTCCTGAAAGTGCTCCATTGAGAGATTCATCTGTGCCAATCCATGATATTGAACCTATGCTTGTTGAAGATGGGGGAATGATTGCAGATGAAGAATGTGTTTATATGGATTGCTCTCTATCTAAACTCCATTGGTAACTTTCTGTTACAAAGTACAGCAACCATCACAAAGAAATATAAATTTGTTCTTTAATCTACTCAGAAAAGCTCCTGAAGCAGGATTTGACCCACACAGTAGAAAGCAAGCCAGCTAAGGGGTTTCAGCTGGATAACTGCTAGCAATTAAGCCTTACCTAATTGCTTGTGAGCTAGGAGAGAATCACTTCTGAATCTATGTGGGAAGTAATCAGAAGTTAACCTGAAAAGAACAGTTTGTTTCTTGCTTTGTGGCTTTTCATTTGTTGTTTTCCTGATTTTGACTTTGTTTTTCCAAGTTAACACTGAAAGCAAGTTACCTGATTTATGTGCTACCAAGCATATCTGTGTTGGGAGAAATAACCCCATAAATAAATATCTTATTGGCTTTACCCAAGAGCACAACTAAATTATTGTCAGCAGCTGTGTCTGGTGTGAATGAACTACATTGCCCACAATACCTTGCAAATCATATAGATATATGCACTTGCCAAGACTGTGAAGATTCTCACCCAGGCAACCGTCTGACAAACATCATTTGTTCCTAATATACTACCCTGAATCTAACTCTGGTAAGCAGGCAACAAACACTCTATCTACCTGCCCAAACCGCCCCAACAAGCATGCCCAGCAAGAAAACGGATAGCCAGCTTGATTCTCCCTGACCCAAATTATCTAGATCTAGGAACGTATGCACCAATGTATATTAAATGTAGATAGTTTCCCCAGTTTTTACCCAAGTGATTACCCTGTTCATTGTAATTACAATTTGGCTTGCTGCATTGTAATAAGTTATGTTCGAATGTACACCGCACTGATCTGAATAGCGCGGTATAGAAGAAAAGTTAAATAAATAAATTACATTGTAGCTTCATTGAGTGTCCTTAAGTCTTTCTACTTTTTGATGGCATAAATAACCAATCTACGTTTACCTATTCCACTCCATTCATGAATTTATAAACTTCTATCATATCTCCCCTCAGACTTCTCTTTTCCAAGTTGAAGAACCCTAACCTTTTAAGCCTTTCCTCATAGGGGTATCCTTCAATCACCTTTACCATTTTGGTGGCTCTTCTCTGTACCTTTTCTAATTCCACTATATCCTTTTTTAAAATACGGCAAACAGAGTTGCACACAATCGTGTAACCATAGTTTGGACTGTTCTTTCCTAGGTGCATAACTCTTCACTTATCCACATTAAATTTAATTTGCCATTTGAACATACAGTCTTCCAATTTATCAAGGTCCTCCTGCAATTTTTTACAATCCTCATGTCTTAACAACTTTGAATAATCTGTCATCTGCAAATTTCATTACCTGACTCATTATTCCCACTTCCAGGTCATGTACGAATATGTTAAAAAGCAGTGGACCCAGCACAGATCCCTGGGGTACTCCACTATTCACCTTTCTGTATTGAGAAAATTGACCATTTAGCCCTACCCTCTGCTTTCTATCTTTTAACCAGTTCCTGATCTACAAAAGTATACTGCCTCCTATCTCATGACTTTTTAATTTTGCGAAGTCTCTCATGAGGGACCTTGTCAAAGGCTTTCTGAAAGTCCAGATACACTATATCAACCGACTCACCTTTGTCTACCTGTTTATTCATACCTTCAAAAAAAATAACACAGATTGGTAAGACAAGATCTTCCTTGGCTAAATCCATGTTGGCTTTCTCCCATTAAACCATGACTATCAGTAATTCTGTTCTTTATAATGGTTTCTACCATTTTGCCCAGTACTGATGTCAGGCTCACCGGTCTGTAGTTTCCCGGATCACCCTAGAACCCTTTTTAAAAACTGGCGTTAACATTGGCCATTCGCCAATCTTCAGGTATTACAGATGATTTTAATGATAGTTCACAGATTACTAATAGTAGGTCTGCAATCTCAAATTTCAATTCTTTCAACACTCTCTGAAGTATATCATCCGGTCCAGGTGATTTGCTACTCTTTAGTTTATCAAATAGTTGTAATACATCTTCCCAATTTATCAATATTTCTTTCAATTCTTCCGATGCATCACATTTTTCCATCTTTCATCACTTGTAGCCAAAAAAAGCATATTTCAGGTAATGAAAAAAGAAGCCAACAGCCTCTGATCTCACCTTTAAACCATGCTGGCAGTTGAGAATAGACAAGGGAAGGGTGCCCGGGGACTTTTGGACCTCATGGTTGGCTAGGGGACGGGGGAGAGTCTTTCTCTGGGGCCGAGGCTGGGCGGTTCCTGGAGTAAATAATTGTAGTCTTGCAGTGAAAGGCCATAGCCCTAAGAATAAAGTAACCAAAATGTTAAACTAATCTCTTGGAATGTAGGCGGAATAAGCTCTCCTGTCAAGCACACAAAAATTTTACAAGCGTTAAAAAGGAAAGGAGCTCATTTAGCATTGCTACAGGAGACCCATCTTAGCGAGCAGGAACATAAAAAGCTGGTGAAGGACTGGGTGGCGAGCATGTATGGGGCTTCCTCCGGGGGGAAACCGGTGGGAGTGGTGGTGTTGGTGAAAAAGGGTGTCCCATTTGAAGTGAAGAAGATTGAATCTGACCCGAAGGGGCGTTATGTTTTTCTGCAGGCTAAATTGTACAATGATGAGATATGGATAGGTAATGTTTATGCCCCCAATGTATACGACCATGCTTTCTTTAAATTTCTTTTGGGCTTTGTGCAGAGGGTGGGGGAAGGCAAATTAGTATTGGCTGGGGACTTTAATTGCCCCAGTGACCCTCACCTGGATAAATCGGTGGCGAGCGGGGGTGGGGCCTGGTCTAAAAAAGGGGTGGGTTACCTTTGTAGAATGGGAGGCCTGCTAGATGTGTGGCGTACCCTACACCCGGGAGAACGGGCTTACACCCATCAGTCGAGAGCCCACCTTACCTGGTCCAGGATAAACTATATTCTGGTGAGTGAGCAGGCGATCTCCAGGGTGGATCAGACGGATATAGAGCCCATAGCAATATCTGATCATGGTATGGTCTGGATGACCTGGGAATGCCAAGGGGTGGGTAGGGCGGGCTGGCGTTTTCCGGCCTATTTATGGGAAGATAAAGACTTTCGAAATTTCTTGGAGAAGCACTGGGATGAATACGTCCTTTTCAATGACACCCCCGAGTGTACGCCCCTTTTATTTTGGGAAGCTAGTAAATCAGTTATGAGAGGGATAATTATTGCCTACACTGCTAAAAGACGTAGACATTTAGATCATAGCATTTTGGTTCTGGAACGTAACCTTCAGGCTTTACAAGATAAATTAAGTAACTTGCATGGGCGGGGAGTCCGGGTGCTTCAGCAGGATTATGTCAAGGCCCAGTTGGCCCTCAATGAGCTCCTTCAGAGAAGAGCTAAGATGTCCTTGTAATACTATCAACATAAATTGTATAGATATGGTAATCGGTCCGGAAGGCTCTTAGCGAAGTTGGTTCGTGACCTGGGCGGAGCACGTTTTGTGCCTGTTCTTAAAGATGAGATGGGGAAGCTGCAGCATCAACCGCAGCACATTGCAGAAATTTTTCGAAGTTTTTATGCCCGTTTGTATACGGAGGAAGACCGTGATGCTACTAAAAGTAGAGCATTCATGGCTAAGGTGGCAATGCCACAGTTAACTGAGGGAGAGCTGCAGAGGCTTAATGCCCCTTTGACAGGGAAGGAAATCCAGGATGCCATTAAGCGAGGGAAATCGCATAAGGCTCCAGGTCCCGATGGTTTCGGAGGAGAGTATTACAAAATACTGTCACCTAGGTTAGCCCCTAGTATGTTAGCTATGTATACAGAGGATCTGCAGATGGGAGGCTTCCCCAGAGATATGCGTTGTGCAAACATTACTGTCATCCCAAAGCCGGGCAAGAACCCACTCGATTCCGCGTCGTATCGGCCCATCTCGCTTATTAACAGTGATGTTAAGATTTTGGCCTCGATACTAGCTAAGCGGCTGAATCCCCTCTTACCATCTTTGATAGGAGATAGGCAAGTCGGCTTTGTTGTGGGGAGGGATGCAACTAAGAATATTGCTAAGCTACTCTTGGGAATGGAGCACTGTATTGCAAAACATTTGCCCTTATTATTAGTCAGTCTGGATGCTGAAAAAGCGTTTGATAGGGTTGCCTGGGCATATCTGTGGGATGCTTTGGGTAGTTTCGGAATCCGAGGGGAGTTTGCCCAGTGGGTCCGGGTCCTCTACAAACTCCCAGCGGCGAGGGTGGGAGTGAATGGGGTCTTCTCAGAGCCCTTTACTTTGGAAAGGGGTACGCGGCAGGGCTGCCCGCTTTCTCTGCTTTTATTTGTCCTTGCGTTGGAACCACTACTACAGGTTATCCAACAGGAGGTCCAAGTGGTGGGGATTAAGATGGGGGAAGAGGAGATGAAAATTAGTGCTTTTGCTGATGACATGCTTCTCTGTTTGACTGAACCGCAGGAATCATTGCAGAAGGTATTGCTACTTATTCAGGATTATGGTAGTTTCTCTGGGCTAAAGATTAACATGTCTAAGTCTATGGCATTAGATATCGGAGGGAGTGTGAAACATGTCTGGCGTGGAGATTTTCCCCTTGCATGGGCGGAGGGCTCCATCAGGTATTTGGGCATACAGCTGCCTGCGAGTCCGGACAGGTTGTATCACGCGAATGTGGAGGGCATGCTCGGAAGGGCACGGCTAATGTTTCAGCGATGGCGGGCATTCCCTTTGTCTCTACGTGGCAGAATTGCTTTATTTTCTATGATGGAGCTTCCTCGGTAGTTATATATGTTGCGGTTATTGCCGATTTGGATTCTCGCGAGGGACTGGAGACTGTTTGACAGATATTTGACCGATTTCCTTTGGGGGGGTCGTCGTCCCCGAATTCCGCTTAGGGCCCTGCGGCGGAGGAAGGAGGAAGGGGGGGGTTGGAACTACCTTCGCTGAGGAACTATAATCTTAGATACTTGGTTCGACATATTTGGGGTTTGTTAGTTGCAGAGGGAGGGTGTGCTCCCGTCCAGCAACTGCGGGAAATTTCCTCTCCCTGTCATAGTCTGTATTTGCTCCATACTGTGCGTATGCACAGCCTGGGGGGAGGGAGGGAAAGTGCATATCTGAGAACTCTACGGATGGCCTGGCGGGAGATATGTGGGAGGGTCGGATGGGATTCGACATGCTCTCTTTTGTTGCCATTGGTGGGGAACCCGGACTTCTTGCCGGGCTATGTGGACTTTACGCTCTTCCATGTTTGGCAGCAGAAGGGGATAGTGTGTTTGGGGGATTTGGGTAGAACAGAGGGAGGAGCCTTGGAGAGTTATCAGACCCTGAGCCATACTTATCGGTTGGGAGCCAGGGATTTTTATGGATACCTCCAACTTCGGCACTATGTGGACCAGTTGCGGAAACGGGTCCCAACCCTACTGATTTCTAAGGATCCGAGGAAATTGATTGGGGGATGGGTGGAGAAAGACCTGCTTGACTGGGATGAGAGAAAACAGCTGCTCTGCCCGCTGGTAGATACTGACTATCTCCAGATCCTCATCCAACGCTGGACTAAAGATGGCCTGCAAGGGCTGACGGTGGAGACCTTGCGGTCTGCTTTCGAGTGGATCCCCAGGGGTGCAGTGTGGATGTATTTGCAGGAGATGCAGTACAAATTTCTCTGGAGAGCATACACCAGTGATAAATGGGCGTATAAAGTAGGCTTGCGGGACACCTCTCTATGTGGTTGGTGCCAGCGGGAGGAGGGGACACTGTTTCACAAGTTTTGGTTGTGCCCCAGGGTTCAGTGTCTATGGCAACAAGTGACAGATAGGATGGGGGAGTGGTTGGGGTTAGAGGCCCTTAAGCAGTGGAAGGTGTGACTGTTTCATTGCTGGGAGGGGGCCTGGCCCACGACAGCATCTCACCATAGAGTTTTGTTTGACAGGGGTCTCCTTCTTGTAAAGAAAGTTCTACTGGGTAGCTGGCTTGAGAGCACCCCCCCAGTTTGTGGTTTGGGAAAAATAAATGATAAACCTGATGTATATGGAAAAGCTCACGGCGAAGCAGGTAGGGGGGAGACAGTGGGAGCGGTTTCTTGAGCTTTGGCTACCGCTCATAAATACCTTATCCTCCCAGGAGCGCAGCGCAGTGCTGAATGTCTAGCTGTCTCTCCCCTGGTGCGGACCTTTGCAAAGTTATGTCTGTAGAGTGGGAAGTGGGTGATTTCTCCCCTGGGATTAAGTACTGGTATAGTGGGGTTTGGTCCCGGGCACTGGGGTTGATTGCAGGGAGGGGGGAAGGTGGGTGGGGGGGGTGGTAAAACGTTTGTATAGTTTGTTCATCCACATAGATTGCTGTTCCTTCTAGTCAACTGTTATTATGCTAGCCCATCCCTGGGATTGATGTTGCTGGGGGTGGGGGTGCGAGTCTCTTGAAAGGCTTATGTGGCAATCTCATGACTATTAAATGTGTATTTGTCTTTCTGTTACGTACTTGACGACGGCATGCTGTTATTGGATATGTTTGTGTGTGAAACAATAAAAACAAATTTGAAATAAACCATGCTGGCAGTTTTTTGGACTTCCCTCCACTTTTTTTTAAAAGCATGGAATACAGCTGGTCTGTGCTTCCAAGATAGTATTTTTAAACAGCGCCCATGCTCATCTTCCCTTTTACATTGTGGCAAGGTCAGCCATCCAGAGCATGGGGGAGGTGAGCAGCATAAGGAATTCACCTTAATCAAGGGGCCTCTGGCTTTTTTCCCCAGACCCTGGATTCCATGCAGCTGTGGACTCTGGTGATTTCAGTCTCCAAAGGTAATAGGACAGTTTACAAGATGAGATTAACTCTGACCCCCTGGTGATTTCAGTCTCCAAGGCCTGTCTGAAGCCCCTCCTTGCTAAATCAAGAATGGCAGACCTAAAAGGGGAGTGGCTAGAAACAATAGCAGACCTCAAGGGGAAGTGCTGGAGAGGATTCAATTCACTATAAAGGACAGAAACACTTCCTCTCTCTCTCTCTCTCTCTTCCACCATTCATCGGACATGAAGGACAGGAGGCTCTGATAATCAATTCCCTTCACCCCTCCCCCGCTCTCTCTCTCTCTCTTCCACTACACCTTGCCATGAGGCTCTGACCCACATGTTCTTACCTCTCTCTCTTCCACCATTCATCGGACATGAAGGACAGGAGGCTCTGATAATCAATTCCCTTCACCCCTCCCCCGCTCTCTCTCTCTTGCCATGAGGCTCTGGACACACATGTTCTGGCCTATCTCTCTCTCACACTTCACACATGCACATGCACACACAGATTCATTGATGCACATTGAAACAGCTCTGTAACAATCACTATATTACCTCTGTTCAATACCTATGTATTAAGCCTATTTCTACATAAAAACCCTTTCTCCAAGCCACACCTGTTTGGTTGTTTTATTACAAACCCTACTGCCTCTGTGAAGTGAAATGAACCCAGGACCTACAGGCAGGGCCGGATTTACCTATACGCCATGTACGCCATGGCGTAGGGCCCACAAAAAAAGAACCAGGTAATTTTTTTTAAACTCAATTAAAAAAAAAAACCTGGTGGCTGCCGCCGCGGGGCCCCCTCTGCTGCCGCGGGGGCCCCGTCTACAAGCTGAAGCGGTGCGGTGCGGTCCGGTCGGGTCGGGTCTCTCCCTCCCTCCCTCGCTGCAGGCTGCGAGAGACGCGAAGATAGAGCGTCTCCTCGCGTCTGTGTTAAGCCCGCAGGGGCTGATGGGATTTCCCATCAGCCCCTGCCGGCTTAACACAGACGCGAGGAGACGCTCTCCCTTCGCGTCTCTCGCAGCCTGCAGCCTGCAGCGAGGGAGGGAGGGAGGGAGAGAGACCCGACCCGACCCGACCGCACCGCTTCAGCTTGTAGACGGGGCCCCGCGGCAGCAGAGGGGGCCCCGCGGCGGCAGCCACCAGGTTTTCTTTTTTAATTAAATTTTACTTTAGGCCGGGGGGGGGGGGGTAGGACTGGTAATGGGCTATGGGGGGGGGTAGGACTGGTAATGGGCTATTGGGGGGGCTGGGGCTGGAAATGGACTGGGGGGGGGTAGGGCTGGTAATGGGCTATTGGGGGGCTGGGGCTGGAAATGGGCGGGGCTGGGCTGGGCTGGGGGGGTTAAGGCTAGAGGTGGGCTGATGGGGTTAGGACTGGTAATGGACTGTGGGCTGTTGGGGGGGCTTAGAACTGGCAATGGGCTTTGGGGGGGGGTTAAGACTGGTAATGGGCTGTGGGCTGATGGGGGCTGTCTGGTAATGGGCTATGGGGGGGGTAGGACTGGAAATGGGCTGGGGGGTTAAGACTGGAGGTGGGCTGATGGGGTTAGGACTGGTAATGGGCTGTTGGGGGGGGGGAGAACTGTGAATGGGCTATGGGGGGGTTAAGACTGGTAATGAGCTGTGGGCTGATGGGGGTTGTCTGGTAATGGGCTATGGGGGGCTAGGACTGGAAATGGGCTGGGGGGTTAAAACTGGAGGTGGGATGATGGGGTTAGGACTGGTAATGGGCTGTGGGCTGATGGGGGGGGTAGGACTGGCAATGGGCTATGGGGGGCTGACTGGAAATGGGTTGATGGGGTTAGGACTGGAAGTGGGCTGATGGGGGGTTAGGACTGGTAATGGGTTATAGGGGGGGCTTAAACTGAAAATGGGGTGATGGGGGGTTAAGGACTGAAAATGGGGTGATGGGGGTTAAGGACTGTAAGTGGGGTGATGGGGGGGCTAGGACTGGTATTGGGTTGGGGGGTTGCTAGGACTGGAAATGGGCTGATGGATGGCTAGGACTGGAAATGGGCTGATGCAGGGACTAGAAGGGAATGGATGCTGGGTGAGGCTGGAACTAGAAGGGAGCTGATGTTGGGGGAGGATTAGAATGGGATGGGGCTGGAAGAGTAAAATGGAGAAGGGAAAAGTATTTTGTGTGGGAGGGATAAAAAATCTACAATTGGCCGGGTATTGGGAGAGTAAGTGGGGATTGAGGATGGAGGGGTAAAATTTGAGTGGATGAAATAGGAATGAGGAAAGAGCAAAAGGAGAAAGATTAGTATGTTAAAGCAGATGTAGAGAGAGAATGGAAAAAAATCTAGAAGAGAGAAGAAAGGACAAATGGACAGCAGACGATGGAGAGTTAGCAGAAGACACGAAGAAACCAGAAGAAAGTGGCTGGAGCAATTGCAGCTGAAAAAAATGCACAAAAGGTAGAATAATATCTCTTTATTTTGAATTTATTAATTGGAATATGTCAGCTCTGGTAAATGTGCATCATTAACATCTGCGCTTTGTTTAGTACAAGAGCAAATTAATGTATAGTTTTATTTCTACAGTGTTGTACATTCCAAGTTTGGCTTTTGGGATTCCCAGTTTAATTATTGTCTTCCTATTTCTAAATTGTGATTACTTGTTTGGTGATGGTCTATGTTCTGCATGTGTAACTGAGCTGAGGTGTTCTGTTTATATAATTCCTATTTGACATTGCCACTTGTTCTCTTTCCCCAGTAGGTCATGTATTGTTGTTCTCTGAAATGTATTGGTTTAATATTTGCAGTGTTGCCTTTTGATTGGTAGAGTATGGTGCTTTGTGAGTCCTGGTAGTGCTGTTAGGATACGGCGGGTTTACTATGGGCAGTGTTTGTAGTAGTTCCTAATGTGTCTGGCAGTTGGCACTGGATTATAGTAATGTAGAAATCTTTTAGTCTTTCTTTATCCATACACTCATTAAGAGGCACGTTTACTAAAAGTTAATATATGGTAACATTATGCAAATATTTATGCAAATGAGGCCCCTTATGCAAATGAGGCCCCTTATGCAAATGAGGTCCACACCCCCCTTGGGCCGCCCCTGCTGGGGGCCCACAATTTTTGTTGGTGTAGGGCCTCACTCAAGGTAAATCCGGCCCTGCCTACAGGAGGGTAAAGCTGACTAAATCTTACAGTGTGCAGGGTCAGAAGGCCAGAGCCACATTTCAAAAGCAAAAAAACCCCAGCTGGAATAGGTTTCAGGAAATGCTTGATAGAGTAAGAAGGGTAGATTGCAAGCACGAGGACCAAAGCCCTTACTCTAACAAGTGCACTGATTATTCTAAGTTCAGAAGGCAGGGAGATTACAAACACCTGGGAGAGCAAGAGGTGGGGTTGGATCCCAGTGAGTATAAACCCTGGTTAGATTATGGAGAGAGAAGGAGCAGCAGAGGAAATAGGAGGAGCAGCAGAGGAAGCAGGAAGAGCAGCAGAGGAAGCAGATGGGGAGAGGAACAGAGTCCAGAGCAGCCAGGACGATGGAATGCTGGAGAAGCCAGAGCAGGTGCTAACTCCTGGAGAAGGGCTGAGCTACCCAGACCTGAGAGAGCTGTTTTCCCTGAATCAGGTTGGCAACAGGGGTGGAAGCCAGGAATTGGAGAAGCATTCAGACCCCCAGAGAGATTGTCAGCTGAGCAGTCTGATCCAGTGAGTGAGTCAGAGCCCATGCAATTGGGAGAACCCGAGCCAGAGTTGGGGAAAGAAGATATGTTTATGGATTGTTCTTTATGTCAAGCTTTAGAAATGAAGTGTTGAAGAAAAAACAGCCTTGAAAGAATTGTTCCTCTTGCAAAGGTAATCTTAAAGCATTATCAGTAAGGAGGTAAATTCCTGTGTATTTTGGAAAGGGAATTTACTGCCACCTAAGCTTGTAAAATAAGCTGTGTTTCATGCCTGATTATCAGCTGTGTTAGAACTCTGCAACAGCAAGAAAGCTAATTGGCTGCGTTAAGAGTTTGTGCTTTGCTCCTGTTTTATATGAAAAGCCTGTTAAGAGTTCTGAGGACATTTTGAATGCTTATTTCATATTCACCTGGAAGTGCAGCCCAGAGAATTGAGGCTGAGTGAAGATAAGCTGCCATGGGAGAATTAACCTTGTTTTCTTTGTGCTATGATTAACCAAGGACTATAAGAAAAGTGGCACACTGTTCTTATGAAAAGGCTAAGCTTCTACATTTAAGAGGACTTTGAAAAGCCATTGATGAGTTCTGTTTTTACCACCAGTTTGCTGAACCTTAAGCAAAAGCCTATAATTTATCCTGTTAATGGAACCTTGAACCTGATCTGTTCTCTTGTGTTTAAAATAAACTTTTTCTGTCATAAGCCTTACCCTCGGTTTGCCTCAACTACAATCCTTTTACTTGAAGCATAAATATAGCTGATAGAGGAAGGATACATCAACTACCACGCCCTCAACAACTAGAGACTAGTGGTTTTGGCGTTGTGCTTGTGACAACATGGAATTTCAATCAATAGAGACTCAAAGTTTATTTTGCTTCCTGCAAAACTTTAATCCTGTGTGACTCAATGTCCTGTATAACAGAGTGCAACCCCTCCACCAATTTGATCTTCTTTATCATTGTAATATAATTTGTACCCACATATCACAAATGTCCCACTGGTTGTCTTCCTTCCACACAGTCTCAGACACCAATCATTTCTAACCTCTCGTTTAGTGCTATATATTCTAACTCTCCCATCTTATTTTTTAGACTTCTAGCATTTGCATACAAGCATTTTAGAGGTTCTACTTTATTCACATTAATCTGGTTATCTGTAAACAGGGGTAATTTGTCATCTTTAAGCTCTGTCTGCTCTGTACTTAAGATCCTCAGGGAACACACCATACTCACAAAACAAACTGGAGACACCAAGAGCAAGACATAAACCAAACAGTCCTTTATTGGAAATCAGTGATCGCGACACGGACGCATTTCAGCATAAGACTTCTTTAGGGGGTGTACCTCAAAACATAAATAATAGTTTTATACAAATGTATTTTTAATGTAAGGAAAACCACTTTAGAAAACAAAATGTAAGAGGCATCATGTCCTATCATAAAAATGAACACGACCTCGATGACAGACCCTGAAAAGTAATCAACGCAAGGCCTTTATCTAACCAAGCTAGCAAAAAGATTAGCAGCTCTGGCACTGAGACAGGCGGCACTCGGTTACCTCTCTCCTCATAGCATCTGTCAAAAATTCTCCAAACTCTTAATATACAACAACGAAGTGGACCATTTTCAAGCTCAAAGTGAAGTGGCTGTAACCTGAGCCAAGTTACCCTTCTTTCTCAACCTAGCCCTTTCAAGAACCAAGCTGTAAGTTAGAATCGATTCACTTTGTGGCATGAGAATCAGATCCTGCAACAACAGACTGTCCATTACCAGAAGGCACTATGAACACCCACTGCTAGCCAAACTAGATCTGCATACCAAAGCCTCCATGCCCAATCCAGTGCTACAAGAACAACTAGTACTCGATGTGCTTCTATCTGCTGAAGTAGCCACTGGATCAGAGACCATGGAGGAAACACATAGAGAAGGCCGTACTTTGGCCACGTTTGAGCCAGAGCTTTTAGACATCCTTTTCTGCCAGTGACTGAAGAACTGGCCTACTTTGGCATTGGAGGCGAATGCCATTAGATCCATGATCGGCAGACCCCAGCACTGGCCTATTCTGCAAAACACAGAGTCCTCCAAGGACCCCTCCCCTCCGTTCCAATTGATGTCGTCTGAGAAAGTTGGCCTGTACGTTCTCCTTTCTGGCTACGTACGTTGCCAATAGCACCAGTAGATTTGCCTCTGCCCAATGAAGCAGACACACTTCTTCCGCCACACTTGCGCTCCCCTGTGACTCCCTGACTATTGATCTAAGCCACCATAGTAGCATTATCCAAGAAGATCCGCACCAATCTGTGTTGTAACAGAGGGAGAAAGAACTGCAGAGCGTAATCATTGTGAATAATCTCTAAAACCTATCAATCAGAAGTAATTTGGACCAAAGCAGAGTAAAAGTGTTCTAGCCGACCTACTATGGAATCCTGGATATTTCTGGGTCCCCCTCACTTCATTGTAGTTTCTTGGAGGCAGCTGCAGCTTCAGAATAGCAGCCTCTGCCTGTTTTTCTACCTCCCCGAAAGGACTGCCCTCTGGAAGGATAGCAAACTCACTGGAACATAGAAAAATGACGACAGAAAAAGACCACATGGCCTATCTAGTCTGTCCTTCCATATCAACAACTACAGCAGTCCCCTTTTATCCTTTAGAGATCCTCTGTCTTTTCCCCATGTTTTTTTGAATTCAGATACTGTCCTCAACCCTACCACCTCCACTGGGAGACTATTCCATGGATCCACCACTCTTTCCGTAAAGACATATTTCTGCATATCACTCCTGAATCCATCCCCTTTCACCCTAATCCCATGTCCCCTCGTAGCAGAACTTGCTTTCAATCGAGACACTCCCCCTGTGCATTTATGCCACAGAGGTATTTAAACATCTCAATCATATCATCTCTATCCCGCTTCCTCTAAAGGTGTACATATTAAGATCCTTAAGTCTGTCCTCATATGCTTTATAATGAAGACCACTAACCATTTTAGTAGCCACCCTCTGTACTGACTCCAGCCTGTTTATATCCTTTTGAAGGTGCGGTCTCCAGAATTGCACACAATACTCCAAATGAGGTCGCACCAAAGACTTATACAGAGACACTATCACCTCCTTTTTTCTGCTAGCCATTCCTCTCCGTATGCACACAAGCATCCTTCTAGCTTTTGCCGTCGCCTTTTTCTACCTGTTTAGCTACTTTAAGATCATCAGACACAACCACGCCTAGGTCCCACTCTTCTTTAGTGGACAAAAGTACTTCACCCCCTATGCTAAATTGCTCCCTTGGATTGCTGCAGCCCAAATGCATGACCTTGCATTTTTTAATATTAAATCCCAGCTGCCAAATTCTAGACCATTTTTCAAGCTTAGCTAGATCCCTCCTCATGTTATCTACACCTTCCTGGGTGTCTACTCTATTGCAGATTTTGGTATCATTCACAAAGAGGCAAACCTTACCCGACAGCCCTTCCGCTATATCACTAACAAAAAGAATCGGACCAAGGAAAGATCCCTGGGGCACACCACTGGTAACTTTCTTCTCCTCAGAGTGAGCTCCAATTACCTGTACTCTTTGTCGCTTCCCACACAACCAATTTCTAACCCAAGAGGTAACTTTAGGGTCCATCCCTAGGATGCTCCGTTTGTTTATTAGTCGCCTGTGAGGAACAGTGTCAAAGGCCTTACTGAAATCTAAATACACCACATCTAGAGCTCTCCCTCGGTCCAATGCTCTGGTCACCCAGTCAAATACATCAATCAAATTTGTCTGACAAGACCTGCCTCTGGTGAATTCATGCTGCCTCGGATCCTGTAATTCACTGAACTCCAGAAACCTCACTATTTTCTCTTTCAGTAGCGTTTCCAATAATTTACTCACCACCGAAATTAAACTAACCGACCTGTAGTTTTCAACCACATCCTTACTTCCGCTTTTGTGTAAAGGCACCACATGAGCCTCTCTCCAGCCCTTTGGCACCACTCCCGACTCCGAGGCATTGAAAAGGTCAGTCAATGTAGCTGCTAGAACGTCCCCAAGTTCCCTCAGTATTCTATGGTGTATCCCATCCCAGTCCCATCGCTTTGTCTACTTTAAGTTTAGCTAGTTTCTCACGAACACAGTCTTCTGAAAATTCTTCAAGATGCCCCTCGCTTCTATTCCTGTTTGTGGGTGTTTCTGAGGTTCTGTTCCTGGTTCTTCATCTGTGAACACAGAACAGAAATATTTGTTAAGCAATTCCGCTTTATCCTTGCTTCTACATATTCCTCCCCTTCACCCTTGAGTCTGACAATACCATTTTTGCCCTTCATCTTCACACTAACATATCTGAAAAATGTTTTATCCCCCCATTTTATTGCATTGGCTATTTCCTCCTCTTTTTGAATCATAGAACCAGAAAAATGATGACAGAAAAAAAAAAGAAAAATGACGACAGAACGGAGCAAAGCAGATCACATAAAACCTGTGGAAATCTCTAAACTGTCCCCTACTGAAGCAGCAGATGTCCCATTCCTAAGCTTGTTTTCCTTGGCCCCCTTGGACTCTCCAACTTGTCTAACACTTCCCAAAAGAGTTTACCTTTGAATGGAAGTTTACTGAGATGGGTCTTGGAAGATACGTCTGAGGACCAATTACTTAGTCAAAAGAAAATGACGAGCTGAGACAACCGAAGCCATGCTCTTCCCGGCGGCTCTAACCAAATCAAAGAGTGCATTTGCCAGGTATGCGGAGCCTGACTCCAACTTAGCCACTTCCGACGACTGTTGTGGACCCGTCTCTGATTCAGGAAAACTCTGCACCCACCTTAAAACATGCTTGAGCCATATATGCGCCACAAATGGAGGATTGCAACGCTAAGGTATTGATCTCAAAAGACCATTTCAGCAGGATTTCAAGATTCCTATCTTGAGCATCCTCTAAAGGAGCTCCTCCCTCAACCGGAATAGTCGTCTTTTTGGTAATAGCCAAACTAGCCTTCGGTATTTTGAGGAGATTCCTCTCAACCGGCAGAATAGGGTACAAATGGGACACAGACCTTCCGCTCTGCAAACCTGCCTCCAGCACCTCCCATTCTGCCTCATTCATCTCCTTTATGGCACTATGCATCAGAGAGGATTTCTGAGGTTTCCATATACCCTACAACAGAGAATTTTCTCGCGTCACTTATTTCACTGGGGAATCTAGAGGAATATGCGCTGCTAAGGACTGCGCAATTAAAGTGGTTAACTCTTTCAGATGGAAAACTAATGATGCTGGGGTCATCTCCTGGAGCAATTTTTCCTTCCTCATCTGTAAAAGAGGACTCACTCCAAAACCCAGAAGGGTCCTCTAGAGGATCTGCCAAAGCTCCAGACAGAACAGAAGCTTGGTCCTTCCAAACCTCATCAACCAAACAATGGCATTTAGAAACAGGTTCTGCAGAATCTTTTGTAAGAGAAAACAGATTTGAAACTGCATTACCAGAAGTATTCCTGCAAGCAGAAACATCCACCAGGCCCTGCTTCATGCAGTAGGCCTGGTACAAGTGTGAAATGAATTCCGGAGAAAAGGGTAAATCTGTAGAGCTTTGACCAAACCTGAGTACCCTTAGACAACCCTGCCCCCCCCCAAACTGAAGAAGTGGGAAATGGACACTGCACCCCAGAGGAGTTATCTACTTCATCCTGAGCCGGAAGCAAAATGGCTGGGGTCCCATGGATGGGGAGATGATTGAGAAAGTTGAGAAAAAGTGTTATCAGACTCTGCTCGAGTCTCCCCCGTAGTGGATTTAGTGCTTTTAAGTACATCCTCTGCAGCCCGGCACTCGTCAATACAGTACAGCAAACGCTTGCTGCCAACTACGCTCCCCAAAAGCTTCCACAAGCAGCACATACCACTTGAGCCAACGGCAATGTGAACAAAGCATTTTGCCGACACCGGCGCCAAAAAGAAAAACACTTCGAGCCTTCTCATCTGAAATTAATTTGGAGGACATAGTAGTGAACAAGCCACTAATCTGAAGCCCTCTTGCTGCTTCTGCTCTGCCAAACAGCTGTGTGAAACTGCTTCCACTTTTTTTTTCTCTCACACACACAGAGAATAAGTTAAAGGGCCAGGCTACCAAAGCAGATAGGTTTCCCCAAACTTATAAGACATGTAAATGGGTAAGAAGCATTAGCCAGGGGGAGGGACCTAGACCACCAGGTTTAAACACCCATAAGAACCACCTGCTGAATCAACAGCCTCAGTTCTCTGAAGAGCAGTACTTCATCCTCAAAGCTCTGTAATTTTTTTTTCTTTTTTTTAAGTCCTGTCAGTGGAGTCCAGACTGCACAGCAGCTCATCATCATCTGCTGGACACTGAGAATACTGCTGTGAGGAGGTGCATAGAATCCTTACAGCGTGAAGTCATCAAAATCTGTGATTCTCAGTCTCCATCTGCTGGTGATAGGCATAACCCATGTGTCTGGACTGGACTGGAGGGACAATAAGGAAGCACAGATCCCTGAACTCTGCCGAATCAAAAGAACCAGCAAAGGCCAACAAAGTCACTGCCTGATTAAGATGAAACACTGAAATCACCTTCGGCAAAAAGGGAGGAAATGGGCAAAGGAACACCCTTTCCTTTGTCATAACCAAATAGGGTTCCAGTGCACGAAAGAACCTGCTGCTCTGAGATGCGGCATGCCAAACAAATTGCCACAGAAAACACCCCCCTTCAGCTTCAAGCATTTCAGAGGATCCCGAAAAAGGTTCAAATGGGGGCCCCGCGAGTGCAGAGAGAACCAAGTTAAAATCCCAGGACAGAACCAGAGGACAACAAGGTGGTCTCAGACTCTTGACCTCACGAAGAAAACAGACTATGTCACAATGAGAGGCAAGAGACTTGCCCTGAACCCAGCCCTGGAAGAAAGCCAGGGCTGCAACTTGTACCTTCAAGGAGTTTAAGGCCAAATCCTTGTCAAGACCATCCTGCAGGAAGGCCAAGATCTCTAGGAGAGAAGCCACACCTCTCTCTCCCGCACCAAGTCTCAAAGATGCACTCAACCGACACATAAGCCAAGGATGTGGAATGCTTTCACGCATGTAGCAAGATATCATTCACCTGAGGGAATACCCCCCCGAGTTTCAAAGGCATCTTTCTCAAGAGCCAGGCCATAAGCAAGAACCCATCCATGCCCGGCATCCGGACAACACCTTATGATAGAAGATCCGTCTCTCAAGGAAGGAGAGGCTCTGCAACCCGAAGAAGCACCAAGTCTGCATAACAGAGTCACCTGGGCCACTACCACCACACATCCCACGTAGGCCTCGACCCACTGCAGAACGCAACCAATCAGTGGCCATGGATGGAACATGTAGAGAAGCCCATCACTGGGCCATAGTTGGACCAGAGCATTGTTCCCTTCCGTCACGTGCTCCCAGCGTCTGCTGAGGAACCTGGGGGCCTTGGCATTCGCCAGTGTGGCCATTAAGTTCATAATGGCAACTCCCCAGCGTTCCACAATCAACTGGAAGGATGCCTCAGACAGGGACCACTCTCCTGGGTCTAATTGATGACGACTCATTTTCTTCCCCAGCGACATCTGTCACAGACAAGAGCAAATGGGCTTATGTACACTGTAGGAGCGGAATTACCTCCACTGCCACCAGTGAGCTCTGTGCTGCCCTGTCAGTTGATGTAGGCCACTGTTGTGCTATTGTCGGTCAGCAATCTCACCGCCTACCGCTGGACCATAGGGAGAAAACACTCCAGGGCAAGATGTACTACCCTGGTCTCCATGTGATTGACAGACCATTGGCTCTCCTCCAGTGACCACTGCCTCTGGGCCATGTGGCCCTGACAATGAGCCCCCCATCGAAAAGGCTGGCATCCATCGTCACTACCACCTAATCCAGGCTCTTGAGGGGCATCCCAGCTGCAAGGTTTGTAGAGTTGAACCACCAGTTCAGACTTGCCTGGGCCTCACCCTAGAGAGTGAGGAATACGTCCATCGATCACACTAATGGGAACCACCGCACCAATGCCGCTGCCTGGAGGGATCACATGTGGAGCAAAGCCCAAGGCACTAACTCCAGGGTGGCTGCCATTGAACCAAGCACCTGCAGATATACAGTAGTCCCAAATTCTCAGGCAGGAAGCTGCCCATAGTTTCTGCACCCAACCTTGCAACTTCACTATCCTGCCCTCCAGCAGAAACACCATCCCCCACCGAGTGTCAAAGCAGGCTCCCAGGTACTCCAGGGATTGAGATGGAGACAGATTGCTCCTGGAGAAATTTGACCCAGCCTAGCTCCTGCAGCCAGCAAATCACGCAAGCTGTCACCTCCCGATTCTCCTTTGAGAATTTCGCCCAAATTGACCAATCACCCAAATACAGGTGCACCAGGATACCAGGATGCAGGGCTGCCACTGCTACCATCACCTTGGTGAATGCCCAGGGGGGCGGTGGCAAGCCCGAAGGGGAGAACCTGAAACTGAAAGTGCCCCTACAGCACCGCAAAGCACAAAAACTAGATTCTCCAAGCAAATGGAAATATGCAGATATACCTCAAACAGATCCAGAGACATTAAGAACTCCCCTTGTCAGATGGCCACAATGACAGACCGCAGAGTCTCCATGCAAAAGCACAGAATCTGGAGAGCCCTGTTTACCCATTTCAGATCTAGAATGGCCCACCAAGAACCCTCCTTCTTGAGCACCACAAAATAAATGGAGTAATATCCCGCACCTCACTCTTCTGGAGGTACGGGCATACCAGCCTCGAGTTGCAGACGTGCAAGCATCATCTGGACTGCCAAGACCTTGGCAGGGACTTGACAAGGAAACACCATGAAGGCATCCGTGAGGGCCCTTATCGTCGAAGATGACCTCAAGGACCCAGGCATCCGTCGTAACTAAGCTATGCCCATGTGACCACCTATTAACTGCACCTTCGCCAGAGCCCCCCCAAAGCTTCACTGGGAGGACTTGGCGCTTTATTTTTTTATTTCTTTATTTTTATTTCTCTTTTTTTTTTTTTTTTTAATACCACGCTCTTTAGAATCAGTGCGGTTTACATGTATACTAACAGGTACTTTTTATTCCCTTGTCCCCAAAGGGCTCACAATCTAAGTGTACCTGAGGCAATGGAGGGTTAAGTGGCTTGCCCAAGGCCACACGGAGTGGCCATGGGACTAGAGACCTCAGTCCCTCCGGCCTGAGGTTGCTTGTCCCCATGTGTCTCCCAGCTCCCCCTAGTGCCAGAGACTCAGTCTTCTATTGACACAGCAGCTCGATCCTAACTCTGAAACTGAACGTACTAAACTTGAATAAACTTTAAAAACAAAAAATTAACACTCTTGTCCTTCTGTTCTCTTTTTCTTCTGTTTTCCTCTGATGATCAACATTCTCTCTTTTTTTTTTTTTTAAAACACTCCACCAACTTTCCAAGGACAACTCTTAGAAGAGAGCACAGAAGGCAGAGCCATCCTGAAGAAAAACTGATTGCCAGGCTGTTCCCCTACTAAGCCTCCAGGGCCAGACAGATACTCCAATATCTAAACTCAAAAATAATAACCTCCTCTGAAAAAACACCTGCCAGTAAAACTAGGGGCCCTGATAACTTGCACGAACCACCAGGGTGGGCCCTGGACTGGCCTGGAGAGAACTCAAGGAAAGACAATTAGCAGGTAAGGCCTAATTTCTCCTTCCTCTTCGTCTCTCCAGGCCAGTCCAGGAAATGTAGGGATGTACCAGAGCAGTACCTAAAACTGGAAGGACCCGTAAGCCCCGCTAGGATAGCCAAGGCCCCAACCTTTGCGTCTCCCCTAGCCTGAACATCCAAGTGATAGTGCCTTGCAAAAGTATGCAGAGAAGACCATGTCGTTGCTCGACAAATACCCACAGGAGGCACCCAAACCGTGCTCCGCCCAAGACGTTGCTTGGCTACGAGTAGAATGTGCTCTGAGACCCTGAGGAGAAACCTTTCCTCGCGCCGAATATGCTGCCCCTATAGCCCACTTTACCCATCGGGCAATCGAGGCCTTGGACGCCACCTGTCCCTTACGCGAACCACCGAAAATCACAAACAAGTGATCTGTCTTACGAAAAAAGACTCAGTCCTTCTAAGGTACCTTCGGAGTACCCTTCCGAGATCTAACCTCTGAAGCGAACGGTCCGTTCCAGCTCTCCCAAGGTTCTGAAAAATCAGAAGCGAGATAGATTGATTCAAATGAAAACGGGAAACCACCTTCGGCAGGAAGGAAGGTACAAACCGTAGTGCCACCTTTTCAGCAGAAAATTGTATAAAATGGCTCTCTGCACAAAAGCGCTTGCAGATCTGAAATCCTCCTTGCCGAACACACCACCACCAGGAAGGCCGTCTTCCAGGAAAGTTCCCTCAAACTAACCGTCGCCGTAGGCTCAAAGGGAGGCTCTGCTAACGCTTCAAGAACCAAATTCAAATCCCAAGGAGGAACTACCGACCTGACGGGCAGTCACAGATTCTTAACCGCCTGAAAAAAACATACCACATCCGGATGCAAAGCTAATGAGCTACCCTGCACCCTGCCCCTATAACACGCCAGCGCTGATAGCTATACCTTCATGAACTCAAGGCTAGACCCTTATCAAGTCCCCCTTGCAAAAAAAAGCAATATGTCTGGCAAGGTAGTGATAAAGGGCTTAACACTCCTCTCCTTACACCAATCTTCAAAAATGCACCAAATACGTATATACGATAAAGACGTAGAACGCTTCTTGGATCTCAATATAGTCGTTACAACCACCGGCAAATACCCCCCCGCGTCACAATCGCTCCCTCTCAAGAGCCAAGCCATAAGCAAGAACCGATCTACCTGAGGCATCAAGACCGGCCCTTGGTACAACAAGTTGAGTTGAATGGGCGGCCTCCATGGTCGATCCACCAGCATCCTCATCAGATCCGCATACCATGGTCTCCGTGGCCAATCCGGCGCAATGAGGATCACCTGCCCGTCGTGAACTTCTATCCTCTATAGAAGCCGACTGATCATCGGCCATGGAGGAAAAACATATAGCAGTCCATCCACCGGCCAAGGCTGTACCAGAGCGTCGAGACACTCCGACATGTGATCCCTGCGCTTGCTGAAGAACCCTTCGGCCTTGGTATTGGAGAGAGTGGCCATCAAGTCCATGATCGGCTGCCCCCAACTTACCATGATGTCGTGAAAGACAGCCGCATTCAATTCCCACTCTCCGGGTCCAAGGCATATCGACTGAGATAATTGGCCTGCACATTGTCCTTTCCAGCCACATGCGCCACTGATAAGGCCATCAGATGATTTTCCGCCCACTGTAACAGTTGACTTTCCTCCAACATGGTCGCACTGCCCGTGCTTCCTTGCCGGTTGATGTAAGACACTGTCACCGCATTGTCGGAAAATATGCGAACCGCTCTGCCAACAACTAACTCTTTGAACTCTCGTAGCGCCAACCTCACTGCCCGTAATTCCAGACGATTGATCGACCACTCGACTTCCTCTGCCGACCAGCAACCCTGAGCCACCTGGGAAAGACAATGCGCCCCCCAGCCTAAAAGGCTTGCATCTGTGGTGACCAATACCCAATCGGGTTGCACTAGGGGCATACCTGCTTGAAGATGCTCTGCATCCAGCCACCATTCCAAACTGCAACTCACATCGGCTGAACACACTAACTTCTGAGACAAGGGCTGATGTTGAGGCGACCACCGGGACAACAAAGCCCGCTGAAGTGGATGCATATGAGCTCTGACCCACAGCACTAGTTCCAAAGCCACCGCCATCGAGCCCAGGAGTTGCATGTATTGCCATGCTGTCAGTGCTCTCATGCGTAAAAACCTCTGAAACTGCCCTATGATCTTTTGCATCCTGTCCTCGGGCAGGAATACCAAACAGGCCTCCGTATCAAACAAGTCCCCGAGATACACCAACCGCTTCACTGGTTGTAGTTGACTCTTGTCCTGGTTGACCACCCAACCAAGCTGTCCCAGGAATTCCACCACTCGCGCGGTCGCTTCGACCGACTCTGCTTTGGACCCTGCCCGAATCAACCAATCGTCCAAGTAGGGATGCACCCGAATACCTTCCTGTCAGAGCGCTGCCGCGACTATTACCATCAACTTCGTAAAAGTATGCGGTGCTGTAGCGAGTCCGAACGGCAAGGCCCAGAACTGAAAGTGTCCCATAGGAATGGCAAAGCGCAAGAACCTTTGATGATCGGTCTGATGGGAATGTGTAGATAGGCCTCTGACAGGTCTATTAGAAGAAAGCACCTCTCCCGAAGTCACTGCCAGAATGACAGATCTCAGCGTTTCCATTCTGAAATGCAGCACTTGCAAGCAGTGGTTCACGTGCTTGAGGTCGAGAATGGGCCGAAAGGACCCCTCTTTTTTGGGAACTACAAATTAAATCGAGTATCGACCTAACCCGCACTGGTCTCGTGGTACTGGAACCACCACTTGCAGATGCAGCAAACGCTGAAGTGTCACTTCTACGGCTTTCTCCTTTGCCTGCGCTTTGCAAGGTGACACCACAAAAGCCTCCGCTAGCGGTCGAAAGAATTCTAGTGCATACCCATCGCAGATTATCTCGAGCACCCACTGGTCTGTTGTAATGTTGGCCCAGACGGAGTAGAACTCCTGCAACCGTCCTCCTATTGGAACTTCTGACTGGGCCTTCTCAACTCCATTGTGTTTTTTTGGACGGGTTTGGCTGGGAGGAGAAATAACCCCTGCCAAACCCAGGCGCCCCTCGAAAGGACTGCCCTCTGGCCATAAATCGACTTCGCTGATATGGAACATACCGAGGTGCCCGAAACCTGCAGAAATCTCATCCTTGACCTCTCTGCAGACCCCCTGGTCTCTGACCTCTCGGTCTGTCTTCCGGAAGCCGGCCTCCCTTGGAGTCACCTAAATCCTTAACAATCTTCTCCAAGGCTTCCCCAAAGAGCAGCTTGCCCTTATTGGGGAGCTTACTAAGTCGGGCCTTCGAGGACGCGTCCGCTGCCCAATTCCTCAGGCAGAGAAATCGTCGTGCCGCGATCACAGATGCCATAGATTTCGCAGCAATCCACACTAGATCATAAAAAGCATCTGCCAAATACGCCGCCACTGATTCTAATTTTGCCCCTTCAAGCGACCTTTCCCCCTGGGGCCACTGAATGGAAGCTCTAACAACATAAGCCCCACAAATCGAGGCCTGCAGGGAAAGAGCACTAGAATCAAAGGCCTGCTTGAGTATGGACTCTAACTTCCGGTCCTGAAGATCTTTAACCCTTCCAGGCCGAGTCCAAAACTCTCGGGATTCAAAATTCTGACTAAATATTCCTATCAAATGGTATATAATACATGACCATAGCAGAAGGAAAATCACTATTAGACGATATTGAATAAGACAGGTACAATTTTCCTGAAATATGCAAAAATTAACCCCGCTGCAGAATGTGAATTAAAATTTTAACGTAGGCCTTCAAAGGGTTAAGGGCTGCGCCCCCTTCCACCGGAATAGTGGTCTTTTTTGTTACGGCAGAAACCAAGGCATCCACATCTTGGGCATTCGCAGTAGCTCTATCTCTTCCTGTGGTACTAGGTATAGACGACTCATAGCTCGGCTTCCCCTTAAGGTAGCCTCGGGACACTCCCATTCCAATTCCACCATCTGCTTGATTACTCTATGAACCGGAAAGCATAGTTACTCACCTGTAACAGGTGATCTCCGGGAACAGCAGGAATTTAGTCTTCACAAATGGGTATCGTCGGTACCGACAGAGCCTGCGTGGGAACGCTCCCCAGCGTCCAATTAGAAAGCTTTTGGAAGCATCCCACAGCGCCTGCGTGCTGTCTTCCCGCCTTTCCCAAATGTCTCTCTCCAATTGAGTTTAAAGCTGAGACAGAGAGAAGGAGAGAGAAAAAGAGAGAGATAGAGAGATACAACTCCTAGGGGAGGTGGGTGGGTTGTGAAGACTAAATTCCTACTGTTCCCGGAGATCACCAGTTACAGGTGAGTAACTATGCTATCTCCAGGAACAAGCAGGAATGTAGTCTTCACATATGGGGACTCCCTAGCTACAGATGCCAGGAAGAAACCCCAGAAGTTGTGTGCCCTTTTGAAAGGGCTCCACTTCCCCCCATGGATCTCTGGCATCCTACCAGGGATGGTGGGTAGGAGTTGATTAAGTATGGAACAGGTGTTGAACAGTCTGACCAAACAAGGCATCCCGGCGGGAGTCCTTGTCCAAGCAGTAATGGGCTGTGAAGGTATGAACCGAGGCCCAGGTAAGCTGATCGACAGATGTCGTTGACAGACACAGAGTGAAGCTGAGCCATAGAGGCTGCCATGGCTCTCACATTGTGCGCTGTGACATGGCCTTCAAGAGGAAGGTTCTTACTCCGATAGGCAAAAGATATACACTGTGCAATCCAGTTGGACAGTGTCCTATTGGAGACAAAGTCCTAAATGACTAGGATCAAAAGCACTAAAGAGTTGAGAGGACTTTCTATGTTGCTGCATCCTTTGCAAGTAAAAGGCCAAACTCTTTTACAGTCCAAAGTATGAAGATTCCTTTCTGCATTAGAGGCATGAGGCCTTGGGAAAAAAATAGGAAGGTAAACTGCTTGGTTTAAATGAAAAGGTGAAACCACCTTTGGCATAAAGTGAGGATGAGTCCTAAGGACTACCTTATCATGATGGAACCTTGTATAAGGAGGATCAGCCACCAATGCTTGCAATTCACTAATGCGACATGCTGATGTGAATGCAATAAGAAAAATAAACTTCCAGGAAAGGAATTTCAAAGAGGTAGTAGCTAATGGTTCAAAAGGCGGCTTCATGAGCTGGCCAAGAACCAGATTTAAATCCCATGCCACCGGTGGTGGCTTAACGGGAGGTTTAGTTAGAAGAAGGCCTCTCATAAATCTCGCTATGATAGGATGAGAGGAAATAGGTTGCCCATTTAAAGGCTTGAGAGAAGCTGCAATAACACTCAAATTAACTCTCACTGAATTGGTCTTAAGCCCTGCATTAGACAAATGAAGGAGATATTCCAGTAATGATTCCAGAGGTATTGCAAGAGGGTTAAGACCCTTCTGCGAACACCATATGGTAAACCTTTTCCACTTGAAAGCGTAAGCGCGTCTTGTGGATGGTTTCCTGGAAGCATGAAGGATATCCTTTACTTGCTGAGAAAGGTTAAGACCATGAAGTTCTAGGCTTTTAGCAACCAGGCCCTGAGATGTAGAGACTGGGGATTGGGATGCCACAGCATCCCGTCCTCCTGGGATAGGAGATCTGGAGCAGATCCTAACTCCAGAGATGGAGCTTGAGAGAGATGTAAGAGCAGAGGGTACCACACTTGTCATGGCCAATAGGGGACTATGAGAATCATTTGACCTCTGTCTCTCTGAAGCTTGAATAAAGTTCTGGGAATTAGGGAAATGGGTGGGAAGGCATACAGAAAGTCTTGAAGGACTAGAAAGGGGGGCTGTTACTTCTGGAGAGAAATCTGAAATTGTGAGTATATACTTCTGGGAATTTTTCTGAAAGGAATTTTTTTTCTTTTAAAGTTAATTAATCTGTGAACCCACTATTTTTTGTTAAATCAGTCAGGGCCTAGTAGCAACAGTTTAAGATTCAATTTAAAACACAGAAGAGAACTTTCTGGTTACCTTTCATACCCAGTAGAGAGCTGTAGTTTAAATTTCATAGTCACTCAGGGCCTAGCATCAGCAAAGTACTTTTAGTTTCAAATTAAAACACAGAAGAGAGCTTTCTGGTTAAATTTAGAATCCAGCAGAGAGCTTGTAGTTTAAATTTCATAATAGGTTAGAGCCTAGCAGCAGCAAAGAGCTATAATTTAAATCAAATCAGAATATAGCTTACCTCAGCAGCACAGGACAGGGTACTGTGTAGCAGCCCTTTTTTAATAAGTGTATAAAGGTGAGGTCAGAGAGGCTGTTGTTGCCAAAAAAGCAACTTTCAGGAAATGGAAAAAAGAGCCAAACGATGAAACCTGGAAACAGCACAAGCACTGGCAAGTCAAATGCAAGGCATTGATAAGGCAGGCAAAGAGAGAATTTGAGAAGAAGCTTGCTGCGGAAGCAAAAACGCGAAATAAAGACCTTTTCAAGTACATTCGTAGCAAAAAACCTGTGAGAGAGTCAGTTGGTCCATTAGATGATAAAGGGGTTAAAGGAGCACTAAGAGGCGACAAGGCGATAGCGGAGAGACTGAATGAATTCTTTGCTTCGGTCTTTACCGAGGAAGATGTAGGGATGTTACCCATCACTGAAGTGGTATTTAAAGGTGTGGAAGAATTGAAGGAAATATCGATACATCGGGAAGATGTCTTACAACTATTAGATAAACTGAAGAGTAGCAAATCACCTGGGCCGGATGGTATACATCCAAGGGTATTGAAAGAACTGAAATTTGAGATTGCAGATCTGCTATCAGTAATCTGTGAACTATCATTAAAATCATCTCTAATACCTGAGGATTGGAGGATCGCCAATGTAACACCAATTTTTAAAAAGGGTTCAAGGGGTGATCCGGGAAACTACAGACCGGAGAGCCTGACATCAGTACCGGGAAAAATGGTAGAAACCATCATAAAGAATAAAATTACTCAGCATGTAGATAGTCACGACCTAATGGGAGCAGGCCAACATGGCTTTAGACAAGGAAGATCTTGTCTTACTAATCTGTTATGTTTTTTTGAAGGAGTGAATAAACAGGTGGACAAAGGTGAGTCGGTTGATATTGTGTATCTGGACTTTCAGAAAGCCTTTGACAAGGTCCCTCATGAGAGACTTTTGGCAAAACTAAAGAGTCATGGGATAGGAGGCAGTGTACTATTGTGGATCAGGAACTGGTTAAAAGATAGAAAGCAGAGGGTAGGGCTAAATGGCCAATTTTCCCAATGGAGAAAGGTGAATAGTGGTGTACCCCAGGGATCTGTGCTGGGTCCGCTGCTTTTTGACATATTCATAAATGACCTGGAAAGTGGAATAACGAGTGAGGTTATCAAATTTGCAGATGACACAAAGCTATTTAAAGTTGTTAAAACCCAGGAGGATTGTGGAAAATGCAAGAGGATCTTGATAAATTGGAAGACTGGGCATCAAAATGGCAGATGAAATTTAATGTGGAGAAGTGCAAGGTTATGCACCTAGGGAAGAACAACCCAAACTATGCTTACACGATGCAAGTTTCCACATTAGGAAGTACCACCCAGGAAAAAGATTTAGGCGTCATTGTGGATACCATGTTAAAATCCTCGGCCCAGTGTGCAGCGGCGGCCAAGAGAGCAAATAGAATGCTAGGTATGATAAGGAAAGGAATGGAAAATAAAACAAAAGATATTATAATGCCTCTATATCGTTCCATGGTGAGACCGCACCTTGAATATTGTGTGCAATTCTGGTCGCCGTATCTTAAAAAGGATATAGCGATTTTAGAAAAGGTTCAGAGAAGAGCCACCAAAATGGTAAAGGGGATGGAAGGATACTCCTATGAAGAAAGGCTAAAAAGGTTAGGGCTCTTTAACCTGGAAAAGAGACGGCTGAGGGGAGATATGATAGAAGTCTATAAATTAATGAACGGAGTGGAACGGGTAAACGTAGATCGATTGTTTACGTTATCAGAATATAGAAAGACTAGGGGACATGCAATGAAGCTACAGGGTAAACTATTTAAGACTAATAAAAGAAAATATTTTTTCACTCAACGTGTAATCAAACTCTGGAATTTGTTACCGGAGGATGTAGTAAAGGCTGTTAGTGTAGCTGGGTTTAAAAAAGGTTTGGACAAGTTCCTGGAGGAAAGGTCCATAAACCATTATTAAGAAGGGACCCAGGATATCAATGCTTGAACCAATACAAGCATTGTGGAACCTGTGTCCCTTGGGGAAACTGCTAGGTACGTATGACCTAGATTGGCCACTGTTGGAAACAGAATACTGGGCTTGATGGACCTTGGTCTGACCCAGTATGGCATATCTTATGTTCTTATGTTCTGACCCCAATGGAGGAGGAAGGCATCCCTGGCCTGATAACCCTGAGCCGGAATTCTGGAACAGAACCGGGGAAGTTTGGCATTCAGCGGACTTGCAAAGAGGTCTATGTCCGGGGTTCCCCAAAATTGGAAAATTTTGGCCACCTGGTCTGCATGGAGATACCATTCGTGTGGAAGCAGAACTCGACTGTCTGCCCAAGAGTTTTGAATGCCTGGAAGATACACTGCAAGGAGATGAATCTGATGCTCTCTGGCGAGGGCCCAAAGTCGCAAAGCTTCGTTGCAGAGCGACAGAGAGCCTGTTCCGCCCTGCTTGTTCACATAGAACATGGCTATCTGGTTGTCCGTTTAAATTAGGACAGTTTTGTAGCTGAGCTGAGTGTGAAACACTCAAAGAGCAAGAAAGATTCCTCTGAGCTCTAGGAGATTGATGTGTAGATCAGTCTCCTGTGGAGTCCAGGAACCCTGGGTAGAGAGGCCTTGCAAATGGGCTCCCCAACCCACCTGTGAGGCATCTGTTGTTAGAGTTACTTGGGGTGGGGGTTGCTGAAAAGGGGACCCCACCAACAGATTCTGGGGTGACTGCCACCATTGGAGAGACAAAATAAGACAATCTGAGGTTGCTATTTTGTCTGAAAGGCAACCCGACGCCTGAGTCCACTGAGTGGATAGAGTCCACTGGGCTGCCCTCATATGGAGGTAGGCATAAGGGACCACATGCACGGTGGATGCCATGTGGCCTAGCAATTGTAACATTTCCCGAGCAGTGAGGTGAGACTTCAGCATTGCTTGGGAAGCTAAGTGCACAATGCGAAGGCAACGGGACTGTGGAAGATAGGCCCTTGTCTGTCTGGTATCCAGCAGGGCTCCTATGAACTCTAGAGACTGAGTGGGAGCTAGGTTGGATTTTGGGAAGTTTATGACAAGTCCCAAATATTGAAGGATACGCATTCTGCGAGATAGAGAAAACCTGGCCTCTGGCTCTGATGGGGCTCGAATGAGCCAATCGTCCAAGTAAGGGAAGACAAATATTTTTAGGGTGTGGAGAAATGCTGCCACCACAGCCATGCATTTTATAAACACCCTTGGTGCCGAGGCCAGGCCAAAAGGAAGAACTCTGTATTGGTAGTGCTTCCCTTGAAATAGAAAGCGAAGAAACCTTCGGTGAGTTGGATGGATGAGAACATGAGTGTACGCATCCTTGAGATCTAGAGAACAAAGCCAGTCCTGACTCTGAAGGTATGGCAGTAGAGTTCCCAGAGAAATCATTTTGAATTTCTCTTTGAACAGGAATTTGTTCAATTCTCTGAGGTCCAAAATGGGTCTGTGCCCTCCTGTTTTCTTTGGAATAAGGAAAAAGGGGGAATAGAACCCTGCACCTTGTTGATAAATAGGTACTTCTTCTATTGCCCCTTGGGCAAGAAGCAGACTGACCTCGTGATCCATCTGGGAGTTGAGAGAGGTCTGAGAATTGAACTGTCTTACCATTGTAGGAGGGGGCATGCTGAGGAGGTGAAGCTTGTATCCCTCTCTTACAATGGACAGAGTCCAACTTTCTGCTGTTATCTGCCCCCATTTGGGGGCAAAGTAACATAACCTTCCTGGGATGGTGGAAGGCTCTGGCCCGTTCAGGGCCAGGAAGACAAAGTTCTCTATGGGAGTCAAAGCCCCTGAGGAGGCTGAGTTTGCTGAGCCGGTTGAGGCTTAGCAGCCTTTGTTTTTCTTTGTTTAGGTTGTTGCTGGTCTTGGGCAGACTGACCTGAACGATGCCCTTGCTGGGTATAGGAGGGGTAGAACTACTTCTTTCTAGTGAAAAATGGTTTTTGTAGGACTTTTTCCTTGCAGGATCAGCTGTAGATTTTGATAATCTATCCAAGGTGAGATTATCAGCATCTAGTTCATTAGCTTTCTCTTGCCAATTTTTGCCAAAGAGATTCTCTCCTGTGCAAGGAATATTCCCCAGTTTGTCCTGTACCCAAAGTTCCAAGTCAGATGCCTGAAGCCAGGCAATCCTACGTGCACCTATGGCAATAGCAGAGGTTCTGCTTATGCACTCAAAACAATCAAAAGCTGCACGATTTACAAATTTGGAAACATCCTGAGCATGTTTGTTAAGTGCAAGATAATCTTGTCTCTTATCATCAGGAAGGAGGGGGCTCATAAGCTCCAGATCTCCTGTAACTTCCTTAAGGAACATTCTCATATATAAAATGTAGGAACTAATCCTGGCAGAAAGCATAGAGGCCTCGAAGGTTCGACGCCCAAAGGCATCAAGAGTTCTACATTCAAGTCCTGGAGGATTAGATGCATGTCTTTTTGCACTCTTGATCCTTCTCATAGCTGATTCCACCACCATGGAATGGTGAGGCAGCTGAGTTTTTTGAAATCCAGGACAGGGAGGAACTCGATACATGGTATCGAGCCTTCGAGAATGAGGAGAAGTGGTGAGAGGTGTTTCCCACATCCTTAGCATGAGATCATGCAAGATCTCATGAATAGGCAAAGTATCTGCCTCTTTGGGAGCTTTAGGATACTGCAAAATCTACAATTCCTTTGCCCTAGGCTCTGTTTCAGGAGCCACTGTGATGGAAAGACCTCGAGCCACATCCCGGATAAAATCCTGGAAGGACCTTGTATGGTGCTCTGCAAGGTGACTGGACAAAGGAGTCTGGCACCGGCCGATGGAGCTCTAGTGCATAGCCCTCTCGAATGACTTCCAACACCCACTGGTCTGACGTAATGTGGACCCAGGCAGGGTAAAACTCCCGCAATCTTCCTCCCACGGGCACAAACCTCACCTGAGTCCGCCCTATCTCAATGTGGCTTTCTAAGGCTTGAGGACTGAAAAGGGGCAAAACCTCTGCCCGCCCCCTGAAATCCTCAAAACCCCTCGCCTCGCACTGGAAACCTTCCTCGCTGCGCTTGGCCGAAGCGCGAGGACCGAAACCTACAAAACTCTCTGAGCCCCCCTGGGCCCCGTCGCAATCCAGCTCTGCTTAGGCTTATCCTCAGGTAATCATCCCCCCTTAGACGCCCCGAGATCCTTGACCAACTTATCTAAATCCTCTCCAATCAAAGGTTTCCCCCTAAACGGAAGCTTGCTAAGCTGAGCCTTAGAAGAACCGTCTGCAGACCAATTTCTCAACCACAGATACCTCCGCGCAGCCACTACAGAAGCCATACTCTTTGCCAGACCCCGGATGAGATCATAATGGATATCTACCAAATAGGCGATTCCCGACTCCAGCCACGCTACCTCATCAACTTGCTCATCCAACTGATCCCTTTGTAAACGTTAGGACCATCTTAGGCAGCCTCTCGCCACCCACGCCCCCGCTATTGAGGCCTGCATGGAGAGGGCGCTAATATCAAACACCTGCTTCAACAAGGTATCTAATTTCCTGTCCTGAACATCCTTTAATACGGCAGCACCCTGTACTGGAATGGTAGTCTTCTTAGTAACTGCTGATACTGCCGCATCTACCTTAGGAGTGCGAAAAATCTCCCTATCTTGGTCGGAAAGTGGATACAGCCGAGCTATTGCCCTAGAACCTCTCAGGGCAGACTCCGGCAAATCCCACTCCTCCTGAATCATATTCCTAAATTCCTGAACGGGAAACACTCGTTGAGTCATCCGCACCGCCTGCAACAGCGGATCCTCCAATGCATCCTCCGCAGACGGCGCAGCCGAGGGCATGTTCAGCGTTCTGAGAGTCTCGGTAATCAGAGCAGGCAGCTCCTCCCGTCTAAACACCCTGACTACTCTAGCCTGTTGTTCCGAGTCAGGCAACTCACCCTCTTCTAACTCGGCCTCCAACTCTTCGTCCCCTGCTTGTAGCTCCCCCCACAGCGGAGACGCTTGGCCCTCAACCCCTGCCCCTTTACTTTTCTTGGCAGGGGCCTCCTCCTCCTCCGAACGCAACGAAGACCCGAGCCGCTTCTCACCTCGCGCAGCCGGAGGAGATGGCGTAATCCCGGGCTGTAATAGGGTGAAGAAGTCCGGCGGAAGCACGGACAATCCCCCCGCCTGGCCCATTCCTAGAGACGGAGAGGTTCCAGCCCCCGAAGACGGCCCCGCTACCGGCTCCGAGGGGGACCAACGGAGATGGCTGTACTTCCCCCTCCCCCTGAGAAACCGCCAATGGACCTCCAAGTCCCCAAGTCTAGCGCCTTTTCCATGATGGCTGCTTCGTGAGTGCAACCCCTACACACACCCCCGACTCAATACCGCGCCCCGCCTCCAACCACAGACTAAACAGCGAGGCCTAGCCGGCATAATAACTTTCAAGTTAAAGCTGAAATTCCCTCAGCAGCCCGAGCCAACCACTCACTTCTTTTTTTTTTTTTTTTTAAACTGTAAACACAGAAATCAGGCTAGGCTCTGTCCACAATAAAAAAAAATGCAAAACTGAGCCTTTTTTAAACCTTCAGGCCCTTAAATAAAGCACACTTGAATTTGCAGCGTTAAAAATGGCCACTGTTGCAATTCCCGCGCGAATCATGCGGCCCGGCCTAGCTGCACGAGTCCCGAGGCCCCGCTCAACCGCGGCCTCTCATCCTCCCCACTCCCCAGCGCCAAGCTAAACTGTGCGCCAAATCAAAGACTCACCACTGCCGTTTGAAGGGGAGGGAGTGGGCTTGATCCTCGCTGGAGCTCAGGCGAACAGCGGCTTTGGCTCCGGCGCTGCTGACATCGCCTGCTCTCTCCTTGAGCAGCGGCCCCCCCTCGGAGCTGCGATTCGAGCCTGCTACCTGCTCCTCACCCATTTAAGCGGGTTCGGGAGCAGGGAGGCCTAGGCGTCCTATCAGTCCCCCGATGCTCATTAGCGTGCCGGGGAAGAAAAAACAGAGGGGGGAAAAGGGGGGGGGGAGAAGAAAGAAATGAGAGGAAGAACCTGCGACCAGCAGAACAAAGGATGCCTCAGGCAGCAGCACCCTGCAAAAAAAACAAGACAAACCCAATTTAAAAGATAAGAAATATTTAAATCTATTTGACAAGCTAGCTCTGCTTATTTGTGCTGAATGAACCCTAAGCTCAGAACCTTCTCCTGCTGCTTGGAGACAAACTACTGAAGGAGAGGGGCAGTCCTTGCCTATTTATGCAGGTGTCATCAAAGCGATGACGTGTTTCATTCTCCAAAGCTGCTGGAGGAGATTCTAAACTCAATGGTTCCGGGACTGGACTAGAGGGACGAAAAGGAATAAGCCTTGTGCATTGACAATATGAAATCTGCCGAAAACAATGGCTCTGTTGCCTCCTGCAGCCCAGACAAAGTTAGCTGCAATGCTGGAGCTGTCCGGTAAAGGCTTCTTTGATTTAGATTTGCTCTTACCCGACTTTTTATTAAGCGCAGGAGAAACAGCTGCCTCCTACATGATGGCTGCCGTTCCCGCCTTCTCTGCCGCGGTCGGAAATGCTCCTGCATCTAACAGCGACTTCTCCTCCATGGAGCCTGCAAATCTACGTCCTTCCAAACTTTCCCCAGCGAAAACAAGTGCGGCAAAGTCCCGGCCCTGCCAAACCCTGGCCACTACCACACTGAGCACAGTCTGCCGCAATCGGCAGCATGCGCCTGCAGCCTGAAACACCCCACCGGAGAAGCTTGACTGCCGCAGACCCCGATGCCAACAAAAAGAACCTGCCAAAGAACCATTCGCGATCGCCGACTTCAGAGCCGCTTACCTGCCGCCAAACTGCTTTCCACACTAACGCTCCCTCCCTCACTGCTAGCGAGGACAGAAAAAAATGGAGGAGGCGGCAAAAGAGAGTGATCTGGGGCTCCCAAGCACTTCTCTTCAGAGCAGACCCTGTCTCTCCGCTTTCCACAAGGCAGGCTCTGCCTCTGCTGCCCTTCACATTAAATTACTCTCTCCGATCTACCTTAAATTTTTTCAATACCGCTGGCCTTATTGCCCTGCTAGGGCAAACCAGATCCCCCTTATTCCTTTTTTTTTTTTTTTTTTACTGCAATCTCTTTGTTTCTTTATAGGGAGCCTCTGAAGAAACAGGTCTTATCCAGCTGCTGAGGACTGAAGACTGAGTCTCTGGCACTAGGGGGAGCTGGATAAGGTATCAGCAATACTCGGTTGTTTCAGTCCTCAGCTGCTGGAGGGGGCGGACTACCCTACATTTCCTGGACTGGCCTGGAGAGACGAAGAGGAATAGGGAGCAGTCACTTCCTACCCACCCAAAGGGTACTGAGGTATGGCTAGAGGAGGGACCAGATGCCACCGGGTTCCGCAACCTGAAACTGCGGCCCAGCGGTCCAAAACCACCACCAAACAGCAGAGGCTATGCTCGTCCACCTGCTGGAGGCTGAGAAATACTAGGTCTGCAAGAGAACACTGGCTACTTAAGAGGTTTGAACTTCTTGGTCCCGGTCTCCATCTTCTGGTGGATGAGCATAACCCACGTGTCTGGACTAGAGGGACAATCTGAAATTTGCTCTTTGCACAGTGGTATTTTGGTTTCAATCTTAAATGCAATACTTTCAAGTACAAATACCATAGTAATTATAATACATATTTTTATCAGCACAATTTTAAATAGGGCTTTTTTATCTTTAAGTTGCTTTGACAACATATGTGATACTTAAATTGGTGCAGCCAAACTGACCTGTAGAAATCTATATTTTTCACTGAAATGTAAAATCTCAAATTATGATTTTACCCTTCCAAACCCATATCAAAAAAAGATTGCTTGCATTGTTGCGGTATATCAAATAAAAATAACCATAACCATAACTATAATAAACCAGAAGTCAAGTAAAGCGGGGAAAGCATGCAAAGTATAGCACATGGAATTCTTTCCAACCACTTTTATGTGTGTGCCACATACGCAAGCATACAGAAACACGTCTGTGCTACCCAAGTGTGCCCATCTCATTTTTGTAGGCTATATAGATATCTCAGGAGCCAATGCAGTTCCCTTATTTTATAGCAGGACTTGACAAATCCCAGATGCCAGGTTGTCTTGGCAACCATAAATTTGCATCTAGCTTCTGGGATTTCTTTGCCCATGGGGCTCCCATCACCCACGGGCAGAGCAGAAAGGAAGGCAGAGACTGCAGCCTGCAGCAACAAAAAGATTGTGGGGGGTGGGAGGGGGGGTATAGTGATGTACAGAAGGCAGGGAAATTTTAAAAGGGCAGTTGGCTTATTAAAAAAGGAGGATGGAGGATTTTATAGCAAGGGATCAGAGTGCTAGGGGTGTTGGTGAAGGGAGGAGCGTCTAGATGGGTAACAGAGTAGGGCAGTCAACAGGAAAGGGATTGGAGGAAGGAAAGAGAAAGAGTGTGCAAGGTGTTGCCGAAAGGTGCATTCCCCCTCCCTCCAGAACACCTACACAGGTACACCACCTCCGCACCATGCACACACAGGCATTCCACCTCTGCACAACACACAGAAGCTCCCCAGCTCTACAGCACAGACACACACATACCACAGCCCCACATCCCAACCACACAAAGGCACCCACCACCACATCTCACACACACATAGGCATATCACTATTGCACCACATACACATAGTTATTAACATCTGAAGCTGTAACTATTATCTGTATTTCTGTCTCAAGATGCTGCACAGTACAGGAACTCTGACAATGATCTTGTGAGAGATGAGACGTAAGACCAGTGTGAGAGACAATTGGTGGGAAGGAGGCGCAAGCAGGTCACAAGCATTGACTTCTCAGATTTTGGTCTAGCTCCTAAACCCACATAAAATTTGTCAAGGCCTGTGTTAGAATCATGTGCTAAACCTTCTAATGCAAGCTCAATGCTAAATAAAATGTTGCTTCCCAGTCTGTAAGCAAATAGCATACAAAATCGGCCAAGCGCAAAAAAAAAAGTGTGCTAAAATGGGAAAGCACAGAGAACACATGCACACACAGGTCTGAGCTAGTGGAAACCGTTTTGCACACAAAATAGATGTTATGGTTGGACTGCATGCACACAGCATATTCTGTGCTTATTTATACACAGAATAATATTCCATCATATACAAGGAACTATGTGCTCTTCATGGAAGGAAGAATAAAAGCAGCAGTAAAAGGAAGGAATTGTAATTAAAAAGCCTCACTAGTGTTACCTTAGAAGAACAAGCTGCTTCTTTAGAACGTGCATTAAAGCCCTGGCGTTACATTTCTCTTCTGTGCATTTCTCTGCATCTGCACAGAATAACTAGCAGCTTCATTACCATGGACTTAAATGTGCTGTGCATTGTCTGTCAGAGGCTTTGTGCAGTTAGCTTCTGTGTAAAACTCCTTTCTACCTAAATCACACAAAACTACTTAAGAAACCCAGGCTATCCTGTGCACAAACCTAGCACTCTTTACTGCAAGGGAAGGAAGGTGCAATTCCTTAAAGCGCTATGTTACAGCAAATCTGTTTATGTATGCATTTCTCTTCCACCCCACAACATGTAGAAACTTCATGGGCACTCCTCCTGCTCACCTCCTCCCTTCCTATAACTAGCTTCTTTTAGTGATCCCATCCCCAACACCTTGCCATTGGCTGAATCCTATCCACAGTCTCTGCTGCAAGTTACACTGGAAAGGATAGGGCAGGCTCACTCACACAGAAGGAAAGACAGAACTGCAGAAAGATGTTTTAAATTCAGAGAAATGTCCAGACATTAGCCATCCTTGTAGCTTCTGAATATTAAGTTATAAATCTATTGAATCCAGAAAAAGAGCCAAACAGTTGGCAAGCCAGGGCTGGCCCAACCATATACATGTGTTTATTTCAGTTTGTTCAATGTAAACCGCACTGATGCAGAATAGCGCGGTATATAAGAGAATGTAAATAAATAAATAAAGAGGGAGTCACGTGACACATGAGCAAGTGAAGACGTGTTTTCACTTGCTCCGGGGCCGCCTCGGCGATATTGACATAAAATCAGCGGTTTAAGAGCCCGGTGCGGGTGCCGGTGGTGGGAGCACCTACCCCAACATAGTACTTCAACCTTGTGGTGTGTTGTGCCTCGGATGCCGCCCCCGGTTCGACGGGAGAAGGAGAAGGCGCCAAAGCTGCGGGCCTCGGCCTCGGCGGTGATGCACCCCTCGTCTCCAGGAGCGGAGAGTGGGGACTCGGCCACAGAGGAGCTAGCGAAGGAGGTGGCCCGACATCTGGATCCTAAGTTAGATCGGATTCTGTCTAAGCTGGAGGTGATGGGGGAAACGCTGGCAGCACAAGGGCAAAGGATCGAAGTCTTAGAACACCGCGTGTCTGCCATAGAAGATGATGAAGGACGGCAGGAGAGAGTACATGCTGACACACGTGCGCAACTTGCGGCCTTGCAGAGTAAGCTGGACGATTTGGAAAATCGTTCCCGGCGAAATAAATAAATAAATAAACCATTGACTAGACAGCAGTCCAGCAGCGAGATGGGGGCTTTCCAGTCTTTTGCATTGAGTGTCACATGTATGATTTTCTCCTAGTTGGTGAGGGGTCTTACGTGTGCACAAGGTGCAAGGAGCTCTTTGCTCTCAAGGAACGAGTCCAATCTCTGGAGGCAAGAGTAGCAGACTTGGAAAACATAAGAAAGACAGAGAAGTACATAGATGAGACCTACAGGGATATAGTCCTGAAGTCCCACCTCTAGTCTGGCAGCATCCCTGTTGCCATGGAGGAGAGAGGTCATGTGACAGGAGAGCATCAGCCTGGTGTGGCAAGAAGTGATCCTATAGCTAGGACCTGTCCTCCAGGTGATGTAAAACCCTCTCGCACCGAGGACGTTTCTCCAGGGCCATGTGCCCATGAGGGAAGGGTTAGGACAGCCATTATAGTTGGTGATTCGATCATTAGGCATGTAGATAGCTGGGTGGCTGGTGGATGTGAGGATCGCCTGGTAACATGCCTGCCTGGTGTGAAGGTAGCGGACCTCATGCGCCACCAAGACAAAGTCTTAAATAGTGCTGGGGAGGAGTCTGCTGTCTTGGTACATGTCAGTACCAATGACAAAGGAAAATGTGTTAGGGAGGTTCTGCAGAATAAATTTAGGCTTTTAGGTAGGAAGTTGAAATCCAGAACTACCAGGGTAGCGTTCTCCGAAATGCTTCCAGTTCCACACGCAGGACCCAAAAGGCAGGCAGAGCTCCAGAGTCTCAATGCGTGGATGAGACAATGGTGCAAGGATGAGGGTTTTGGATTTGATAGGAACTGGGGAACATTCTGGGGAAAGGAGAAGCTCTTCTGAAGGGATGGGCTTCACCTTAACCAGGATGGAATCAGGCTGCTAGCATTAACCTTTAAAAAGGAGATAGAGCAGCTTTTAAACTAGATAATAGGGGAGAGCCGACAGTCACCCAACAGCGCATAGTTCGGAACAATGTATCCTTGAAGGATACTACCAAAAAAATGAAGTTAGGGCACATCAGCAGAGAGGTTCCAATAAAGACAAAGGGAGCCCAAATGCCCTTGAGTACGGAGCAGACAGAGCTTAAAGAATCCAAACTGCCCCTGCCTACTGATAACCAAGTTAATATGAATAAAATATAGTTTCTAAAATGCTTGTATGCAAATGCTAGAAGTCTAAAAAATAAGATGGGAGAGCTAGAATATATAGCACAAAATGAGAAATTAGATATGATTGTTATCTCAGAGACATGGTGGGAGGACAACAACCAGTGGGACAATGTGATACCTGGGTACAAACTATATCCTAATGATAGAGCTGATCAAATTGGTGGAGGAGTTGTGCTCTATGTTAGAGAGGGCATTGAGTCACAAAGAATTAAAGTTTTACAGGAAACACAATTTGCTGTGGAATCTCTATGGACTGAAATTCCATGTCAAAAGGGGAAGGCGATGGCAGTGGTGTTGTACTATCGACCGCCTGGCCAGAATGAACAAATGGATGATGAAATGCTCAAAGAAATCAGGGAAGCTAACAAAAGTTACAGAACAGTAATAATAATAGGTGATTTCAACTTTATCTCACAGCAGGACATGCTAGGGAGATAACGTTTCTAGATTAAATAAACGACTGCTTCTTGGAGCAGCTGGTTCATGAACCGACCAGAGGGGAAGCCATTTTGGACCTAGTCCTTAGTGGAATACCAAATCTGGTGCAAGAGATAAGGGTGTTGGGGTTACTTGGCAAGTGATCATAGCATGATCGCGTTTGATTTAATTAATGGAGGAGGGATGGTAAGGAAAACCACAGTACTACCTTTTAACTTTCAAAAGGGAGACTATGATAAAATGAGGAAAATAGCTAAGAAAAAACTAAAAGGAGCAGTTGCAAAGGTCAAAGACTTACATCAAGCTTGGGTGTTGTTTAAAAATACTATCTTGGAAGCCCAGACCAGCTGTATTCCACGCTTTAAGAAAAGTGATAGAAGTCCAAAATACTGCCAGCATGGTTTAAAGGTGAGGTCAGAGAGGCTGTTGTTGCCAAAAAAGCATCTTTCAGGAAATGGAAAAAAAAGCCAAATGACGAAAACTGGAAACAGCACAAGCACTGGCAAGTCAAATGCAAGGCATTGATAAAGCAGGCAAAGAGAGAATTTGAGAAGAAACTTGCTGTGGAAGCAAAAACACGTAATAAAGACTTTTTCAAGTACATTCGCAGCAAAAGACCTGTGAGAGTCAGTTGGACCATTAGATGATAGAGGGGTAAAAGGGGCAGTAAGAGGAAACAAGGCTATAGTGGAGAGACTGAATGAATTCTTTGCTTCAGTCTTTATTGAGGAAGATGTATGAATGTTACCCATGACTGAAGTGGTATTTAAGGTGATATTGCAAAGGAATTGAAAGAAATAATCAATACACCAGGAAGATGTATTACAACTATTTGATAAACTGAAGAGTAGCAAATCACCTGGACCGGATGGTATACATCCAAGGGTGTTGAAAGAACTGAAATATGAGATTTCAGACCTGCTATTAGCAATCTGTGAACTATCATTAAAATCATCTGTAATACCTGAAGATTGGAAGATCGCCAATGTAATGCCAATTTTTAAAAAGGATTCCAGGGGTGATCTGAGAAACTACAGACTGGTGAGCCTGACGTCAGTACCAGGAAAAATGGAAGAAACCATCATAAAGAACAAAATTACTCATCATGTAGATAGTCATGGCTTAATGGGAGACAACCAACATGGCTTTAGACAAGGAAGATCTTGTCTTACTAATCTGTTATGTTTTTTGAAGGTGTCAATAAACAGGTAGACAAAGGTGAGTCGGTTGATATAGTGTATCTGGACTTTCAGAAAGCTTTTGACAAGGTCCCTCATCAGAGACTTTTGGCAAAATTAAAAAGTCATTGGATAGGAGGAAGTGTACTATTGTGGATCAGGAATTGGTTGAAAGATAAAAAGCAGAGGGTAGGGCTAAATGGCCAATTTTCCCAATGGAGAAAGGTGAATAGTGGAGTATCGCAGGTATCTGTGCTGGGTCCACTGCTTTTTGACATATTCATAAATAACCTGGAAAAGGGAATAATGACTGATGTTATCAAATTTGCAGATGACACAAAACTATTTAAAGTTGTTAGAATCCAAGAGGATTGTGGAAAATTGCAAGAGGATTTTGATAAATTGGAAGACTGGGCATCCAAATGGCAGATGAAATCTAATGTGGACAAGTGCAAAGTTATGCACCTAGGAAAGAACAACCCAAACTATGGTTACACGATGCAAGGCTCCACATTGGGAACCAGCACCCAGGAAAGAGATTTAGACATCATCATGGATAACATGTTAAAACCCTCCGCCCAGTGTACAGCGGCGGCAAAGAGAGCAAATAGAATGCTAGGTATCATAAGGAAAGGAATGGAAAATAAAACAAAGGATATTATAATGCCTTTGTATCGCTCCATGGTTCGACCGCACCTTGAATATTGTGTGCAATTCTGGTCGGCATATCTCTACCCCATACACCACACACACTACACGATGTAAATATACTTTTGTACAAAGTTTGATATGTTTGCTTGTTTTTTGTTACAATACCTACAAAGTTTATACTTACTGTTCAATGTAAATAGTTGATTTCTACTGTTCTATGTAAAATGTATACAAATTGTGTACAAGACTGTTAATCTGTTATATGTAAACCGCCCTTGATCTCTGGAAGGGGCGGTATAAAAGAAATAGTTAAATAAATAAATAAATAAATATCTTAAAAAGGATATAGCGTTATTAGAAAAGGTACAGAGAAGAGCCACCAAAATGGTAAAGGGGATGGAAGGATACTCCTATGAAGGGAGGCTAAAAAGGTTAGGGCTCTTCAACCTGGAAAAGAGATGGCTGAGGGAGATATGATAGAGGTCTATAAATTAATGAATGGAGTAGAACGGGTAAACGTAGATCAATTGTTTACATCATCAGAATATAAAAAGACTAGGGGACATGCAATGAAGCTACAGGGTAAGCCTATTTAAGACTAATAAGAGAAAATATGTTTTCACTCAACGTTTAATCAAACTCTGGAATTTGTTACCAGAGGATGAAGTAAAAGCTGTTAGTGTAGCTGGGTTTAAAAAAGATTTGGACAAGTTTCTGGAGGAAAGGTCCATAAACCATTATTAAAAGGGACACGGGATATCACTGCTTGACCCAATACAAGCATTGAGGAATCTGTCTCTTTTGGGGAGACTGCTAGGTACTTATGACCTAGATTGGCCACTGTTGGAAACAGGATACTCGGCTTGATGGACCTTTGTCTGACCCAGTATGGCATATCTTATGTTCTTATGTAGACAAATTAGATGGTTTCCTAGGGGGGCAGCAAAGATCAGGGCATTCAAAGCTAAACAATGAATTCTGACAGCTCGGGGGACTTAAGGCTTAAAGCTTGCCTAGGGCACTAACATCTTGAACCAACTCTGAGGCCGGCCCTGGGAAAGTCTAATCTCCTGAGTCTTGTGCACATCTCATAGGGTCCCCCTAAACATTCAGACCCCAAGCATGAATGTAGTTTGCCAATGTCTTAATGTGGCCCTGGCTACAGCAACAGATATTAGTTAATGATACATAAAGCAACCAAGAAAATTATATGATTCAGTCAGTAGTACTGCATAGAATTAACCAAGAAAATGAAATATAGATCAGAATGATTAAAACAGTCCATCGGGGACAGTGAATTACTGTAGTTGGTGCAAATGTGTGCTGCATGTGTTGTGCGATTGCAGGGATGGGTACCATATGGAGCACAGCGGACAGGGGAAGCAGCAATTTGAAAGGAGTACTTCCCCGACTGCTATCACTTTAAGTTGCTATGCTGCGGAAGTTGGAACTTCCCCCATAGAAAAGCACTGAACCAGCTGGGGTGGGGAGCCTTACTTCTCTGGAGCCAAGTCCCTCTGCTCCATTATTTAATTTAATGGTGTCTTTTTACCGATTTACCCCATGCCAAATTTCATCCCACTTTGAGAATTATTTTGCTCCCAGACAAAACAATGGAAGAAATCTTTAAACTTAGAATAGGGTGAATTCCTCTCTTCCAGCAGTTCTCCCTTTATGTGCAAGAAGAAGGTGAAATTAGACTTACCTGCTAATTGTTGTTCCTTTAGTATCTCCAGGCTAGTCCTGAAACATTGGGGTCTTGCTCCTCCTCCAGCAGCCTTGGAGACTGAGAAAACGTCACTTCTCTTGATGTCACCAGTACAAGTACCGTGGATCCGCCTCCAGAGATCAGTAACCTAGTGACAAAGCAACTCACCAGAGCAACAATTAAGCAGATATCCTAAAAACAAACTATTCATAACCTATGAAAAAACTGATTCGCTGCGAAACTGAGTTCCGCAAGTGCTGAGATCCCCATTGTCTAACAGAAAAGAAATACAGAGTATCAGGATGCAGAAATATCCCACACAACCTCCCCTTATGGATTCCTCTCGGGCAAATGCCCCTCGAGATGCTTACCTGTCATACCGGTACTGCTTCAGGCGCAAATCCATGAAAAATTCCGGGAGGGATACAGGACTAGCCTGGAGATCCTAAAGGAACAACAATTAGCAGGTAAGTCTAATTTCACCTTCCTTAGCGTCTCTCCAGGCTAGTCCTGAAACATTGGGGATGTAACAGAGCAGTGCCAAGAATTAACGGGAGGGACCTACCAACCCCGCCTGAAGCACTGACGCTCCAAAAGAGGCATCTCCCTGCGCCTGCAAATCCAGCCGATAATGCTTAATAAAAGAATGCAAAGACCACCAAGTAGCCGCCAGACAAATGTCAACCGCCGGAACCAAACTCCGCCCAAGAGGTAGCCTGCGCCCTAGTGGAATGTGCTCGCAAACCCATCGGAACTGGCCGCCGCTGCAAAAGATAAGCGGACGCAATCGCCTCTTTCAACCACCTAGCAATAGAGTCCTTCGACGCCGCTTGCCCCTTGTTAGAACCCCCAAACAGCACAAACAACCTATCTGAACGACAGAACGAAGCCGTCACCTTCAAATACATCTTCAAAGCTCTTTTAATATTCAACTTATGTAACCGCGGAACAGCGGAGCCTTCCCCGCCGCCAGCAAACACCGGCAGAGAGACCACCTGATTCACATGAAATGGCGACACCACCTTAGGCAGAAAGGACGGCACGGTCCGCAACACTACCTTGGACTCACCAAAAAACCAGAAAGGGCTCCTTACAGGATAAAGCCTGCAACTCCAAAATACGCCGAGCAGAGGCAATCACCACCAGAAAAAACACTTTTAAGGTCAAATCCTTCAAAGACGTCCTCGACAAAGGCTCAAACGGCGCTCGCACCAAAACGTCCAAAACCAAATGGAGGTCCCACCGCGAGACTACCTGTCGACAGGGCGGCCGCAAAAGCACCACCGCCCTCGAAAAGCGTTTAACATCCAGGTGCACGCTAATCGCATGGCTACCGATCTTCCCACGGTACAAGACAATGCCGCCAACTGCACCTTCTGAGACGCCGCCGCTAAGCCTTTGTCATAACCATCCTGCAAAAACACCAGTATCTGTGGAATGGACGCCCGCAAAGGCAAAACCTCACGGACCTCACACCACGCCTCGAAGACTCGCCAAACACGAACATACGCCAGCGACGTAGACCTCCTGCGAGCTTTCAGCAATGTCGAGACTACTGTCGGCGAATACCCTCTCGCTAACAACCGCGCCCTTTCAATGGCCAAGCCGTAAGCGAGAACCGATCCACCTGAGGCATACACAGAGGACCCTGCTGCAGCAGGTCTCGCCGGACCGGGAGCCGCCAAGGTTTGTCCTCCAGAAGCCGGACCATATCCGCATACCATGGCCTCCTCGGACAATCCGGTGCTATTAAAAGCACTGGCCCCCGATGGAACTCGATACGCTGTAGTACCCGGCCTATTAAGACCCTCCGGCCATGGTTGAATCAAGGCATCCAGGCCCTCCGACATCCGCTCTCGCCTTCTGCTGAAGAACCGATTGGCCTTTGCGGTCTGAAAGGTCGCCATGAGATCCATGACGGGAACGCCCCACCGCCGAACCAACATCTCGAACACCTGCGGGTGGAGGGCCCATTCCCCTGGATCTACTCGCACCCGACTGAGGAAGTCGGCCTCCACATTCTCCACTCCTGTGACATGCGCCGCTGACAACGCCAACAGATACTTTTCGGCCCACACGAATAAACTGTTCCGCCTCGTTTTCCAGCGTCGAACTGCCGGTCCCCCCTTGCCGATTGATATAGGCCACGGCCGTCGCGTTGTCGGAGAATACCCTCACGGCCTTCCCGCGCAGGCACCCCCGGAACGCTCGTAGCGCCAGCACCACCGCTCGCAATTCCAACCGGTTGATGGACCACGCCTTTTCCTGCACAGACCACACCCCTTGTGCGAACGCGCCCTGGACATGCGCTCCCCAACCGGATAAGCTGGCATCCGTCGTGAGGGGGACCCACAATCCAGCACCTCCAACGGCATCCCGTTCTCCGACGACTCCACCTGTAACCACCATATCAGCGAGAGACGTGTCCGCGGCTGACAGGGCAACCGCTGTGCGAGACTGTCGTTCTGATGTCACCAACGCCGAAGTAACGCTCTCTGTAGCGGCCTCATGTGCGCCCTCACCCAGGGCACCACCTCTATCGTCGCCGCCATGATGCCTAACACCTGCAGGTATTGCCAGGCCGTCGGACACGGTCTGCGGAGAAACTGACAAAGCAGCCGCCGTAGCCCCTGCGCTCGGCCCTGCGGAAGAAACACCTGCCCTGTCGCCGTGTCGAACCGGGCACCGAGATACTCCAGGGACTGAGAAGACGTCAATCTGCTTTTGGTCCGATTGACCACCCAACCGAGACTTTCCAGGAACGCCACCACTGTGCTCGTGGCTGACTCGCTCTCCTCCCTGGACTTTGCCCGAATCAGCCAATCGTCCAGATAAGGATGCACCAGAATCCCCTGCTTTCTCAACGCCACGTCCACCACCACCACCATCACTTTGGTGAAAACCCGTGGCGCCGTTGCCAAGCCAAACGGCAACGCCTGGAACTGAAAGTGCCCCATCGGGAGCGCGAACCGCAAGAACTTTTGATGGTCCTGACGAATGGGAATGTGCAAATATGCTTCCGACAAATCGAGCGACGTCAGAAACTCGCCCCTGCGCACTGCTACTATGACCGACCTTAAGGTCTCCATCCGAAAATGAGACTCTGAGACACCGATTTACGCGTTTGAGATCCAAAATCGGCCGAATGTTTCCTTCCTTCTTTGGCACCACAAAATAAATAGAGTAACGACCGTAGCCGCATTGGTCTGAAGTTACTGGAACCACCGCTTCGAGAGAAAGCAGGCGGTTCAGCGTCTCCTGCACCGCCGCGAACTTGAACTGCGCCTTGCACGGGGACATCACAAAAGAATCTTTCACAGGACGTTGCAGCTCCAATGTATAGCCCTCGCGGATGACCTCCAGCACCCACTGATCGGACATAATTCGGGCCTAGGCAGGGTAAAATCGCCGCAGACGACCCCCGATCGGCTCCTGCCCCGCCTGGACCCCCCTGGCATCATTGCGGCTTTCGGGAGTTGGAGGCCGAGGAGGATGCAAAGCCCCTGCTGGCCCCTCGAAATCCTTGGCCACGAAAGGGAAACTGACCCCTTTGCGCCTGCCCAAATCTCGGGGAACGAAAACGGCGAAACTCCGGTTGCTGTCCTTTCGCCAGCGGACCCGCTCGACCTTGCCGCTGCTTATCTTCGGGGAGCCGAAAGCCCTTCGACTCTCCCAAATCCTTCACCAGCTTTTCCAAGTCATCTCCAAACAGAAGCTTCCCCCGAAACGGCAGCTTACTAAGCCTCAACTTCGAAGAGGAATCCGCCGACCAATTCCACAACCACAAATATCGCCTGGCCGCCACCGCGGACGCCATGCTATTTGACAAACCTCTAACGAGATCATAATGGATATCCGCCAGATAAGCGGCCCCCGTCTCCAACCTGGCCGCCTCAGTCGCCACATCCACCGCCTGCCCCTCTTGTAGCCCCTGGGCCCACCGTAAACACGCCCTGGCTACCCAAGCGCCACAAATGGACACCTGGAGGGACAGTGCATTAACATCAAAGACTTGCTTCAACAAGGTATCCAATTTCCGGTCCTGCGCATCCGTCAACGCTGCACTGCCTTCAACCGGAATAATAGTCTTCTTCGTCACCGCAGACACCGCGGCATCCACTTTAGGCAACTTCAACAACTCCCGATCCTGGTCAGCTAAAGGATAAAGGCGGGATATCACCCGGGAGCCCCTCAGGCCAGACTCCGGCATATCCCATTCACCTTGTATCATCTCCTTAAACACTCTGTGCATAGGAAAAACCTTTTGCGGCTTCCGAAAGGCCAGCAACAAGGGATCCTCTATCTCGGCATCCTCCGGAGGCCCCACAGCGGGCATATTAAGCGCCTTAAGCGTCTCTGAAATGAGCACCGGCAACTCTTCCCTCCGAAAAAGCCGAACAACCCGGGCCTGGTCTTCCTGCTCGGGAAGCTCCCCCTCTTCCAAGTCCTCATCCATCTCCAAATCCTGCCCTAGGTCCCCCAACTCCACGGACTCGGACGACCCGGACCGCCCAGACGGTTCCCTACCAGGCCACAGCCTCTTCGCCGGCTCCACCGAGGCTCAGTGAAGGACCCGGGCGCTTTTCCCCCAAACCCTTCACTGCTGAACTAGGGGAGGGAGAACCCTGCGCTCCTGAAAATACCTGTTGAAGGAGGGACACAAAATGCGGGGAAAAGATAGTCTCCAACCCCCCTGGGACCGGCCCCTGCGAGACATGGTCCCCCGGGACGGAAGAGGGCCCGGCCACTGGCCCCTGGGAAGAATCCTCCAGCCCCTGTGGCTCCGCAAGGCCCGAGGACCCCTCCACTGGGCCGTCGGCACTGTCCGCCAGGCCCTGCTCCATGGAGACAGCTGCCCTACAACAGCTGCGGCAGACACCTGTCTCAGAAACAGCCCCTCTCTTAGAACCACAAATGAGACAGAGAGATTTCGATGGCATGCCGCCGGAAGCAGGAGAAAGGCCAACTGCCTCCCACAGCCCTACAGGCCTGACTTCCAAACCCTCAAACTCCCACAATGACCACAGAGCCTGTGGGGTTTGGTTCTTTTTTTTTTTTTTTTAAATCAGGAACGGGACCCCCGAACTGCCCCGACCTACCAACCAACAAGCCCCCAGCTAAACGAGGCTCTCCCGCCGAAACGCAGCGGAAAGGAAAGACCGCCGCTGCACCTAGCAGGTTTCCCACGCGCACGCGATTTTTGCAGCACGCGGCCTACCGCCGGCTCTCCACGTGGCTCAAGGACCAGCACCGCTGGAAATCAAAGACCCCGGTCCCTTACCTCATGCAGTATCCGTGAACGTGGGGCAACCAGAACTCAGCGCTCAGCCGTGAATGTGGCTTCGGCGCCCAGGCTCCGCTCCGGCCCCTGCCTCTCGCTGTGCCTTCGCAGTTTCACTGGCAGGAACTTCGGTAGACTGACAGGCATGCGAAAAGCTGTGCAGCAAGTCGCCCTCTCCGGTTCCTCACCCAAAAGAGCGGGTTCGGGAACCGAAGGACAGCAGCCCCTCTTTCCACCGGGCTGCTCCAAAAACGAGGCAGGCAGAGCTCCCAACCAAACGCGGGGTGGGGGGGAGAGGGGAGAAAGGCAGAAAAGCAGAAAAGGAAGAGCTGAAAGCTAGAAATAAGCAACTCAGTACAGTTACTGCCTAAAAAAGAGGCATCCCCAAACCAGGATACCCAAAAAATTTGAAAAAGAAAAGCTCCACACTTAATTGCTCCTCAAAGTGAGCCCAAACTGGGGCTCACCAGACCTCCAAGCTGCTTGGAGACTGAGAAATACTGATCTCTGGAGGCGGATCCACGGTACAGTACTTGTACTGGTGACATCAAGAGAAGTGACGTTTTCTCAGTCTCCAAGGCTGCTGGAGGAGGAGCAAGACCCCAATGGTTCAGGACTAGCCTGGAGAGACGCTAAGGAAGACACTGCTATTAAGAACATAAGATATGCCAAACTGGGTCAGATCAAGGACCATCAAGCCAGTATCCTGTTTCCAACAGTGGCCAATCTAGGCACCCACATTAAAATTAATTCTGAAATAACAGACTGAAATAGGACATGGTGAAAGAAATCAATTGTGTTAACTTTATATCTAAGTTACTGATACAGCAGAGGAACACCTCAGCTGCACTTGGGTGCTGTTGGTAAACACCACATTGGCAATCCTGGCACATCACTACTACTATCCCCATCAGTTAATCATTCAATTACATTTTCTCTTCATTTTACAGCTTTGCTCTCAAAGGTGCAACTTCTACACTTCAAATCTCTGAAGAATAAGTATTGCTAGTGCCAGTGGAGTTGGAAACTCACTCACTCTCTCTCTCTCTCAATTTTTACTAAGTGTTCCATGTCTGTGTAATTTTTTTTTTTTTATTTGATTTTACAGAATTATACAATGAACTATTACATTCAAAGAAACATAGAAGTATCTGAGGAAATAAACTAAATACATGAAAAATATAACACATTATTAGCCCACATCTCGGGGAGGCTTATCAATAATAAGGAAATAAGAGGAAGAAAACAAGGCATAGGATCCCCCTAACTGAAAACAAGAAGGGGGAAAAACCATAGCCTACCAATGCAGCCGGTAGAGACCACCCGCAACCTAACTACGATTATCATGAAGTTTTATGCGCTTTTTCCTGTTCCACAATCCACTTTTCTAACTCAGATGAGGAGAGAAAAACATATTTATCATATTGTAAAGATATACAACATTTACAAGGGTACTTCAAAAAGTACGTAGCCCCTAAGGAAAGCACTCTAGGTTTCAATAGCAAAAAATCTTTCCTGCGCAATTGCGTAGACCGAGAGACATCCGGAAAGATAGCCACTCGGTCCCCACAAAATTGAAACTCCTTCCTACGAAAGTAACTTTTAAGAATGGCAACTTTAACATCCTCCAAGGAGAGAGTCACCAATAGAGTAGCCCTAGTAGCTATCGTATAGTGAGACTCTTCCAAGAAGGCGGTTAAATTGAAGTCCCCAGTATCCAAAGGAGGATCCTCCTCCTTATCCACTAAGCCAACCATTTTCCTAGAAGGCAAATAACATTTAAGCAGCACACAAGAGTCGGCTAGTGGATAGAGAAGGACATCCTTCAGATACTTCCTGAATAATACCTCAGGGGATAACAAAGAACAGCTGGGAAAATTCAAAAGCTGTAAGTTCTTACAACGATGTAAGTTTTCTAGATTCTCAAGCTTCTGGTGTAAAATGAAACTATCTTTAGCATGAGTAACCGAAAAATCAGAAAACAATTTCATCTGCGATTCCACTTTCACCAGAGCTGAGCTAAAAGCCCCTACTTGAGAATCCAGAAACTGAAATTTATGTACAGATTTCCTTTGTAAATTGACAAAGTTTAGGAACAGTTTCTTCAAGCATTTTTTCAGTGCACGAAACCACTCGGTCTCTGTAATATTTTAGACAGTGGGCCAGTTGTAGAAATTTATCAAAAGGAAACAGAAAATTCTTAATCTGTTAAATTTCCAATAATCAGTATTGATGAGGTATAGTACAGCATTAGTCTACATCAGTGATGGCTAACCTTTTTGAGCCCGAGTGCCCAAACTGCCGCACAAAACCAAAGAATTTCCTCAAAGTGCCAGCACGTCAATTTGCATAAATATTTGCATAATGCTAACATACACTAACTTTTAGTAAACATGTCTCTTAATGAGTGTATGGATAAAGACAGACTAAAAGATTTCTACATTACTATAATCCAGTGCCAACCGCCAGGCACATTAGGAACTACTACAAACACTGCCCATTTAGAACCAATAGCAAACCCGCCGTATCCTAACAGCACTACCAGGACTCACAAAGCACCACACCATACCTATCAAAAGGCAACACTGCAAATATTAAACCAATACATTTCAGACAATAACAATACATGACCTACTGGGGAAAGAGAACAAGTGGCAATGTCAAAAAGGAATTACATAAACAGAATACCTCAGCTCAGTTACACAGTTGCAATTGCTCCAGCCACTTTCTTCTGGTTTCTTCATGTTTTCTGCTAACTCTCCATCATCTGCTGTCCATTTGTCCTTTCTTCTCTCTTCTAGTTTTTTTTTTCCATTCTCTCTCTCTACATCTGCTTTAACATACTAATCTTTCTCCTTTTGCTCTTTCCTCATTCCTATTTCATCCACTCAAATTTTACCCCTCCATCCTCAATCCCCACGTACTCTCCCAATACCCGGCCAATTGTAGATTTTTTATCCCTCCCACACAAAATATTTTTCCCCTCTCCATTTTACTCTCCCAGCCCCATCCCATTCTAATCCTCCCCCAACATCAGCTCCCTTCTAGTTCCAGCCTCACCCAGCATCCATTCCCTTCTAGTCCCTGCATCAGCCCATTTCCAGTCCTAGCAACCCCCCAACCCAATACCAGTCCTAGCCCCCCCCATCAACTCACTTCCAGCCCTAAACCCCCATCACCCCATTTCCAGACAGCCCCCATCAGCCCACAGCCCATTAGCAGTCCTACCCCCCCAGCCCATTAGCAGTCCAACCCCCCCGCCCATTAGCAGTCCTAACACCCCCCCCTCCTGCCCATTAGCAGTCCTAACACCCCCCCTCCTGCCCATTAGCAGTCCTAACCCCCCCCTGCCCATTAGCAGTCCTAACCCCCCCCTCCTGCCCATTAGCAGTCCTAACCCCCCCCTCCTCCTGCCCATTAGCAGTCCTAACCCCCCCTCCTGCCCATTAGCAGTCCTAACCCCCCCCTCCTGCCCATTAGCAGTCCTAACCCCCCCCTCCTGCCCATTAGCAGTCCTAACCCCCCCCCTCCTGCCCATTAGCAGTCCTAACCCCCCCCCTCCTGCCCATTAGCAGTCCTAACCCCCCTCCTCCTGCCCATTAGCAGTCCTAACCCCCCCCCTTCTTCCCCTTTCCATTCCCAAACCCCCCCCCTCCTGGCAAATTTAAAAAAAAAAAAGCAGGCTCTGGCTGCTGCCGCGGCAGATTGCAATGTCCCGCGGGTCCCCCTCCGCCCGCTAAGCACCTCTGCAAGAGCTTTCAGATTCGCGAGGGAGAGCGTCTCCCTCGCATCTCTGTTAAGCCCGCAGGGGCTAATGGGAAATTTCCCATCAGTCCCTCGCGTCTAAAGGGGCTGATGGGAAATTTCCCATTAGCCCCTGCGGGCTTAACAGAGACGCGAGGGAGACGCTCTCCCTCGCGAATCTGAAAGCTCTTGCAGAGGGGCTTAGCGGGCGGAGGGGGCCCCGCGGGACGCTGCATTCTGCCCTTGCCGCGTCCGCAGTCAGAGACAGCTTTTTCTTTTTTTTGCGGACCTATGGCCCGCGTGCCAGCTGCAAGGCCTTCGCGTGCCACAGCTGGCACGCGTGCCATAGGTTCGCCATCGCTGGTCTACATGTAGGAAGGGGTTAAAATGTTAAGATCTCTTTCTCCTCGGGTGTTCCTACAGAAACCCATTTGTCTGTCATATTTCTTGAAGGTATGTATGGCTCCCAAAGTAGCTTCCTTGCACACCCTTCCAAAGCATATGATTCTTCTGCATAAGATGTAAAGACTGCTCTACTAGAATGTGCTTCAGTAAAAGAAGTCTAAGCCCTCTTGCAGGATTCTGTGGCATAATGAAGCCACCCAGTTCTGAATGTAGCCGATGCTAAAAGTTATCCCATGAACTTGACCGTAATGCTGCTGAAACCTCTTGTACAGAGCTTATCACCAAGAGGCTGAATGAGCAACTACTCCTTAAAGAACTGTTTCCTTCTTCATTCTGCCAGCCACTTGTGCTGGACTGCTAACATAGTACAGCACAAAAAAAATCAATAAGAGATGGAAAGAATGATTTAGGAAGCTATGGGGAAGAAAAGCAGAGGCTCAATTTAGAGAAGAGACACAGGCCTGAATTACATAACGGATGCTACTAAAGAGAAGAGAAAGGAGACACACTCTAGGAGACAAGTTTAAAGAAAAATGTTACATACATTTGCTTTCCTTGAATCCTGCTAGAGCAGAATTCACTTGTCTGGACTAGTCAACAGCCAGCAGGTGGAAGCAGACTAGAACATTTTTCAGTGATGTCATCACTAACACATACTCTGGTGCAGCCAGTATGACACTTCCAAAGTATAACGCAAGACTGAAAAACTTAAAAACTCAGAAAAGTATTAATCCACAATAACTTTGTACATACACTTTTTGGCTCTCTTATACTTGACTCTGCATCAGGCACAGATACTGATAAGATAGTTAAAAGGCAGCAGGGCTCTCAAAATTGCAGGACTAGTTTTCCCAGGACAGATCCTGGATTGGTCTAGCAGGATTCAAGCAAAATAAATTAGCAGGTATGTGAAATTTCTCCTTCTTTCTCATCCTGGTAGACCAGTCCAAGAAGCGAGATGTACCCAAGCACTCAGGACCAGTGTGGGAGGAAGACAATGTTCCGGACAGAATTGCTCTGAAAAAGCACCATCCGCTCCAGCTCCAACAAATAACCTGTAGTGCTTTACAATGGCAGTCAGGGATGACTAGGCTGCTGTCTTCCAGATGTCTTCCAGAGACACCAAGGGGAACTCAGCCCATGACAATATCTGTGCCCTAGTGGAGTGAGCTCTCCTCAGCACATATTGTCCACACAGAAAGTAGATCAAACTAACAACCCCATTAACCCTGCAGGCAATCAAGGACTTGGTTGCCCCGTCCCCACCTCAGGCCTCTGAAGACAACAAGCATACAGTCCGACCGTCAGACAGAATTAGCAGTCTTCAGATACATCAACACCTTCAAGTCTCAAAAGACATAGTGAGGCGTCTGACCAAAGGTCCTCCCTCCAAGGACAGCAGGATCAGTTTATTATGATGAACAAAATCAGCACTTTCGAGAGAAGGACAGCACCATTCTCAGGGGGACCTTGATGAGATGAGCAGAAAAGGGTCCCTACAAGCCAAGACCTGTAGCTCAGACACCAGTAGGGTGGAATCAATAGCCACTATCCTGCTATATTTTTTTAAGATACAGTGACCAGAACTGCACACAATATTCAAGGTACGGTTGCACCATAATACGATACAGAGGCATTATAATATCCTTGGTTTTATTCTCCATTCCTTTCCTTATGATTCCTAGCATTCTATTTGCCTTCTTGGCCACCGCTACACACTGGGTGGAGGGTTTCACGATGGCACCTAAATCTTTTTCTTGGGTGGTGGTTCCTAATGTGAAACCTTGCATCATATAACCAAAGTTTGGGTTGTTCTTTCCTAGGTGCATACATTTGCCCTTTTCCACATTAAATTTCATCTACCATTTGCCCAGTCTTCCAATTTATCAAGGTCCTCTTGCAAGTTTTCACAATCCTCTTGCGTCTTAACAACTTTGAATAATTTTGTGTTATCTGCAAACTGGATCATCTCACTCGTTATTCCCATTTCCAGGTCAGTTATGAATGACAAAAAGCAGCAGGCCCAGCAAAGATTCCTGGGGTACTCCACTATTCACCTTTCTCCACTGAGAAAATTGGCCATTTAGCCCCACACTCCGTTTTCTATCTTTTCACCAGTTCCTGATCCACAATAGTACACTGCCTCCTATCCCATCACTTTTTAATTTTGCCAATAGTCTCTAATGAGGGACCTTGTCAAAGGCTGTCTGAAAATCCAGGTACACTATATCAACTGGCTCACCTCTGTCTACTAGTTTATTCACACCTTCAAAAAAATGTAACAGATTAGTAAGATAAGACTTTCCCTGCCTAAATCCATGTTGGCTATCTAGATGTTCAGTAATTTCATTCTTTATAAAGGTTTCTACCATTATGCCCAGTAATGACATCAGGCTCACCAGTCTGTAATTTCCAAATCACTCCTGGAACCCTTTTTAAAAACCATTAGCCATTCTCCAGTCTTCAAGTACTACAGATGAGTTTAATGATAGTTCACGGATTACTAATAGTAGGTCTGCAAACTCATCATTCAGTAATTTCAACATCATGGGATGTATACCACCCGGTCCTGATGATTTGCTACTCTTCCATTTATCAAATAGTTGTAATACATCTTCCCGGTTTATTGATATTTCTTCAAATCTTCCAATACAGAACCTTTAAATACCATTTCAAGCATGGGTAACTTGCCTACATCTTCTTCAGTAAAGACCAAAGCAAAGAATTCTTTCAATCTCTCCGCTATGGCCTTGTCCTCACTTAGCGCCCCTTTTACCCTCCTATCATCCAATGGTCCAACTAACTCTCACAGGTTTTTTTGCTACAAATGTACTTGAAAAAGGTTTTATTATGCGTTTTGGCTTCCACAGCAAACTTATTTTCAAATTCTCTCTTTGCCTGCCTTATCAACACCTTACATCTAACTTGCCAGTGCTTATGTTACCTATTTTTGTCATTTGGCTCTTTTTTCCATTTCCTGAAATATGCCTTTTTTGGCTACAACAGCCTCTCTGACCTAGCGTTTAAACCATGCTGGCAGGTTTTTGGCCTTCCTTCCAATTTTCTTAAAGTGTAGAATACATCTGGTCTGGGCTTCCAATACAGTATTTTTAAACACCACCCATGCCTGATGCAAATCTTTAACCTTTGCAGCTGCTCCTTTTAGCTTTTTTCTTAACTCTTTTCCTCATTTTATCCTAGTCTCTTTTTTGAAAGTTAAAATATAGTAGTGTGGATTTCCTTGCCATCCTTCTTCCATTTATTAAATCAAACATGATCATGCTATGATCACTATTGCCAAATGGCCCCAACACCCTTGTCTCTTGCACAGACCCTGTGTTCCACTAAAGACCAAGTCCAGTATAGTATCCCCTCTTGTCGGTTCATGAACCAGCTGAGTGACACTGACCCAGTCAATACCAGGGTAATTGAAATCACTCATTATTACTGTGTTGTAACTTTTGTTATCTTCCCCAATTTCTCTTAGCATTTCATCATCCATTTGTTCATTCTGGCAAGGCGGTCGGAGGTACACCCAACTACCATCGCCTTCCACTTTTTACATAGGATTGCTATCCATAGAGATTCTAGAGCGTATTTTCTTTCATGCAAAACTTTAATCCTGTGTGACATACAAAAAAACCCCAAAGTACATTAAAACTTATGTTCCTAGCTATAACTCCTGTAACGTAAATATGTTCCTAGCTATACCAACTTGTTGCAAATTTGTCATATGCAACCTGTTTGATGTAACCTAGTTATTATTATTAAATAAATTATGTTACATGTAAACCATGTAATCCAGTTATGTTATATGTAAACCATGCTCAAATGTTATTTGTAAAACACGTTCATGTGTTTCATGTAAACCACACTGATCTGTAATAGCGTGGTATATAAAAATCAATAAAAAATAAATCAGTGAGCCCTAAACAATACCAAGCGCAAGCCAACCTCCCCAGCTACAACACTTAAAACTGTCATATCCAACTACACTAACTTCCCATCCCTGGGATTTCCCATATCAAGTCAATCTGCCCTGTGGTTTGTCTGCTGAAATTAAGTCACAGAGGGGTGGGCATGAACTCTAATTCAGGAGTTCTTTTCTTTATAGATGAACACTTAAAAAGGAAAGTACTAAGTAGTGCTTTCTGAGAACAAAAAAAAAAAAGTCATAACACACACCATTGCACCTATCCGCTTTAGGTATAGCTACATTCTCCAACATGGACATTTCTTCCTCTTTAGTTTACTTTGTTGGCTGCACCTAGCTACAGTAAAGGTGCACAACAATATTAATATTTGTTGCATTAGCACGTATACAAAAAATGCTAAGAGCCCTGTTAGGGCACTGCACTTAACAGGTCTGACTACACTACCAGAATAAGCAGTGTCTACAAGGCTTTCCTTTCACTATGCAAGCCCTAAGCTTGTGTTATGAAGGCTTATATTGAAGCACGCTATCTGATAATCAGCAGAGGGAGAGGGGACAAACAGCTGGGAAGTTTGACAGCCCGGGGAGAGGAGGGAACAGACTGAAAGCAGATGGGGAGGAAGTAGGATAAAGATACTGTTCGCAGGGGGAGACATTTGAAGGCGGTATTATAAAGTAAACAAGGCGGGTGTTTGGAGAGGGGACAGGAAGAGGCCAAGATGTTCGGGAAGGGGGGAAGCAAAAAAAGCACAGAGGGGCCGCCTCACGCTCTTACCCGCCCTCCTGCTGTCCCGCCGCGGACCGGGGAGTCGATGCGAGTCCGGGGCCTGGAAGGAGAACGCCGCCGCCGCGGCTGTTCTCGTTCCCTCTCCCGGCCCCGCGAGTCCCTGAGGGGAGACAAGGCCGGGGAACGCCGGCCGCCAGTCCTGACCGGAGACAGGGCCGGAGAGCGCCGTCCGCTAGGTCCTAGGGAACGGTCGCGCGGGCGGCCTAAACGCATTCGGTACATGGTGCCGAGAAAAGCGGCGTGAGAGGAGACGAGAGCCCGAGGCCGCGTCCCAAACCGCCAGCAGTCAGGGCCATTCACTACGCATGCGCGGCCGGCGCCGCGCGACGCTTCATGCTTCCTCTCGGTGCACCCGATAGGTTATTGCCAGCCATGTGACACACAGGGAGCTGCGTCGCCGCCATTTTTCCTTTCTCTCCGAATGAGCAGAAAATGTCGGATGAGGGGGGGAGGGTGTCACATTCTGACCAAGGGTTGCATACAAATCGAATCCTGGAACAATATACGAGGGATAAGAAATATGCATAATTAATAAGTGTAAGAAAAGGTTAGTGGTTAGAGCAGAAAACTAAGAACCGGGAAAGTTACGGTTCAAATCCCGCTGCTGCTCGTGACCTTGGGCAATTCACTTAACCACCCCAGTACCGCAGGTATAAATTTAGGAGCTGATATTGCATTACTATTTTCATTTGTATAGCATATAAGGCATACCTAATGTTGTACACATAAGAGAATTCCTACCCCACAAAACTTACAATCTGATCCAAAACAGGCAAGCATAAGGGACTAGAGCAGGGGGGCCTGAGCCCGTTCTGTAGACGCACTGAGCAAGTCAGGATAACCACAACAGAGAGAAGCGATTGATATGCACTGCCTCAAATCATATACAAAGCTCTCATGCACATTCATTGTGGTTATCCAGAAAATTCGACAGGTGAGGTAGGTTCTGCGCACTAGGCTGAAAATCCCTGAAGTCGAGTAAAATTAAGGGAAGGAAGTAGGTAAAAAAAAAATCTGATTAGACAGATTAATGCACTGGTAAATCAGTAGAAGTATGAACTGGATGCAGAAACTGATAAGGAGCCAGTGAAGTGACTTGAGAGAAAAGGTTACATGAGCATATCGACACTAACCGAAGATAAACCTTGTAGCTGAGTTCTGAACAGATTAAAGGTAAGAGATGATTTAGAGGGAGACCAACAAGAAGCAGGTTACAATAGTCAAGGCAGAAGGTGAGTAGTGAGTGGATAAGGGCCTTAGTGCCAGTAGAAAGGAAGGGAGGAATTTTGCTGATGTTATAGAGAAAGAAGGGGCAGGTTTTAGCTGTCTATTGGATGTGCAAAGAGAAAGAGAGTAGAGTTAAAGATGATCCCAAGATTGCAAGCTGAGGAAACGGGGAGGAGTGTAGTGTCATCCACAGAAGCAGAGAAGGGAGTAGATAAGTTTAGGGGAAAAGATAAGGAACTTAGTTTTGGCCATGTTCAGTTTCAGCTTGCTGCCTGGATATTTATTTATTCAACTGTATTTATATCCTGCTTTTCACCGGGTCAAAGCGGCGTTACATAAAAGGGGGGGGGAATTAAATATCTCACTGCTATGTCGGATAAGTAGGCAGAGATCCAGGACCAGATTCCTGGAGAGAAATCAGGCGTAGAGAAGTAGATCTGAGACTTGTCAGCATAAAAATGGTACTGAAAACCATGGGAGGAAAGAAGTGCACTAAGAGACGGGGTATAGAGAGAGAAGTAGAGGTCCCAAGGCAGAGCCCTAAGGTACACAACTGAAAGTGGAATGGCAGTAGAGGAAGATCTACCAGAACATACACTAAAAGTGTAATGGGAGAAATAAGAAGAAAACCAAGACAGAACAGAGTCCTAAATCAAAGCGAGGACGGTATCAAGGAGAAGTTGGTGATCAGCAGTGTCAAAGGCAGCAGAAAGGTCAAGAAGGATGAGGATCAAGTTAAGGCCCTTGGATTTGGCAAGGAAGTAGTCGCTGAAGACTTTAGCAAGAGCCATTTCTGTAGAATGTAGAGGATGGGAGCCAGACTGCAGTGCATCCAGAAGGGCTTGAGAGGAAAGAAAGATAGTGATGCTGAACCACTCATTCAAGTAGTTTTGAAGCAAAGCAGAGGAGAGAGATAGGCAGATAGCTGGAAAGACAGGTAGGGTCTTAGTGAGGGCTTTTTGAGGAGAGATGGGACCAGAGCATGTTTGAAGACCACAGGAACAGTTGCCGTGGAAAGCAATAGGTTAAGAATATGACAGAAGGGATGACGGCAGAAGAGATAGAGCTTAGTAGACTGGTGGGAATGGGATCAGAGGAATTTGGGAGGAGAAGATTTGCACTTTCCTCCTCAGTGATTTCAGAAAAGGAAGAAAGGCTGACAGAAAGTGAAGGAGTTGGGAGGGGGAGGTGAACCTGTGGAGAATTCAAGGTTAATCCTTTGGACTTTGTCATGGAAATAGTCACCCAAGGTCTGGGTAGAAAGTGAAGGAGGGATTGAGGGGAGGAGGGATCTTGAGTTTTGAGTGTAGCAAAGAGACAGCAAGGGTCAGAGGCAAGAGAGTTAGCCAGATGGACATAGTACTCTTGCTTGGCGAGTGCTATGGCTGACTGGAAATAGGTTAGCATGAATTTGAAATGTAAGTAGTCAGCAAGGGTGATTTAAGCCAAAGGCGCTCAGCTGAGCGGGCACAGGAACATAGGTAGTGGGTTGTTGAGGACAGCCAGGGTTGAGGTATGGTATATGTTTCACAATGTGTGGAATGGGAGGAACCAGTGCATCCAAAGCAGAGGAGAGTAGTGCTATAGGAAGATACTGCCTCATCAACAGACTCAGATGACATAGAGGAGGAAAGATGTGATAAGACAGCAGTGGAGAGAGCTGAAGGGTCAATATTGTGAAGATTCTTAAACATGTTGGTGGAGATCGAACGAGACCTGGATGGGGGGTGGTTAAGGGTGAAGGTTAGCAGGTGATGGTCAGATAAGGCAACAACTGAGGTGGAGAAGTTTGAGGGTGAACAATTGAGATGAGGTCAAGGCAGTGGCCATGCTCATGAGGATGGTAGAGCACAACTGGAGGTTGAATTAGGTGGTTAGGGAAAGGTGCTTAAAGGCGTATCAGAAGGGTCATCAGCATGGATGTTAAAATCCCGAAGAATAAGGGAAGGGGAAGATGCATTCAGAAAGGGAGAGAGCCAGGAGTCAAAGTTAGTGAGAAAGGTAGCGGTGGACTTGTTGGGGGTGAATAAATGACAGCTACCCAGAGAGGTAGTGGAGTAAATAGGCAGATGGTTGGACTTCAAAGGAAGCAGAAGAATTAGATGGAGGCAGAAGTAGGGGCTGAAAATGGCAGGATTGAGAGAGTAGAAACTGAACACTGCCACCACGGCCAAGTGACCAAAGTATATGGGAAAATAGATAGCCTCCAGGACAGAGGGCTGCGACAGAAGCAAAGTCTTCAGGGAGAAACCAAGTTTCAGTAAGAGCCAGGAGATGCAGAGTATTGGAGATAAAGAGGTCATGAATGAAGGCAAGTTTATTGAAGGTACACAGGGAGCAGAAGCAGTGGACGACCCAGATGCTTAATGTAAATTCTGAAAAGCTTTATTGAAGATCCCCGACGCGTTTCGGCTTGCGCCTTTCTCAAGGGGAGAGTTGCTTACAAAAAATAATAATAATACAACCATTAAAAATATATACATAAATAACATTGTGAAAAGGCAACCGGGACATATATATATAAGCGAAATTATTATGAAATTAAAAACAACAATAAAACATCATGGGATAGTATAAAATCAATACATACAAATGTATATTAATATAAAAACAAAAACAAAATTCTGATACCATGATTCAATGGTAAAAGATTAAAAAACATAATTAAAAGATATAATTAAAAAATTAAAAAGACAGAAACACATAGAAAACCAGACGCAGGGCAGGAAACCAACCAGAAAACTACTCACTGAATGATGCACTGAAATGCCGTTTAAAACTGAGGGACATTAATGTCCTTAGCTTGCCACTATATGAGTATAAAAAGAAGAAAAATGAAAGGTTATTCAGACATGAATACTCAAAGTGACAGGATACTAAACAACTAAGGAAAAAAAGGAACAAATTTTAGGGGTGAATGTATCACTCATGTGGATCATACTTGGAAAAACATGATTATGTATAACTCAGATACGTCATTACAAAAAAAGGTTAAACTATGCCGCACAGAATTGCAATGACAAAATTCATAAGCTCTAGTGGTGCCATTCATGCAGAGGAAGCTATTGTATTTAAATGAATCGTGCGGTGAGGGACGAATCATATGCATAACGAAACTCATAAGTACTTGTAGTGTCATTCAATGTAGAGTGTACTGTTATATTTTAAAACATTCGTGCCGTGAAAAATGATCTTTTACATGAAAACGTGTATATATCTTTCTCTTAAATCTACTCACTGCAGGCAGAGGTGCGTGGGGCCCTGTGCTTTATGGTCAAAAATCGTGACGACACTACATAAAAGAAACCGTAAAGACTATTAATTGCAAACCGGCAGTACTAGATTGAGACATTGAACCAGCAGGCTATTTTTAAATACCTGAATAAGTGTGTAGGCACAAACGCGAGATTCTGAGTGGCACAACACTGTTTGGTAAAAAATACCTTGGCAGAAAATCACATAGGATGTCCTTCTGAACAGATCAGAAGAGCTCTTTGAGACACTGTCTTAAAAAGACGCTGACTTTCGCGCCAAAAGGGGCGTGGTTATCTTTGTCCAATCCCCAGAGGAGTATCCTAACAGAGGGAGGAGGGAAGTAAGCAAGTATCATGGTGATGTAAATGTTTGATAATATTGGCAATAAAATGATTGATTCTTAAACCAATGATCATGGTAGTTTTAATAGGGATGTTATGATTGACCCGAATTATACATGAGGCTATAGTCTAACAAGGCTGCTTGAGGAAACAGCTGCTCCGTTTTAGAAATTACTTTTTAAAAAATTACTTTTTTTTAAAAAAAACGAGCATCGGCTCTTGGTTCTGTGCAAATGCAATTCTCCTGTTGCATTTAAAATAAACGATCGATTCTTGAACTAATAATCATAATAGGAATGACTTGATTAACCCGAATCGTAAGTGAGGCTGTAGTCTATCAGGACTGTTAGAGGAAACAGCTACTCCGTTTTTTTTAAAAATTATATATTTATAACGAGCACCGGCTCTAGAAACTCTGCAAATGCGTTCCTCTTGAGGAAAATAAGGAACAGAAACCAAACCTTTGAAGTAAAATGGATGTGCTAAGTATTAATAATAAAAGTTGGCTCAAAAGTTGTGTGAGAACTATGTATATAAGTAAGCAATTTATAAAATTAATAATAAAATTTGAAATTAGTTTGTTAAAGAAGTGTGTTTCTGTCTTTTTAATTTTTTAATTATATCTTTTAATTATGTTTTTTAATCTTTTACCATTGAATCATGGTATCAGAATTTTGTTTTTGTTTTTATATTAATATACATTTGTATGTATTGATTTTATACTATCCCATGATGTTTTATTGTTGTTTTTAATTTCATAATAATTTCGCTTATATATATATGTCCCGGTTGCCTTTTCACAATGTTATTTATGTATATTTTTAATGGTTGTATTATTATTATTTTTTGTAAGCAACTCTCCCCTTGAGAAAGGCGCAAGCCGAAACGCGTCGGGGATCTTCAATAAAGCTTTTCAGAATTTACATTAAGCATCTGGGTCGTCCACTGCTTCTGCTCCCTGTGTACCTACTGATCTTTGCAGGAGCTCTGCTCCCCGGCAAGTTTATTGAAGACAGAATGTGCATTCCACAAGGCGCATGAAAAAGGGAGAGGAGGGAGAAAGGAGAGGAATATGAACAAGATTTGAAAGGTTATGCATTGATCTGCCTTGGGCATGTGAAAAACGACTAGAGGGGCCAGGGTTGGTATTTATATCTCCAGATGAGTGAAGGAGCAGGAGAGAATGGGAGAGAGAAAGAGGAGGTGGCACGACTGAAGCAAGGGTGAGGTTCCCTCAGTGGGAGTGGAGAGGGCTGAATGAGAGGAAGAAAACAGTGAAACTAAAGGTAGTCTGTTCCAGTCATACGGTGCAGCAAGGTGGAATGAATGAAGTCTGGAGTTGGAAGTGGAAGAGAAGGGCACAGATAAAGGTGATTTGCTTGATGAGCAGAATTCCTGAGGAGGTTGTGAGGAGAGGTAATGAGGAACCACAGAGTAACCCTCCTGTTGTGTCTTCACCTCCACCTGTTTCAGTCTCCACTCTTTTGCTGTGCCATTTACTGCATCGCAAATGCCAACATCGTACAGCCAGAGCCTGGTGGCTGCCAGCACCTGAGGGCTCAACCCTAAGAAGTGGTTTCAGACAGAAGTCCAGATCTTACTCTTTCCAGTACTGGAAGAACCTCATTTCATGGTTCCTCTTGCTTTGTCCTTGGATTTGGGCCAGATCCCCATCCCACGGTTCATTCTACCAATGAAAATTGTCACATGTCCAAGAGAACGTGCTACAATTTTGGAAAAACAAAGGTAAAAATTCTGGGGGTCATATTCAAAGTAATTTATGTGGTTTGCAGACCTGCAAACCCCATAAATGCTGCTGACCGGAATATTAAGCAGCAATAACCCAGTTGGTGCCATTGAATATTCCCCACTAGCTGCAGTTGGAGTAGAAGGACTAACCTAAGGTTCCTTACCCATCAGTCCAGTCCCAACCAGCGGGTAGTCACGTCACACCACACCAGCAGCTTGGAGACTGAGTATGTCAAACTTGATGACATCTCCCTAGTTCAGGGGTGGGCAATTCCGGTCCTGGAGGGCCGCAGACCAGTCAGGTTTTCATGATGTCCCTAATGAATATTCATGAGATCTATTTGCATCCACTGCCTTCCATTGTATGGAAATAGGTCCATGAATATTCATTAGGGACTTCATGAAAACCTGACTGGTCTGCAACCCTCCAGGACCGGAATCGCCCACCCCTGCCCTAGATAGTTAGCTGGCACCTCCCACCAGACTCCAGTATCTCAGTCTCCAAGCAGCTGAAGAGACATGAGCCCATAATTGGTTGGTTGGTTATTTATTTAGCTGTATTTATATACAGTGGAACCTCGGTTTTCATGATTAATCCGTTCGAAAAAGTCTGACTAAAACCGAATGTATGAAAACTGAAGCAATATTTCCCATAAGAAATAATGTAAATCCAATTAATCTGTTCCAGACACCCAAAAATATTAACAAAAAATAAATGTTATAGATAATAACTATATTTTTACATACAGAAAACAATGAGAAATAAATATAAATGACTAATGAAATGGATAAATTAACATTTATTTTTTTTTCCATTAAAAGTTTATGAAAGTATCCACAGCATAAAACAACAGAGCGATAATCACGCTACTTCTTATACAGCACTAGCACAAACTAACAAACTCGAAACACACCCCAAAGACACAATTGTCTGTACCCATTATGAGCAGCCCCCTCCCCCCCACCCCCTTCCCCCCTCCGAGGCTGGCTGCCATACTAACAATTAAAGAAGTAAGCACTGAAGAGGAATAGGTCTAAACAGTGAAAACATGGACAATATCAGCTGAATAATCAAAGTAAAAGTCAAATTACGGAATCTGAAAACATCCTATCGCAATAATATATTAAACCCCCACAGCCCCTCTACAATATTCATCAGCGTGGTAAAACCCCTACCAAAAGAACACATCGACCAACATACTACAAAGGGGGACCACTACCGGGTGAACTCCCCCTCCCTCGCTCGCCGGGAAGTAATAGTGATCCCTCCCCTTCAGCCCAGCGGAAATAAGGGCCCCAGAGTTCCTGGAATCGCACCAACCGCTGTTGGCGTAGGGCCGTGAGGCGGTACATCAAGGAAAGATGCGCCACTCGCTGTTGGACTTCCTCTAGGGTGGGCGGTGATGCTACCCTCCACTTCCTTGCAATCAGTTGCCTCATGGCCCCACACACCACCTTGCACCACTTCAACCCTCTTCCCACATTCAACAAAGCCAAACATGGACCAAAATCTACACAGTCACCCAAAACCACACCTAGCCACTCTGCAACCTCACACCACCGGGGCCGGAGTTTTGGGCACTCCCACCAAATGTGCATGACAGTCCCCAACTCCCCACAGTCCCTCCAACATAGGCCCAACCCCCCACACCATTTCTGTAGCCTCTGGGGTGTCAGATGCCACTGATAAAGCACCTTATAATTTTGCTCCAGTATAGAGCTAGACAATACCCCACTAAACAGGCCCTTATAGACTACTTCCCAACGGTCATCATCCCAACACATATGTAAGTCACGCTCCCACGCTTTCTTATGGGCCCACTCCCCACCACCCGTGGTCCCCATTAACCCGTACAACCGGGAGATCAGTCCCTCGACCACCCCATCCTCTACGAGCCCATCCACAACCGCTCCGTGCTCCCCGCCCCCCCAGCCCCCTAAGCTCTTACAAAAGTGACGAGCTTGCACATATTGGTACTGGTCACCCTCCAACCCCGGGAACTCTTTCTGCAGGTCTTCAAAGGTCACCCATACCTCCCCTTCTTTAAACTGCCCAACACTGGAACATAGGATCATACCTCCCGGGAGGAAAATCCGGGTTATCCAGCAGGGGTGTAAACTTAGAGCATCCCCGGTTACCATACCACCGGGAGCGCCATTTCAACCAGTACCGCAGGGTGAGCACTACGTAAGGATTCCCCGCTCCCTGATCCCCAGGTCCAGTGGCCTTCACCCATACAATATTAGACAGACGTCTCCCCCCCTAACCCCAGCTGTTCCAACTCCATCCATTCAGCAGCCTCCCGCAATATCCATTCAAAAACCGCCCGCACCCTGGCCGCCTCGTAATATCTACCCAGCTGCGGCATGCCCATACCCCCCAGACGACGGGGCGCATACAGAACGTTCCGGGCCACCCTCGGTCTCCTACCCTGCCACACAAAACGCAAAAGCTTATCCTGTAGTTTCCTCAAATAAGAGACCGGGACCTCAACTGGCAGGTTCATAAATAAATAGAGGAGCCTAGGAACCAAGATCATCTTAATTAAAGCTATCCGACCGAGCCAGGAAATCTCAAAAGCCCCCCATCGCTCAAGCTCTCGAAGTGCTTTACTCTGAGCCGGTAGGTAATTCTCCCGGAATAGATTCTGGCTCTGGCCGGTAAGCTGCACCCCAAGATAACGAATGCTAGACTTAGCCCACCGAAATGGAAAGGTCTTCTTCAAACCCTCCACAGTCTCCCTACCTATGGAGAGGTTCAGTACCTCAGACTTCGTGGGGTTCATACGGAACCCTGACAAGGCACCATAGGTGGTCAATTCCTCAAAAATGGCCGGAAGGGATCTCAAAGGGTCCGAGATGAAAAACAGGATATCATCTGCAAAGAGAGAAATCTTATGGTGCGTCGCGCCCACCACCACACCCTGTACCTCCGCACATTCCCTTATCCTCTGGGGCAGCGGTTCCATGGCAAGTATAAAAAGCAGGGGAGAAAGCGGGCACCCCTGCCTCGTCCCCCTATGCAATTCAAAAACTTGGGTGGTAGAACCATTAATTTTTAGGCAGGCTAGGGGCTTCCGGTACAGAACTCGCACCCAATCCAAAAAGGGCCCAGCTATCCCCACCCGCTCCAACGTCATAAACAGGAAAGGCCAGCTCACCCTGTCAAATGCTTTTTCAGCATCCACTGCTAGCAAGGCCATCTCTGCCCCCGCTCTCCCTCCATGCCATACCAAATTCAACACTCTTTGAATGTTATCAGAGGTTGTGATAAGGAAGCTTATCATAGCTCAGGTAGGAGCTATAGAAAAGATGATGTGACTCTGAACAAGCAACCTGTCAGTTCTGGTAGAAGCAAGAAAACAGTTTTCACATAAAAGACTACCAGTCCCAGAATGCACCAGGTTTCCAGCAGCCATGAGGGGGGCTGAAGTGAGAAAACGTGTGTGCAATCAAGAAAGCTATGAGGTAATCCCTAAGCACTCATATCAAAGGGCAGGGCCTGATTCAACACAGCTGCGCTGTGTTAGGGAGGAGCACACATTAGGACAGAATAAGAATAGAGCTTATTCTTCAGATAACAGCTACAGAAAGAGCTTCAGACACAGATACAGCAACAACTTCAAGCTCAAGCACCAGTATCACCTGGAGAAACAGAAGCCAAGCCAAGCGGATAGAGAAAGAAGGAAACTCTCTGGAAGGAAGAGAAGAAAGCCCATTGGCAGGTTTGGGAGGTATTCCAAGTGCCAGCAGAGTCCATTGGACTGGAGTCAGCCAGAGGAATGGAATGGCAGAGATAGGAATCACCAGTGGCTACCTGGAAGAGAGAAGAGTGCACGTGGAAAGGACTTTCAGACCAAGGCCAGAAGGTATGTGAGAGGAGATCCAGTGTCCAGGGATCAAGATTGGAAGGCTGGACATCAGAACTGAATTACATACTGGCCAGGCTATACAGAGAGGAATTATGATAGCAGGAGAGGTTCAGGTATGAACACTGATCCAGACCCTATCTATAATAGTGAATGGCAGCAAGGGAATAAGCATTCTCATGATAGTGCCTTAATGAAAGACTCGTCTGTGCCAATGTATGATAGTGACCCTATGCTGATTGATGAAGGGGGAGATACAGCAGATGAAACTATTCATTACATGGACTGTTCTCTATCTAAATGCTATTGCTAGCTTTCTGTGAGCAAACACCTCAGCCATCACAAAGAAACCTAACTTTGTTCTTTATTTCCACTGCAAACAGCTCTTAAAGCAGGATTTGGGTTCACACAGTAGTAGCCAGCCAGCTAAAGGCTTTCAGCTGGTCAATTGATAGTAATTAAAGCTGCACCTGATTGTGTGTGTGAGCAAGGGAGAATCACTGCTGGGATCTGCGTGGAAAATAAGCAGAAGTTAACCTAACAAACAAAGTTCATTTATTTCTTTGTGCCTTTTTATTTGGTAATTATTTGCTAAGAAAACATTAGCTAATTGCCTGACAAGCTGAAGGTTGTTTTTCTGATTTGCTTTGTGACTTTGTTATCCATTTAAACACTGCAAGCAAGTAACCTCATTTATATTGCTACCAAGCATATTTGTGCTGGGTGAATTAAACCCCATCAATAAAAGAAGTATTTTATTGGCCTTACCACTGGTATCACAACTCAATTATTGTCTTCAGCTGTGTTTGGGAGTGAAAGAACTACATTACCCACAATACCTTGCAAGAATCATATGAATATATGCATCGTCAAGATTGTGTAAGTTCTCACCCTAGGCAACCGTCTGACAAGTTGTATCGCCCAGGCACAAATCCAGATTGGTTGGGGTGTACTAACTTCCCCAGATACGGAAGCAGCCGATTTGCTAGCACTCGAGTAAAAATCTTAAGATCGCTGCCCAGAAGGGAGATAGGCCTGTAAGAGCCACACTCCAAGGGATCCTTCCCCTCCTTATGTAAAATACTAACCCCCGCCAACCTCATGGAGGGTGGCAAGACACTATCCCCTTTGAAAGAGTTATACATGCACACCAAAGGCCCGACCAAGCACCCCGCAAAAACTTTGTAAAAACGATTGGGAAAACCATCCATGCCGGGAGCCTTATGGGCCCGCAGACCTTTAATAACTGTCAGGACCTCATTCTCCCTAATAGGAAGGGCGAGACCCTCCGACTCCACACTAGACAGGCGAGGCAGCCGGATAGTATCCAAAAAATCCTTGATCGCAGCCTCCGGCACTACAGTTTCCGGCGTATATAACTCCCGATAATACTGGACAAACCGGTCTTCGATCTCTTTCCCCAGCCACAGCAAACTGCCCTCCTTCCCCTTCACTTTCAATATAGCATTCCAAACAGCCAATTTCTTGACCCTACGCGCTAACAACCTACCCGCCTTGTTGCCAAATTCAAAAAACCGCTGCTGTAGTAAATTTAATTTATGCCGGATTTCCTGCATGTGTAATTCACTCAATTCCAACTGTGCCTTCCTCAACTGCCCTTGCATGGACACATCCTGCGGCCCCTGCTTCAGACGCGTTTCTAGTTCACCAATCAGGGTCAATAATTCCTCTTGCCTTTGTAACCGCATTTTCTTATGGGCACCTAGAGCTACCAGTCTCCCACGGACCACCGCCTTCAGGTAATCCCAAACAATTCCCGGTGAACACTCTCCATTATCATTTAATAGCAGGTACTCCTCTACGTCACTCCGAATTCGTTTGACCACCTCCGCGTCTTCTAACAGGACCTCATTCAGCTTCCACCACCTCTTGGCAGCACGCGCATTCCCTAGTGGCAGGGTACAAGTAACGGGAGCATGGTCCGACCATGTCCGTTCTCGAATATCACACTCTTCCACTCCAGCCAACAGGGATTTATCAATAAGCAACATGTCAATCCTAGAATACACCCCATGCACGGAGGAGAAAAAAGAATAGTCCCGTCCGCTAGGATGCACCTCTCGCCAGAGGTCCACCACCTCCAGGGTCTCCATTAAACGCTTCAAACGGAGGCGATGCTACCGAGTCACGGACGAGGCTCCCCTGGAGATATCCACTAAAGGGTTAAGAGCCACATTAAAATCCCCCCCCTAAGATTAGCTGCCCATCCCCTTGGTGTGCAAGAAAGGCCTCTAGTCCCCCAAAGAAGGTCGCCTGATCAGTGTTGGGAGCATAAACACTGGCCAAAATATACAGCTGCTGTCCCCAGCGTAGCTTGACCATCACATAACGCCCTCCTTTATCCCGAATCACCTCCTCAACCTTCCCCAGCACCTTGCTGGACAGCAATAACCCCACTCCTCCCTTTTTCTTCTCCAACTTATTCGAGGCAAAATATTGTTGGGGGAAGCGCGAATGCCACATGCGACCCTCGTCCTTAGGGAGCAAGTGGGTCTCCTGAACAAAAACAACATCCCCTTCTAATCGGGAACATTCTTTGAAAAACAATTGCCTTTTATAAAAGGAGTTCAGACCCCTAACATTAATAGTCACCAGCTTAAGCGCAGCCATAGACTTTCCCCTTCACTCCATGAGCCAGAGCCACCCCCATCCCCCCCACCCACCCTAACCCCTCCTCCCCTTCCCCCCTCCCAGCCACCCCCACCCCTCTCCCCCCCCTCCTCTCCATGCCCCCACCCTCCTCCCCCCAGCTCTCCACCCGATCCAGCAAGTAGATCGGTTCCAGGTCGCGTCAACCCAGGACAGCCCCCCTGCTTTCTACATATACCTTCCCCCCGGCCCATTGTACCCCAGTCTACACTACCCCGTGTAAGACCATAAAACATTCCATTTACTCAACCAATTCCCCCACCCCACAACCCCTCGCACCCCAACAGATAACGCTAAAAAAAAAAACCCTGCAGCAAGACAAGTTGTAAACTCCCAAACAGTACCACTTGGCAACAGATTAAGACACAGATACCCCCTTTCCTACCCCCTTTTCAGCAAACCCTCCCCACACCCTCCACACAGACCCAACAATTTAACCAAACATCAGTGGCTAGTGTAATCAAACTATTAGTCCACAGATCAGGTGGCCGACTCTGCAGACTGCAAGGTTGGCTTTGTTTTCCGTAGTCTCCGCTCTCCTCCGGACACTCCAACTCGTCTGGGGTCGCTTAGGGAGGCCTCCATTCTCGCTTGCTCCCTGCTCTCCGGGTACCAATACCGGGAGATTGGACCATCCCGCCTGCCGCAGCCCTGAAAGGGCCGCCTCCACTGTGTGTGCCACATAAGATTTAGTGTTGATGGTGAACTGGAGGCCCACAGGAAACAGCCACCGGTAGCGCACGTTCTCTTCTCGGAGCCGCCGCGTCACCTGCTGGTACTCCCGACGCTTTTTCATAGTGATGCTAGAGATATCAGCGAATACTTCCACATCAGCCCCATGCCAGTGGAGTTTCCCCAGCTTTCGAGCCACCTTAAACACCAGCTCTTTGGACCGGTATTCATGTAGACAACAGACAATATCTCTGGCCTTATTGTCACGCCTTGGGCCGAGAGACCGGTGGGCCCGGTCCACCCTGAGGCACACCCCCTCCACTTCCATGTCGGCCGCCTTCAGAACAGCGCTGCAAAACTCTTCCGCTAGGGCAACATAGTTAACTGCCCCGTCCACCTCCGGGAGGCCACGTATTCGAATGTTCGAGCAACGGGATCTATTTTCGAGATCTTCCAGTTTCTGCAGTATGTCGCCCTGCGCCTCCTCAAGCACAGCGGTACGCTGGGCAACAGCGCCAAGCTGTTCGTCATGCTCCTCTGCTCTATTTTCCAGCTCCTCCAGGCGAGTACCGAGCGTGAGCATATCGCCTTTCAACTCTTTAAACCAGTTCTGAACTTCCAGCTTGAAGGTAGACAGCTCCGATTGTGTAGATTCAAACCAGCTTTTCAGATCGTCCCACAGGCTCTGGATTTCGCCGGTGTTGCCCTGTGCGGCTCCGCCATCTCCCGTCTCCATCGCCGCTACCAGCCATCTTGTTGGCTTGTGACTTCGCTCCAACGCCCCCTTTAAAAGAGAAGGTTTTTAAGTCCATTCCAGGCTTCTTTCCAGCCATCAAGTCGCCAAGGTAGGGCAGGCAACCCACCCAACGCTCGGGCAAGGCCCCTCAGATGTCTCCACAGGGCCCACTCCTTCTATCAGGGTATTTGTTTTGTATCCTCAATCTTTATGGGGCTCACGGACTAGACCTTCATCAGAGCATAAATGTCCCTGAAAATCCCAGGTGGAGGCCAAAGTGACTGCTAGAAGAGGAGAAGTCAAAGAGGTGGGCTCAGTAGAACACGAGCCCAGCCGTATGCTGCAGCAACTGAACAGTCGGTTGTTAGAGGCGGAATCCCTGCCCTGCGCAAAGTTCCAGTGCTACAAGTCCAGCGCTCTCAAAGGTCAGCACTATAGCAGTTGCGGCCTTCTCTACAGCCCCCCTCACACGGGTTCAGCCATGCGGTCCAGGAGCCGCAGCACTCCGACGCCACCGGAGAGCCCCGCTCCTAGTAGGCCGCGGGGAGATATCGTTGCCGCTCCGCCTGCATGTGGCCAATAGCGCACAGCCACGCAGGTCCCGAGCTCACCTCCGAGCCGACTGTCCTCTCTCCGCCTTCACAGGCCCGCTCCAGCCGCCCAGGCTACTCCAGACTCAGTCGCTGTCCGCGGCAGGGAGAGAAAGGTGGGGCCACCGCTCCGAGATCTGCAGCTACTTAGCGCACCCGCTCACCTGCAGCTCGAACGGCACTGTTAGCAGCCGCAGCTCCTTAAAGGCTCCTTCAACAGCTCGGGCGAGGTAGCGGCACAACAAAAGTACCCTCGGGAACTCGGGCGAAGTCTCCAAAAGTACGCCTGCCTCACTCTGCTCTTTTACGGTACCGGGGGGGGGGGTGCTTAATTCGCCTTGGCAGGGTAAAAACGGCAGAGCCTGCCTAGGACACCGCCATGCTGCCTGGTGACGTCACCGTAACTCGATAAATTAACATTTAACATCACTTTTACCTTTATTGAAGACTCTTGTTGGCATATGGAAGACATTCAGCAAGAGAATCAAAATAAAGAAAATCCCACTTCTGGCCACAAGATGGTGCTCCATTTTAACTGTATGAAAACCGAGACAATGTACGAAAACTGGGACAAAATCTTAACGAAAAAAGTCAACAAAAACCGAATCGTACGAAAACCAAGGTTTGACTGTACTGTCTTTCTCCAGGTCAAGGTGGAACAAAATGCAACTTACATTGTAACAGTGGTATGAACTATGTACAGCATGCAATTAAAAAGCTTTTGGCTCTTAACTATATACATGGCATTTTCAATACGGATGCAAAAGTTGGACATTGAAAAAGATAGGAAGAAAATAGATTCCTTTGAATTATGGTGCTGGTGACGAAAGCATAGTTACTCACCTGTAACAGGTGATCTCCGGGAACAGCAGTAATTTAGTCTTCACATATGGGTATCATCGGTACCGACAGAGCCTGCGCGGGAACGCTCCCGAGCATCCAATTAGAAAGCTTTTGGGAGCATCCCACAGTGCCTGCGTGCTGCCTTCCCACCTTTCCCAACTGCCTCTCTCCAGTTGAGTTTAAAGCTGAGACTAAGAGAGAGAGAGGGAAAGAGAAAGAGATAGAGAGATACAACTCCTAGGGGAGATGGGTGGGTTGTGAAGACTAAATTCCTGCTGTTCCCGGAGATCACCTGTTACAGGTGAGTAACTATGCTTTCTCCAGGAACAAGCAGGAATGTAGTCTTCACATATGGGGACTCCTTAGCTTTAGATGCCAGGGAGAGACCCCAGAAGTTGTGTGTCCCTGTGAAAGGGCTCCACTTCCCCCCATGGATCTCTGGCATCCAACCAGGGATAGTGGGTACGAGTTGATTAGGTATGGAACAGGTGTTGGAGAACAGCCTGACCAAACAAGGCATCCCGGCGGGAGTCCTTGTCCAAGCAGTAATGGGCTATGAAGGTATGAACCGAGGCCTAAGTGGCTACTCAACAGATGTCGTCGATAGAGTGTAGATGAGCCATTGAAGCTGCCATGGCTCTCACATTGTGAGCTGTCACATGGCCCGCCAGAGGAAGGTTCTTACTCTGATAGGCAAAGGAGATACACTGAGCAATCCAGTTGGACAGTGTTCTCTTAGAGATTGGAAGTCCCAAATGAGAAGGATCAAAAGCAACAAAGAATTGAGAGGACTTTCTGTGTTGCTGTGTTCTTTGTAAGTAAAAGGCTAAAGCTCTTTTACAGTCCAAAATATGAAGATTCCTTTCCGCATTTGATGCATGAGGCCTTGGAAAAAACACAGGCAGGTAGACCGCTTGGTTAAGATGAAAAGGCAAGACAACCTTTGGCATAAAGTGATGGAAACTTGTATAAGGCGGATCAGCCACTAGTGCTTGCAACTCACTGATGCGACGTGCTGATGTGATTGCAATGAGAAAGATAACTTTCCAAGAAATGAATTTCAAGGAGGTAGTAGCTAAGGGTTCGAAAGGTGGCTTCATGAGCTGGCCAAGAACCAGATTTAAGTCCCATGCCACCGGTGGTGGCTTAATGGGAGGCTTAGTTAGAAGGCGGCCTCTCATAAATCTTGCTATGAGAGGATGGCAGGAAATAGGTTGCCAATTTAAAGGCTTGAAAGAAGCCGTAATAGCACTTAAATGGACTCTTACTGAGTTAGTTTTGAATCCTGCATTGGATAAATGAAGGAGATACTCCAGTAAGGATTCCAGAGGTATCGCAAGGGGGTTAAGACCCTTCTGCAAGCACCATATGGTAAACCTTTTCCACTTGAAAGCATAAGAGCGCCTTGTGGAAGGTTTTCTAGAAGCATAAAGGATATCCTTTATTTGCTGAGGAAGGTTAAGATCCTGAAGATCTAGGCCTTCAGCAACCAAGCCCTGAGATGCAGAGACTGGGGATTGAGATGCCATAACATTCCGTCCTCCTGAGACAGGAGATCTGGAGCAGAGCCTAACTCCAGAGAGGGAGCTTGAGAGAGATGTAGAAGCAGAGGGTACCACACTTTCCTTGGCCTATGTGGAGCTATGAGAATCATACGGCCTCTGTCTCTCTGAAGCTTGAACAGGGTTTTGGGAATGGGTGGAAAGGCATACAGGAAGTCTTGACCCCACTGAAGGAGGAAAGCATCTCTGGCCTGAGAGCCCTGAGCTGGAATTCTGTAACAGAACCGGGGAAGATTGGCATTCAACAGACTTGCAAAGAGGTCTATGTCTGGGTTTCCCCAAATTTTAAAAATCTTGGCCACCTGGTCTGCATGTAGAGACCATTCGTGTGGAAGCAGAACTCGACTGAGTCTTTCTGACCAAGAGTTTTGGATACCTGGAAGATACACTGCCAGGAGATGAATCTGATGCTCTCTGGCGAAGGCCCATAGTCACAAAGCTTCGTTGCAAAGCGACAGAGAGCCTGTTCCTCCCTGCTTGTTCACGTAGAACATGGCTACTTGATTGTCCGTCTGAATGAGGACTGTCTTGTAGCTGAGCAGGGTGTGGAACACCCGCAGAGCAAAGAAGATTGCTCTGAGCTCCAAGAGATTGATGTGTAGATGAGTCTCCTGTGGAGTCCAAGTGCCTTGGGTGGAGAGGTCTTGCAGATGAGCTCCCCACCCCACTGGAGAAGCATCTGTTGTGAGAGTTGCCTGGGGTAAAGGTTGTTGAAATGGGGACCCCAGCAACAGGTTTTGAGTGGACTGCCACCATTGGAGGGACAAAAAAAGGCGATTTGTGTTTGCTATTTTGTCTGACAGGCACCCTGTTGCCTGGGTCCATTGAGTGGATAAAGTCCACTGGGCTGCTCTCATATGGAGGCGAGCATAAGGAACCACATGCACAGTGATGCCATGTGGCCTAGTAGTTGTAACATTTCTCGAGCAGTGAGAAGAGGCTTTAGCACTGCTTGAGAAGCTAACTGCACCATGCAAAGGCAACGGGCCTGGGGAAGATAGGCCCTTGCTTTTCTGGTATCCAGCAAATCTCCTATGAACTCTAAAGACTGAGTGGGAGTTAGACTGGATTTTGGGATGTTTATGACCAGACCCAAATACTGAAGGATACGCATTGTGCAAGATAGAGAAATCCTGGCCTCTGACTCTGATGGGGCTCGAATGAGCCAGTCGTCTAAGTAGGGGAAGACGAATATTCCTAGAGAGCGAAGAAATGCTGCTACCACAGCCATGCATTTCGTGAACACCCTTGGTGCTGAGGCCAGGCCAAAAGGAAGCACCCTGTATTGGTAGTGCTTTCCTTGGACAAGGAACCGAAGGAACTTTCTGTGAGTTGGATGGATGAGAACATGAGTGTATGCATCCTTGAGATCTAGAGAACAAAGCCAATCCTGACTCTGAAGGTATGGCAGCAGAGTTCCCAGAGAAATCATCTTGAATTTCTCTTTGAACAGGAATTTGTTCAATTCTCTGAGGTCTAAAATAGGTCTGTGTGCCCCTGTTTTCTTTGGGATAAGGAAATAGGGGGAGTAAAACCCTGTACTCTGTTGAGGAATGGGTACCTCTTCTATTGCCCCTTGGGCAAGAAGCATAGTGACCTCTTGATCTAACAGATTGATGAGAGAGATTTGAGAATTGAACTGTCTTACCATTGTGGGAGGGGGAATGCAAATAAAATGAAGCTTGTACCCTCCTTTATAATGGAGAGAGTCCAATGTTCCATCTGGGGGCAAAGTGACACAACCTTCCTGGAATGGTGGAAGGCTCTGGTCCATTGAGAGCCAGGAAGGCTAAGTTCTCTAGATGAAAGTCAAAGGCCTTGTGGAGGCTGAGACTGCTTGGACGGTGGAGGCTGAGACTGCTGGGACGGTTGAGGCTTAGCAGTCTTTGTTTTCGTTTGTTTAGATGGTTGCTGACTCTTCCGAGCAGGCTGACCTGCGTAACGTCCCTGCTGGGAATAAGAAGGGTAAAACCTCTTCTTTTTTGAGAAAATGGTTTCTTGAAAGATATCGATACCAGTACCGGAGTCGATGCCGGTACCGGTTGAACTGTCTGACGCGGTTCCGAGGGTGTCGATGCCGCAAGGAGAGCCGCCAGACTGCGTTCAATAGCCAGTCCCCTCCTCCTCTGCGTTTCTCTCGTCGTATCACCCCTTCTACTATACAGCAATTCCCCTCTGCATCCCTTCTCTTCCCCTCTGATTTTTCTTCCCTTTCTCCCAGTTCCCAAGCCTCTCTCTGGTTCTCCACTCTCTCCGATGCCCTTAACACCGTGGCCCCTTTACAGCCCTGTCCCGTAAAACATCACCCCTCACAGCCCTGGTACCATTCTAGCCTTAGGCTCCTCCGCTCACAACTCCGCAGAGCTGAGCGGCGGTGGCGTAAGGCTCCCTCCCCAGCTACTTAATCCTCATTTAAGGCTCATCATTCATACTACCGTGCTCAGATACATGCTGCCAAAAGGAACTTTTTTTCTAATGCCATTTCAAACGCCCCTAATCAGACCCGGCACCTTTACAACACACTTCATTCTCTTACCTCCCTTCTCCCCTCTGCCCCTCCCCCTTCCCTACACCCATCTCCCCCTCCTTCACTTCTTGCCACATTTTTCAATGATAAAATTCTCAATCTTCGGGCCTCTCTTCCTTCATGCCCACCACCTATTGCCTCCCCTCCTTTCCTTTCATCTCTTCCGCCGTCGCCAACTCTCTCTCATACCTGGTCTTCCTTCTCTTTGTTAACTTCTGCTGAACTTCACCAACTTATCTCTTCTTCCAATAAGACATATTGCTCCCTCGATCCTATACCCTCAACCTGGTTATTGGATCCATCCCTTACACTTCTTCCCCCCTCTCTCTATTATTAATTCTAGTCTTTCTACAGGCATTTTTCCTCACCCCTGGAAGCACGCACTGATCCGCCCAATTCTGAAAAAGCCCTCCCTTGATCCTCTGGTTCCCTCCCATTACCGTCCCGTTTCTAATCTTCCATTTGCTTCTAAACTCCTTGAAAAATTTGTATTCTCACAGCTCTCACACCATCTAGACAACATCAATTTTCTTCACCCCCGTCAATCTGGTTTTCGTCAGGGTCAGTGTGGAAACTATCCTTCTCGCCTTTACTAATTCCCTTCACGTAGCTCACGATCGTGGTGATATCTCGGTGGCGGTTGCTCTTGACTTATCTGCAGCTTTCGATCTTGTTGATCATTCTCTTCTCCTCCTCCGTCTCCAGGAAGCAGGTCTTTCTTATACAGTACTTCACTGGTTTCACTCCTTTCTCTCTTCACGATCATGCTCTGTTCTTTCCTCTTCCCCTTCTACTCCACCCTCTGACCCCTTTCCGCTGATATGTGGTGTCCCACAGGGTTCTGTTCTTGCCCCTCTTCTTTTCAATCTTTTCTTGGCCCCCCTCACTCTTCAGATTCAACAATCCGGGATTAATGCCTTTTACTACGCTGACGATATTGTTCTTCTTCACCACACTTCCCCCTCCCACCCTGAGCGCTCTCTCCACTTAACTCCTGTCTGTCCTTGGTTGCTAGCTGGTTATCACAGAATTGTCTGCATCTTAATCTCACCAAAACTACTGCTATCTGGTTTTCCCGTGGTGACTCCCCTCCCCTCTTGGCTCCTTCCTTTCTCGGCTCCCCCATATCTCTGGTCCCCTCTTTTCGTTACCTCGGTGTTATCTTCGACTCTCACCTTACTTTTCAAGACCACATCTCCCATGTCACTAAAACTTCCTTCTTCTTTTTACGTCAAATCCGTGCTATCCGCCCATTCCTTACTTCCTCTGCGCTTGCTACATTGCTTCTCTCTCTGGTCATTTCTCGGATCGACTTTGCAAATTCTCTCTTTCTTGGTCTTTCTAAGTCTCAGTTATATCGTCTTCAGCGTATTCAATATACAGCCGCTCGCATTGCCACTCATTCCTCCATCCGTGACCACGTTTCCCCTCTGCTCTCTCAACTCCATTGGTTGCCCCTACCCTTCCGTTTTCACTATAAACTGCTTACATTGGTTCATCGAGCTTTTCATACTAACACCCCTCAATATTTAGCTGATCTCCTCACCATACTCCCAGACGCACTCCTCGCTCATTTCACCTCAACCGCCTTACACTTCCCTCTCCCTCTCTAGCCCATTTACAGTCTACCCGTTCCTCTGCTTTTTTCTTCACAGCCCCTGCCTTCTGGAACTCTCTCCCTCCCGCTCTCCGTCTCGAGCCTCACCACAGCACCTTCAAATGCAACTTGAAAACCCACCTCTTTTCTCTCGCTTTGGATCTTCCCTCGCCTTTTGTGTCATCTCCCTCCTTTTAATTGTTGTGTTGTGTTCTTTAACCCCCCGCTTTTAATATGAAATTGTAACTTCTTTTCCTTTCTTCTGGCTATTGTACTGACTATATTTATAAATTTTTATTTGTTTTTATTGTACACCGCTCTGATCTCCCTGTACGAGCGGTATATCAAATTTTAATAAACATAAACAGGAACCTCTGGTCTATCGACGCTGCTGATGCCTGGGTGTCGGTACTGGAGAAAGCAGCCGGTACCCCAGAGCATGGCACCAGTAGTTCTGTCGAGGTTGAGGCCTCAAGAACATCCTGGAGTCCCGATAATGCTTTGGAAGTCGAAGCCTCCCGCCGGGGCAATTTTGCCGGTACAGAACCCTCAAGGGCAACGCCAGAGGCATCTCGATGCTTAGAAGGAGATCTACCCTTTGAGGACCGGCTAGGCTTATGTTTAGTTACCTGAGATCCATGGGAGGAAGACAAAGCCCTGGAAGACGTCGATGCCACAGAAGCTGCATCGGAGGGAAAAAGGGTGCTGAGCTTAGCAGCTCGGTTTTGTCGACCCTTCTTGGATATCATGGCACAAGCCATACACTCAGAGATGGAGTGGTCAGGACCTAAACATTTAAGACACCACTCATGGGTGTCGGTGACAGAGATGGTACCGCCACACTTGGTGCACTTTTTGAAACCCGAGGCGGGTTTTTCCATGGTAGAGGAAATTTTGGGCCCAAGGCCCAAAATGGCGTGTGCACCTGGAAAAGAAAAGTTTGGAAAAAAATGCTAAATTTTTTTTTTTTTTTAAAGAAAGAACGAACCGGCGGTACCGGTATAGCGTCGAGGAAGGCAGAAACAACCACAAAAAAGGAGAATAAGGAAAATATTTTCTGCGGTGACAGGAACAACGACCTGCTGGCTCCGCGGAAAACAAAACTGGAGAGAGGCAGCACGCAAGCGTTGTGGGATGCTCCCAAAAGCTTTCTAATTGGACGCTGGGGAGCGTTCCCGCGCAGGCTCCGTCGGTACCGACGATACCCATATGTGAAGACTACATTCCTGCTTGTTCCTGGAGATTACAGTGTATATCATGGACTGCCTGAAGAACAAACCAGTCAGTGCTAGAGGAGATCAAGCCTAAGCTTGCCTTAGAAATTGAGGTGACAAGACTTCGACTTTCATACTTTGGACACATCATCCGAAGAGAGAACGTTAGAGAAAGACATAATGCTTGGCAAGGTTGAAGGTCAACGCAAAAGAGGAAAGGTGGCAGTGAGATGGATTGATACACTAACAGCAACAATGTGTGCCACTCTATCAACAAAGAGCCGCCTGACTAAAGACCAAACACAGTTTAGATCAACTATCCAGAGGGTCGCCATGAGTTGACACCGACTCAAAGACACTTAACAGCAACATAATGGGGATCTGGTCCTTTAATTGGACATTGTATTATGAGCCAATAAAGTCCGGTTGACAACAAAACCCACCCCACCCACACACAAAGTCAGTTTTTAGTTTCTTATGTTTTTGGCAGATGATCCATCCTGACCCATGATGCAGGTGAGTTGCTGAAATTCAGCTGAATCAAGTCCTTGAATAAACACTTTTATTTGACTTTTCGGGGCCATTGTTTACCTCCGATTTGTTTTTGGGGTTTTTTCTTGTTGTGCTATCCGGATAGCAACAGGGTGTTCCACGAGCAGAATGAGAGCAGCTCCAACAGCTATGCAGTTTGTGAAAGGCTGTTCTAACTTTATGCAGTTTTACAATCCAGTTAGCAGCTGAACATCACTACTAACCAGACTGCAAAACAGATATCTGGCCAAACTGGATATTCAGTGCCAATTGTCAGATATGCATTAGCACTGAATATACAGTTCTAACTTAAAGCAGTGGTGGCAGCCACTTTGACAACATTTATCGCCACTGCTGAAAATCAACCCCTCTCTATCCGATACTTGGCAGCTTGAAGGATCAGCAGTAATGTTCTCTCTGAGAAACATAATGCCTGGCTTGGACGGACAATAGCACATTAATCACTATGTATCCAGCATCTGACCCTTTTAGGACTTTAAATGTTAAATAAAGAACTTTATTTTATTATTTATTTTATTTACATTCTCTTATATACCGCGCTATTCTGCATCAGTGCGGTTTACATTGAACCAACTGAAATTACATTGAACAGGGCATTATAACTTGGAGATAACTATTTTACAGGGAACATGGGCTATGGAGGGATAAGTGGCTTGCCCAAGACCACAAAGGAGCACCTGTGGGACTAGAAACCCCAGTCCTTCCGGCCCAAGGTTGCTGTCCTCTAGTGGGATTTGAACCCCCAACCTTCCGACCTGAAGTACCTTGCCCCAACCACTAGGCCACTCCTCCACTCCATAGAGCATAACTTGAATTCCACAGGAAGATATGAAAGAGCCATGCTCATTCCCTCCTGTTGGCTGCAGCCCATTACAGTTCAGACTGGAAAGACCAATAAATAATGCATTGCAGTAATCTAATGTGCCAGTTACTGACACATGACACTTTTCAGGAAGTCACCAAATTAGCATATCTGCCTCTGACAAAAAATACTTGCTCAAGCTACCACTCAAATTTCTTAAGTAACTGAACTCCCAAATTCTGTACTTTCTTCCAGTATAGTTCAATTCTGATAAAAAGAAAAATCCTGCTTTTCTCACAATTCTTCCAACTCCTCCCCAGCATCCTGGTTGGCACAGAGCACAATTTATATAAACTGTAGTTACTCACCTGTAACAGGTGTTTTTCAGGGATAGTAGGAATCAGTCCTCACCTATGGGTGATGGCGCCAATGGAGCCTCACGGATGCATCTCTGTAGCTTTCACATAAAGCCTTTGGGAGATGTCACCATGCAAGCGTGGTCTCCTTCCCGCCTAAGGGTGCCATTTTACTCAGATGACATAGCTAGAGCAGACAAAAGAATATGGCAAAAATTGTACAGCAACTCCAAGGAGAGTTGTGAGGACCGATTCCTACTGTCCCGGAAGAACAACTGTTACAGGTGAGTAACTACGCTGTCTTCAGGAACAAGCAGGAAGTCAGTCCTTACATATGGGACTCCCTAGCTACAGACTACTGAGATCCTGTAGAAAAACACGACCCAGCTGTGAGCAGCCACAAGCAAGTCTGAGGAAAGACTCTAAGGACCCACTGTCAAGGGAGAACCATCATTCCCATAGCCTGAACAAGAAGGGTTGGAGTTGCCTAAACCCCGAACAGATTACGGAGTATGGCCTGGCCGAAGATGCTTTCCCATCAGGACTCCCTCTCCAGACAGTAGTGAGCTGCAAAGGTGTGAAGTGAGGACCAGGTGGCAGCCCAGCAGATGTCTGCCATAGGGATAGAATGTAGGCTTGCAACTGAGGTTGCCGTAGCCCTGCCGTTTTGTGCTGTGGCCCAGCGAAGCAATACAGTCTGCCACCCAGGTGAACAGGGTCTACTTAGTAATAGTCTCCCCCAGTCGACTGGGGTCATAGGAAACAAAAAGCTGTGAGACTTTGTGGTGGCCCTGGGTACATTGCAGGTAGAATGACAGAGCACTCTTACAATCCAGAGTGAAGAGAATGGCCGCCGTCTTGTCGGCATGGGGCCATAGAAAGAAGAAGGGGAGCACCACCACCTCTTGGTTGAGGTGGAACACAGATACCACCTTTGGAAGAAATTTAGGATGGGTGCAAAGCATGACCCTCTTCTTGTAGAACCTAGTGTAGAGTGACTCGGCCACCAAGGCCTGAAGCTTGCTGACTCTGCGAGCAGAGGTGAGCATCACCAGGAAGATGACCTTCCAGGAAAGGTAATGCAAATGTCAGGTAGCTAGAGGTTCAAAGGGCGGCTTGGTAAGCTGTGCCAAGACCACGTTGAGGTCCCATTCCGCTGGGGACAAGTGGATAGGAGGCTTTGAGAGCAGAAGGCCCTGCATGAACCAGGTAATGAGGGGCTGAGCAGAAAGAGGTTTGCCCTCTATGGAACGATGGTGCACTGAGAGTGCGCTCAGGTGTACTCTGATGGAGTTGGACTTGAGTCTGGTTTGTGAGAGGTGGAGCAAGTACTGCAGTACCATGTGCACTTGGCAAGAGAACAGGGCAACCTGTTGCTGTACACATCACACTGAGAATTTGCGCCACTTGAAGATGTAAGCCTGTCTTGTAGAGTTCTTACAAGAGACCAGGAGGGCTTCCTGCACTCCCTTGAGAAGTTGAAGGGAGCTAAGGCTACCCGTTCAGCAGCCATGCTGTTAACATCAGGGACCATAGGTTGGGGTGAAGAAGGGGACCCCCTCCTGGATCAGTAGCTCCAGGGCGTTCCCCAGAGGGACTGGGAGCTCCATGGAGAGGCGGAGCAACGGGAAACCAAGACTGTCTAGGCCACCAGGATCATGGAAGCCTTGTCATGCCAGACCTTGAAGAGGGTTTGGGTGAACAGTGGCATGGGAGAGAAGGCGTACAAGGAGGCCCACCGACCACAAGATGTGGAAGGCGTCCGCCGCCACTGGATGGATGCAGCTGGGGACAGTAGAAGTGGGGCAGCTGAACAATGGTTGGGCTGGCAAAGAGGTCCAGACTTGAGGTCCCCCAGAGCCGTAAGAGCCACTGTGCCACCCTGGAATCCAGCTGCCATTCGTGCAGCTGGAGGACCCTGCTCAGCCTATCCACTAGGGCATTTTCTTGGCCTGGAAGGTATACCGCCCTGAGGAGCATTCCCTGACCGATCGCATATGAGCCAAGGGCTACTTCCTCTTGACAGAGGTGATGAGACACCGTGCCCCCCCCCCCCCTGCTTGTTCAGGTAGAACATCGCGACCTGGTTGTCCATTTGGACTAGCACAGACTGTTTCCGCAGGCAGTGGTGGAACGCCTTGATCGCCAGAAAGATGGCCCTGAGCTCCAGCAGGTTGATCTACTGCTGGTTCTCTGCTAAGGACCAGTTGCCCTGAGTGCACAGTTCCTCACGGTGGGCACCCCAGCCCAGTAGGAAGGCGTCCATGGTGAGGACCCTGGGGATTTGGGGACTGGAAGAGCATGTCCTCCTGCAGGTGCTGTGTCTCCTGCCATCAATTGAGTGACTCTTCTAGCAGATGGGACACTAAGACTTTGTCCCAGAGCCTGCCTGTCGCTGGTGTCCACTGGGAGCGGAGACACCATTGTGCCGCCTGCATTTGAAGACAGGCGTTGGGAACCACAAGGCCTGTGGGGACTCCATGTGGCCCAGTAGGCGGAGATGGACTGCACAGACACTGCATGATGGCAGTGCACCTCGGTGGCCACAGCCCTGAGGTGATCTGCCCTGTCCAAGGGAAGAAAGGCTTTGACTTGAAGAGTTTCCAGTCAAACTCCTATGAACACCAAGTCCTGCATTGAAGTGAGGTGAGACTTGGGGTGATCACAAACCCCAGATGTTGCAGGACCTTGATGGTGCGGGCCATGACCTGTTGCATCTCGGTGGACATGTCCCCCTTTATGAGCCAGTCGTGCATTTATGGGAAGATGAAGGCTGGCGACCACCACTGCCAGTCATGTGGTAAAGACTCTTGGTGCAGAAGCTAGGCCGAAGGGTACTACCCTGTACTGGTAGTGTTCGCCCCCAACCTTGAACCTTAAGTACTGCTTGTGACTGGGATGAATAAGGATGTAGAGTAAGCATCTTTTAGGTCCAAGGAGCACAGCCAGTCTCCCTGCTGGAGGTAGGGCAGTAATGTTCCAAGGGAGAGCATCTTGAATGTCTCTCGCACCAGGAACTTGTTCAGGTTTCGCAAGTCCAAAAAGGGCCTTAGGCCCCCTGTTCTTTTTGGAACCAGAAAGTAACAGGAGAAAAACCCTTTCCCCTGAGGTGGAGGGGTACTGGTTCCATGGCTCTGTCCCAGATGAGACCTGAAAGTTCCTGCAGTAGCAGGGCCTAGTGCAGAGGAGTCCGAGGGGGGCTCTCCTAGAAAGAAAGGGGGAGGTGTCCGGTTCAAGTGAAAGAGGTAGCCTTCTCTGACTACCTGGAGGGCCCAGGTGTCAGTGGTTATGGCTGGCCATCAATGGACAAAGTGAATCAGACACCCCCCCCCTGTTGGCAGCTGCTCTCTCCCCCCTCCCCCGAGGAGAGGCTATGCTATGCTCAGGGAGTCAAAACCCCAACCCAGCCTGGACAGGAGCATTGGGGCATTGACCTTGGCCGGCTCCTTTGCCCTGGTGACTCTGCTGGGGGGCCTGGTATTGGGGATAGTCTCGGTAAGGCTGGCCTTTTCTGTGAAAAGGGGGTCTCTTCTCTGATGGTTTCTTCTTGGGGAGGGTGGAGGTCTGCCCAGGTGTACGGAGGAGTGAGTCTTCAGGCTTTTCTGCTGGCGCATGGTTGACTCTACCACCATAGAGGTGGGTGGGAGTTGTGCATTCCAAAAACCAGGACCCGTTGGACCCCATACATGGGTGTTGAGGCATTGGCTAACTATTGGGACCGATGCTGGTGTCTCCCACATCCGAAGGAGGAGCCACCCGAGGATTGCAGGGACGGAAACCATTAGGGCCTCCTTAGGTGGATCCTCATACTGGAGGATTTCAAGCTCCTCCGTGCGAGGGTCCTCCTCCGACTCCAGGGTGAAAGACAAGGCTTTTGCCATGTACCGGACAAACTTAAGGAATGATGTGTCTTGGGTGGGGACCGGTGCCGTGATGCCGGGGGAGACGGGTCTGATGGGAGATCGCGGTGTTTACATGTCTCTGGGGAAGCCTTGTTTCGGACCAGTCATGGTAGTCAGTCAAGGACTGATGGTGCTTGGGGTGCCGGGTCCAGTTCGGGTCCTCAGTGACCCACAGCGGCTACTTGGCTGGAGCCACAAGTGCTTGCTGGGGAGAATCTCATTCCCGAGGACCAGGAGCAGGATTGAGACTCTCACTGAGGATTGGCTCGAGGCTCAGGGCTCTCGAGGATCGACTTGGTGGCCCGGGGAGTCCTTGATGTCAAGGTCCCTGCGTTCTCGGCATGAGCACGGTAGGGGTAAGCATCAACACTTGCTGTGAGGCAAGGAAGACACTGACACTACATTTCAATGCCATCATCCTGGCTTCCCACTCAGGAGTGGCAGCCTTCGACATGGACACCAGGTTGACCGGGTCCGACATCAGTGAGGAGACGGAGTCCTTGATGGGACAGGACCCAGGGGTTCGTGACCAGAGGCCTCGGAGTCTGTTCTGGGGACCTTCCCGGCTGCTCCCACTCTAACTTCTCAGATACCCTCTGGGGGCTCTGGGACTTGGCATGGGACTTGCCATGTGTGTCTGATTCCCAGGATGAGGGTCTGTGGACCCGATCAGGCGCCGCAGGGGCTTTACGCCACTCCGAGGATCCGTGCGGGGCCTAGAGCATGAGGCTACCAGAAATACCAGGGCAGAATCTGACCTGTGGAAGATGTCGTCTTGCTTCTGATGATGACTTTAGATGACCTTTGCGGACATCGTTTTGCACAGGGTGCAAACCTCTGCATCATGGTTAGCACCTAGATACCGGAGGCAGCAGTCATGTTTATCGGTTAGGGAAACTTTCTTTGTGCACCAATCATACTTTTTGAACCCACTGGCCATTGAGGAAAAAGGACCCCTGCGAGGGCAAAGACCCTCGATGCGGTCAGTGATTAGAAAAAGGGCACGAAGTTGTGCTGGAGGAAAAACAAAAAATGGTTCAGAGACTCGAGGGCTCGGAGGCGGGAAAGGGACTGGTGCTAACCAGAGAAGGAAGGGCAGTTTTATATACAAAATATAAACTTTTTTTCTGGGGAAGACTGATGTCTGTTGGGCTCTGCGGAAAAAGGGAGACCGAGTAAGATGGCATCCTATGTGGGAAGAGAATCATGCATGCATGTTGGCATCTCCCAAAGGCTTTCTTTGAAAGCTGGGGAGATGGTTCTGCAGGGCTCCATTGACACTGACGCCACCTATATGTGAGGACTGACTTCCTGCTTGTTCCTGGAGAACACCTTATATCCTGCTTCTTGTATATCAGCGCTAATATAATTCCCTTTGGAAATTCTGTGACAAATATTTCTCCCAACTGTTTGGGATTTTTCTGTCCAGATTCAACTCCCATTGTTTTATAATCAACAGTTTCCTCATTCACTTACTACTATTTACTACTAGACATATGCAGTGCTGTACAAATACACCTAAGAGATAATCCCTGCTCTATGGCGCTCACAATCTAGTAGCAAGAAAGTGTATGAGAATGTATATGGAGTGGAGGAGTGGCCTAGTGGTTGTGGCAAGGTACTTCAGGCCGGAAGGTCGGGGGTTCAAATCCCACTAGAGGACAGCAACCTTGGGCCGGAAGGACTGGGGTTTCTAGTCCCACAGGTGCTCCTTGTGGTCTTGGGCAAGCCACTTAACCCTCCATAGCCCATGTTCCCTGTAAAATAGTTATCTCCAAGTTATAATGCCCTGTTCAATGTAATTTCAGTTTGTTCAATGTAAACCGCACTGATGCAGAATAGCGCGGTATATAAGAGAATATAAATAAATAAATAAAATTTATTCTAGAGAAGTGGTTACAATTTAAAAGCAGCCTCAAAAAGATAAGCTTTTAGGGAGGAAGTGATGTCACTGGACCCTGATTGCTGCATAGCTCCTCTGACTTACGAACAAAAACCCCATTTTAGCAGCTTCCCCCCTAGGAAAAAACAGAGGATCCCTCACAGGAACAGCACTAACGGCAGTGGCAGCGCACAGCACAAAAAAAAAGGCCCAGTGGACTTGAAAGCCTTCGCTTTTAAAAACTTGCAAGGGCCTCTCATAGGGAAAAGCAAAATGGCGGGTGCAACTGCAAGCTGCGGGGATGGCAAAGCAGCCATGCTAGAGCCTGCAGAACACAATGGAAGTGAGATCGGAACATTAAAAACAGAGTTAAAAGATTGGTTCGCGGCTGTAAGACAGGATGTGGCCACATCTAAAGCAGAGGCACAAACATGGATAAAAGAGATCCACACAAATCTACAGATGGGTCACTGAGTAGAGGAAATGGAGTCCAGAGTGGCAGACCAGGAGGGGACCATTCAGTCCATATGAAGCCAAGCTCAAGTCATGAAAATAACAGAGAGAGAACTCTCAGCTAAACTTGAAGATCTAGAGATTAGGGCCCACTACTCAAATATCCACTAGAGAGGAGTACCAGAGAGTGAAGAAACACAAGATTATAAAACCCTGATAGAACAAATTTGCAAAGCCCTACTTAAAAAAGCTGAAATGTCCATATCGGAGTTCTGTTTTAAAGTGGATAGGGCGCCTTGTGCAGTGGACCTGCAAAGGAAGAGGCAAACCTGGGACATTGTAGCTTGCCTACCTGAATACACTACAAAAGAGGCAGTGATGATAGCAGCAAGGAAGTTGGGCAATCTAAAATGAGAGGACCACTCTGTGGAAGTAAATGCAGACCTGTCAGCGATTTACAATGAGAAAGCAAAAGGATTTTCGGTTGATCACCAAGCATCTCAAAAATGAAAAAATCCAGTATAAGTGGTTATTTCCCTTTGGACTGCAGTTCACCATCTCAGGAACCACTATCACAGTCAGAATCGCAGAGGAGGCCTTCAAAGGGATGCAAAAAGCAGGATGGTCTGATTTACCCAAACTACCAAATGAACCACCACAAGACCAGGAAAGAGAATCTTCAGCAGCACCTAAATGGCAGAGGGCAACACAAGGGAACCGGCGCCTGAGGAGAGAGAATGTGAAGAGATTATAAGAGCAGGAAGGCATGGGGTGAAAAAAGAGCTGTGCTGGCTTAGAACATGACTGTTTTGGGGAAAGTGGTAAGCAATATCATTAGACTGTAAAAAATGAAAGTAAGAGTGGAGATGCCTATATGTCTTTTGTTGCATAAACAGGGTAGGAGAAGAGATGAAGCTAATACAGAAAAGGCCGGGATGCATGCCTCAACAGAGTAGACGGTTGATATGTGTGATGGGGGGGGGAAGGGGTGGATGGGAGGGGAATGGGGGGGTTGGGTTTGGATCTCTATCTTGGAGAGGTTTTATGGATACAGCAAATTAAAATGTGGGAGAATGGGTAAATTTCATATATTATTCTTGAATGTGGGGGGAGGGGGAGTAAATTCCTTTGCTAAACGCCAGTTGTTTAAAGAAATGGCGCGGCTGATGGGTGATGTGATCATAGAAACATGACGGCAGAAAAAGACCACATGGCTTATCTAGTCTGCTCTTCAATGTCGACTACTACAATAATCCCCTCTTTTCCCTTAGAGATCCTCTGTGTTTGTCCCATGCTTGTTTGAATTCAGATACAGTCCTCATCTCTACCACCTCTACTGGGAGACTATTCCACGCATCTTCCACTCTTAAAGAAATATTTCTGCATATTACTACTGAGTCTATCCCCTTTCACCCTCATCCTATGTCTCCTCGTAGCACAGCTTGCCTTCAATTGAAAGAAACCCTCCTGTGCATTTATGCCACAGAAGTATTTAAATTTCTCTATCATATCTCCTCTATCCTGCCTTTCCTCTAAAGTATACATATTAAGATTCTTAAGTCTGTCTTTATAATGAAGACCACTAACCATTTTAGTAGCCACCCTTTGCACAGACTCCAACCTGTTTATATCCTTTTGAAGGTACGGTCTCAAGAACTGCACACAATACTCCAAATGAGGTTGCACCAAAGACTTATACAGAGGCACCATTTCTTTCCCTATGCACCCAAGCATCCTTCTAGCTTTCGCTGTCTTCTTTTCTACCTGTTTAGTTACTTTAAGATCGTCAGACACAATTACTCCCAGGTTCCTCTCTTCTTTTGTAGACAGAAGTACTTCCCCCACCTACACTGTACAGCTCCTTTGGATTTTTGTAGCCCAAATGCATGACCCTGCATTTTTTAGCATTAAATTTCAGCTCCCAAATTCTAGACCATTTTTTAAGCTTAGCTAGATCCCTCCTCATGTTATCTACTCCTTCCTAGATATCTATTCTATTGCAGATTTTGGTATCATCTGCAGAGAGGCAAACCTTACCAGACAGCCCTTCTGCAATATCACTAACAAAGATGATAAAAAGAATCAGACCAAGAACAGATCCCTGCAACACACCACTGTAACCTCCCTCCCCTTAGAGTGAGCTCCATTTTCCTGTACCCTTTTGTCACCTCACCCTCAACCAATTTCTAACCCAATCAGTAACTTTAGGGTCTATCCTGTGCAGACCGGTGTCAAAGGCTTTACTGAAATCCAAGTACCCACATCTAGGGCTCTCCCTCGGTCCAACTCCCTTATCACTGGAGTGGAGGAGTGGCCTAGTGGTTGGGGCAAGGTACTTCAGGCCAGAAGGTCGGGGGTTCAAATCCCACTAGAGGACAGCAACCTTGGGCCGGAAGGACTGGGGTTTCTAGTCCCACAGGTGCTCCTTGTGGTCTTGGGCAAACCACTTAACCCTCCATAGCCCATGTTCCCTGTAAAATAGTTATCTCCAAGTTATAATGCCCTGTTCAATGTAATTTCAGTTTGTTCAATGTAAACCGCACTGATGCAGAATAGCGCGGTATATAAGAGAATGCAAATAAAAAAAAAAATAAAAAAAATAACCCAGTCAAAGAAATCAATCAGATTTGTCTGACAAGACCCGCTTCTGGTGAATCCATGCTGCTTCCGATCCTGTAATCCACTAGACTCCAGAAACCTCATTAGTTTCTCTTTGAGCAGCATTTCCAATAATTTACTCACCATAATCGGCCTGTAGTTATCAACCACATCCTTTCACTTTTGTGTAAAGGGACCACATGTGCCTCTCTCCAGTCCTCTGGCACCACTCCCAATTCCAAAGAGGCATTGAAAAGGTCATTCAGCGAAGCCGCTAGAACATCCCAAAGTTCCTTCAGTATTCTCAGATGTATCTCATCTGGTCCCATCGCTAGTTCCTCCCGAATAAAGTCTCCTGAAAATTGTTCAGATCCCCGTTGCTTCTGCTCCTATTTGTAGGTGTTTTCTGAGGTTCTGCTCCTGGCCCTTCACCTGTGAACATAGAACAGAAATATTTGTTAAGCAATTCCGCTTTGTCCTCATCAGCTTCTACATATTCCTCCCCTTCACCCTTGAGTCTGACAATACCACTTTTGCCTTTCTTCTTCTCACTAACATATCTGAAAAATGTTTTATCCCCCCATTTTATTGCATTGGCTATTTCTTTTTCTTTTACTATCTTTGCTTTCCTGACTATTTTGCTAGCTTAGTTTTTCCATATATAGATGCCTGTCTTCCGTTCTCTGCAATCTCTTGTATTTCATGAAGGCCTCCCTCCTCTTCTTCACCATTTCAGCTACTTCTTTTAAGAATCATAGTGGCCTCCTTTGCCTTTTACTGTACCTTTATTTACCTTTCTAACAAAAAGGTTGGTTGCTCTTAAAATATCGCTTTTGCCTACTGTTTTTCTACATCCTCCAGCTGTTCCCATCTCACTAATGACTTCTTGAGGTATTGGCCCATCTTGGCAAAGTTAATTTTCCTAAAATCTAAGACCCTTGCTTTTGAATGGATTTTATCAGCCCTAGTCGTAATACTGAACCACACCATCTGGTGATCACTGGATGTGAGATGATTTACCACTATAACATCGGAAACACTTTCACCATTTATAAGCATGTGTGTTGGGTCCTCCTCCTCTCTCTCTTTATTTGTCCCATTTTAAGTCTCTATATTTGATATTTGTACCTTGTTTACATGAGGCATTAATTTTGTTATAAGCCTTATGTTTTTAATTTGTTTTTAAGCTAATGCTTGTTCTTTGTTTTTAAATTTTATTTATATCATCATTTTGCTTTTTAATTATTTCATATAATGTGTTTGCTGTTTTTAACTGTGTCATTATTTATTTATTATATTATATATATATATATATTTTAAGATGTGTACCCCCTGAAGACAGTTGGCCGAAATGTGTAGGGGTTTGTATTGAATAAAGCACCTGTGACCTCTATACGCCACTTGCTTGTTGTGTTTGGTTGCTATTTCTGTGAGGGCTCCTGCTCTCCTTATGCTCTGCCATCAAGCCCAATATCCTGTTTCAAACAGTTGCCAATCCAGGTCACAAGTATCTGGCAGGTACCCAAAGTCCACAGCTTCCACAATGCTCATCCTGGGATAAGCAGTGGATTTCCCGGGTTCTTTTTAATAATGGTTTATGGACCTTTCCCTCAGGAACTTGTCCAAACCTTTTTTTAAACTCAGCTACACCAACAGCTTTTACTACATCCTCCGGTAACGAATTACGTATTGAGTGAAAAAATATTTTCTCTTATTAATCTTAAATGGGTTACATTTTAGCTTCATTGCGTGTCCTAGAGTCTTTCCACTTTTTGATGGTGTAAACTGATCTACATTAACCGGTTCCATTGCGTTCATTAATGTATAGATTTCTATCATATTGCCCCCTCAGCCTTTTCTTTTCCAAGTTGAAGAGCCCTAACCTTTTAAGCCTTTCCTTATTGGGGTATCCTTCCATCAATATCCTTTATCATTTTGATGGTTCTTCTCTGTACCTTTTCTAATTCCGCTATATTCTTTCTTTTTTTTTTTTTTTTCAAAATTTTATTTTGAAACCATCAAAAAAACAGACAGTACACAACATTCAACAACCTCTCCCTGGGGTTGACTCTTATCCCCAGGGACAGGGCACACTGATGGTCACAAGGATTTTCAAATTTTACCCCCTCTCCCCCCTCCCAACACCCCCCCCCCCCTAACAAACTCAGCTCGGTTCCACTCAGGACCAGCTCATAAGAACGCTACATATCACCCACTTGGAGCCACAGACAGGCAAGGTTACAGATTAACATCCCAATTGCAAAACTACATTGCGAGTCCGGGGATTCAGGTTTTGAATATATGGGTCCCAGAGTAGCAAGAAGGCGGACCACCGCTTGACATGGCCCCTAGCGGCCATACCCTCCAGGAGCATAAGTTGATGGAAGGAATTCCGCCACTCCCAGAAAGAGGGAGGGTGGCTCTCCCTCCATCGACGCAAAAGTGGCCCCTTACCCACCAGACAGGCCTTCCGCACTAGCCAGCGACCCCATTTCCCCTTCGGGGAGGCAAGGCTCAGGAGATCCAGGGTGACCAGGGCAGCATCCCAGTAGACGGGTTGTCCTAAAAGATTGGCCATAAAGAGGGCAATTCTCCTCCAGTATAAGCGGATCCGTGGGCAACCCCACCACATATGCAATAAAGTCGCCATGGGCTCCGCACACAGCGGACAGCCGCCATCCAGGGTCAGGTGGCACCGAAAGGCCTGTCGCGGGGAAAAGTGAACCCTAGTTAAACATTTAAATTGTATTTCCTGCCAGCGAACACCGTCTGCCAGGTTCGCTACCCTTCGAAGGGCGGCCCGAACTGTATCGCGGGGAATCTCCCGTCCCATCTCGGCTCCCCAAGCCTGTTCCACACTACGATAATCCGGTCGAGGCCGAAACTGTGCCAACCTGGAGTGGAAAACACGTATTGACATTCGCTCCGCACCACCCAGACCAAGAAACTCTAGAATCTGGGCCGATCGGTCGCTATGCAGCTCCTCCCCCGGGAGGGAGGCCACATAATGGGCTATCTGCATATACGCAAAGGAATGGCGGGACCCCAGGTCAAATTCCCGGGATAACACCAGAAAAGATTTAAGTGGAGTGGAGGAGTGGCCTAGTGGTTGGGGCAAGGTACTTCAGGCCGGAAGGTCAGGGGTTCAAATCCCACTAGAGGACAGCAACCTTGGGCCGGAAGGACTGGGGTTTCTAGTCCCACACAGGTGCTCCTTGTGGTCTTGGGCAAGCCACTTAATCCTCCATAGCCCATGTTCCCTGTAAAATAGTTATCTCCAAGTTATAATGCCCTGTTCAATGTAATTTCAGTTTGTTCAATGTAAACCGCACTGATGCAGAATAGCGTGGTATATAAGAGAATTAAATAAATAAATAAATAAGTTTCCCAACCGAATCCACCACATGGCCCAAATTACGTATACCTCGTTCCCCCCAAGTACGGAATAAGGCGGCGTCGGTAAAACTGGCATTCCCCCGAATGGGTAACCAGCTCGACACCTTCCAACTGTGGCCCCAATAAGCATTCAGCTGCCGCCAGGTCTTACACACCGGAGCCAATAGCACACTGTCAACCAAATGGGTAGGCCACCTGCGGTTTTCCAAATGTAAGAGAGCCTGTAGAGAATGGGGTGCCACAAAGGCCTCCAACACCTTAGGCGTATAAAGTTCTGTATCGCCTAGCCAGTCCCCCAGGTGTCGCGCTTGGCAGGCCAGAGCATAGGCACCGAGCTCCGGAAGCCCCCACCCCCCATCCCTCCCCCTCCCCACTAGGCGACCATATGGGACATGGGCTCTCGCCCCCCCAGAGAAAGCCTCGGAATTCCACCTCAAAACGCCGAACATCTCGCTGGGGTAACCAAACAGGGAGGGTCTGCAACCAATATAGTAGCCGCGGCAAAATTACCATTTTAATTGCTGCTATTTTCCCCGCTAAGGACAGGGGAAGGGGCCGCCAAGACTGCAACTGGGTTCTCACTTTGGTCAGCATCCGTTTCAGATTACTCCCATAAAGCTGAGTTGGCTGACTGGGCAGAACGATCCCCAAATAGATAAAGTGATTGTCAGCCCATTTAAGAGGGAACTCACCCGGCCAGCCACTCCGGAGTTGGCCCAATATATCCAAGGCCTCAGATTTGTCCCTGTTAATACTAAACCCCGCAAACTGCCCAAAGGTTCGGAACTCCTGCAAGAGACTGGGCAAAGATTCTCTGGGCGAAAGCAAATGTACCAACAAGTCATCAGCGAAAGCAGATATCTTAAACTCGTGTTCGCCGATTCTTACCCCCTTTATCGCTCGTGAGCCCTCCACTGTGCGCAGGAGGGGGTCCAAGGACAGGACAAAGAGAAGAGGGGAGAGGGAACAGCCCTGACGGGTCCCCTTTTGCAACGGAAAGGCCTCAGACAACACCCCATTACATAAGATCGCTGCCGTCGGGTCGGCGTATAGGCTAGCAACCATATTACAAAATAAAGGCCCGATACCATAACGCGGGAGAAGGGACATCAAATACCGCCAGTCTACCCTATCAAAGGCTTTCTCCGCATCAAAACTGACGAGTAAGGAGGACAAATGTCTATACCGGACCCATTCTAAGGACGCGACAATCTTGCGCAAGTTGCGGACAGCATATCTTCCCAAAACGAAACCCACCTGGGAATCATGGACCAATTGCCTCAAACTCCGCCAGACGATCCGCCAGGATTTTTGCCATTAATTTAAGATCAAAGTTAAGCAAAGATATAGGACGATATGAAGCCGCAGAGAGAGGGTCCTTAGCCGGTTTGGGAATAAGAACAATATGGGCATGGTTGGCTCCCCATCGAAAGTATCCCTGCTGTGCCCTCCGATTATGCACTGCAGCCAGGGTGGGGGAGATCAGCTCATTAAGAATTTTGTAAAATTCAGCACCTAGACCATCGGACCCCGGGGATTTGTAACAGCTAGCTTTAGAAATGGCCCCTTGCAGCTCAGCAGCCATAATCGGCTGATCCAACTGTGCCCTTTGTACCTCGGATAAGTGGGGTAGGTCCAATTCCCCCATGTAGTCTTCCACCTGTGGAAAGGAAGACGACTCCGCGGTATAGAGTCTCTGGAAAAAGGATGGGAAGACTTGCACTATCGCCGGGATTTCCCGGTGAAGCGTCCCCTGGTCGTCCCGCAACGCTGCCACTAGTTTGGAACCCCTAGGACCACGCAGGCACCTGGCCAGTAATTTCCTGGGCTTATCCCCGTGGCGGTATAATTGGTAGCGGTAATATAACACCGACTTCTTTGCCCTTTGATGTAAAAGTTCATTCAGTTCCGTTTGGCTTTCCCACAGCTGCCTTTTAAGCCCTGCTGTTGGGGTTTGGGTCCAGCGGCGCCGCAGCTTCGTCACCGATCTCTCTAGGCGAATAATACGTTCTGCCCGCAATCTTCACGTCCTGGCAAGGAACCCTATAATGTCCCCCCCGTAGTACAACCTTCGCAGTTTCCCAAATCAACTCTGGGTCATCCTGGTGACCACTATGATCAGCCTCGAAGTCCCGCCATCTCTTCTGAAGAAAGGAACGGAACTGCGCATCCTTATATAGTTCAAGCGGGAATCGCCAGGGAGATGTCCGAGGAATATTCCCAGTCCAGTAAACGTCCAACCAGATAAACGCGTGATTAGAAATCTCTACAGGCCCTATCTGTGCGTCCTCGACCTTAGCAAATAGACCAGTAGAAATCAATAGGTAGTCGATACGCGCGCTGGTACCATGTGCCCGAGATTGATGCGTGTAATCCCGCTCGGTCGGATGCAGCAATCGCCACGGATCCACCAACCCCAGCCTGGAACATAGGCGACACAGCGCCCGGGCCGTCGATAATCTGTCCCTTGGCTCCCCCCCTTTAGACGTATCAAGATCAACATCCATAACACCGTTAAAGTCCCCCCCCCCCCCCAGAATCACGGGGAGCTCCGGCAACGTCTCAATTTTAGAGGCGAAACGAGAATAAAGGGGCAAGTCTAGCACATTAGGGCAATATAAATTGCCCAAGATAATGGGCCGCCCCTCAAGGTCGCCTTGCAGCAGTATAAATCTACCCGATGGGTCAACCAGGTCCCTTACAACCTCCAGCCTTATGCGCTTATGTATCAGGAGCACTACACCCCCCTTCTTTCCCAGAGCCGGGGCCCCCCAGACCTGTCCCACCCATTCCCTGCAGAGTTTACAGTGCTCCTCGGCTGTCTGGTGGGTTTCCTGGAGCATAGCGATGTCCGCCTTCCGCCTAGCCAATGCCTGCAGAATTTTGGCCCATTTAATCGGACTACCCAGACCGCAAACATTCCAAGAGATTATCTTAAGCGGCATAAAATACAGAAATAAATCCCATATATTACAGTAAACAAGTACCAGGAGGGTGCCCCCCCCAGCCTGGGGCGTCCCCCTATGCACAAACGTGTGGCTCAACCTAAACAGGCTTATCAGATCCTGAATACATTCCCCCCTATGCCCTAGCGTGACCCCCCTCCCCCTCCCTTCCCCTATCTCCCCCCCCCTCCCCCACCCCCTCCTCCCCCTCACCCTCTCCCCCCCTCTCTTCTCGACTACCTTCCCTAAGAATACCCCCAGATCCTATCCCTCCCAGGTGTGTTCCTCCGTTCATACTATCCCCCACACACATTAACCCCTCACCAATCCCCCAACCACCTCTAATGTGTCCGGACTCCCCAGCCCCCCCAAAGGAATTTGGCCCCCCGCCCCCAACCATATTATATAACATAATGCAATACCCCCATAGTACAATATCCCCATAGACACAGCTAGCCCGCAGTAACTAAAAAGAGAAAACAGAGCAACTTGGAATCACACATAACTAAAAGCAGGCCAGCACAAACACAGAAGGCTCAATAGGCCCCCCCGAAGCAGACCCATGTCTATCGCCTGCAACTTCCTGGGCACGGGATCATCGGCCGCCAGCGTTCCTCCGGTGAAACACAGGATCCTCCAAACAGGGCAAGGCCAGCCACGCTCTCCGGCCCAGGCTTTGCAATGTGCTGGCCTCCGCGCCCCCAAAGTAGGGTCTGTAGGTCTCCGGCAGCCTCCAAAGTCAAAGGGCCCTACGACTCCACCAGCTTGAGCAGAATCAGTCCCCAACTGTGTCCAGAGTCACTTTAAGGGGTCCCCAGCTGGTCCGCAGGTAGGCTATTGTGTTGGGCGTCCAGCTTTGTAACGTAGGCCAGAGCCTCAGCCGCAGAGTCAAAAACCAGGTGGCGCCCGGCATTCATCACGTGCAGCCGTGCTGGGTACTGTACAGTAAACCGTATATCTGCAGCAATCAGCTTCTTACAAATAGGTGCATAAGCTTTGTGCCTTTGACTCAAAGCCGCCGAATAGTCTTGGGTAATACGGATACTGACATTCCCTGCCGTCACGGTACCTTTCCGGCGAGCTTCTCGCAGAACCGCTTCTTTCTGCCCGAAATGCAGAAACTTGGCCAACACAATTCTGGGGCGTGAATCTCTCGACGCCTTGGGGCCCACTCTGTGGGCACGCTCGATGGAAACTGGGACTCCCTCTCCAGCCGTCTCAATTAGGGGGCCCACCAGGGCTGCCAAATAGGGCCGCAGCTCTTTGTCCCCCACTGACTCAAGGATGCCCAGAAATCTCAGGTTATTGCGCCTCGAACGATTCTCAAGGTCATCAAGTTTGTTCTCATATACTTGCAGGGTATGCTGTACTTGCTCCATCTCCTGTGACAGCCTTTGCACGTCCCCTTCGGTTTGCTCTATCCTCTCCTCAGCATGTTGCATTCGTGTCCCAAACGCGGCCACGGAGCTCTTCACCGCATCCAGCTTTGTTTGGAGCAGCTCAAACTGCACTGAGAGTGCGCCCGTGACAGCCATGGTAATTTCCTCCACGGAAATGTTCCCTGCTGCCTCCCCGGGTGTCTGACCTGGCTTCGGCGGGGATTCCGCCATTTTGTGCGGCCCCAAGGCCCGTTCCTTCTCTCTTCTGCCGGCTTTAGCAGTAGCAGCCATTCTCCCTCTCCTTTCCTCTTCGGTAAGAACACCCTCTCCAATGCACCAGGAGGCGGCTGAGCAAGCTCGTACTGCCGAAAAAACGGCGATTTAATCCGGTAAGGGGCTGAGGAGTCCGGAGCTCAAGTGAACGCAGCCACCCAAGCTCACCACATCACGTGGTCTCTATTCTTTTTAAGATACAGTGACCAGAATTGCACACAATATTCAAGGTGCGGTCGAACCATGGAACAATACAGAGGCATTATAATAGCCTTGTTTTTATTCTCCATTCCTTTTCTTGTGATGCTTAGCATTCTATTAGCTTTCTTGGCCATCACTGCACACTGGGTGGATGGTTTCAACATATCCATGATAACGCCTAAATCTTTTTCCTGGATGGTGGTTCCTAATGTGGAACCTTGCATCATGTAAGCAAAGTTTTGGTTGTTCTTTCCTAGGTGCCTAACTTTGCACTTGTCCACATTAAAGTTCATTTGCTATTTGGACGCCCAGTCTTCCAATTTATCAAGATTGTCTTGCAATTTTTCACAATCCTCTTGGGTTTTAACAAGTTTGAATAATTTTATGTCATCTGCAAATTTGCTCACCTCACTCGTTATTCATATTTTCAGGTCATTTATGAATATGTTTATGTCATTTATGAAAGCAGTGGGCCCAGCACAGATCCCTGGGTACTCTACTATTTACTTTTTTCCATTGAGAAATTTGGCCATTTAGCCGTACTCTCTGCCTTCTATCTTTTAACAAGTTTCTGATCCACAATACTACATTGCCTCCAATCCCATGACTTTTTAATTTCACCAAGGGGTATGTTTACTAAACCGTCTTAATGTTACCAGCGCTAGTTGCAGCGATAATGTGAAGAATGCCATATAAGGAGTGGGCATTCCAGTCCTAAGGTAGCAAGAATCTCTATTGCGCGATAGTGGGTGCCATAGCACGTTAACGCGCGTTAACACTAAGTACATGCCAGCGCACTGTTAGAAGCTATAACAATGTAGCCCACTGGTTACTGCAATGACTGTGGAGGCAGAGGTCATGGGTTCAATCCTGCAGTGGTGTAATCTAAAAAGGCTGTCTGAGACATTTTCTTTTCATTTAAATCAGTGCTGCCAGCAAAAACACCCTCACAGTGCTATAACCTAAGGTGCCTCATAAGGTGCCCTATAAGGCGCCCCATAGGTCACATTATAAAGTGCCCTGTCTGCCAAGGCACCCTATAATGTGCCCTATAGGGTGCTGTATAGGGCGCTTTACAGGGCGCCTATGAGGCACCTTAGGTTACAACACTGTGAGGGTGTTTCTGCTGGCAGCACTGATTTAAAGGAAAAGCCTCAGACAGCATTCCTAAATAACACCACTGTGGGATCAAACCCATGACCTCTGCCTCCACAGTCATTAAAGTAACCAGTAGGCTACATCTCTATAGCTACTACCACACTGCTGGCTGGCTACAGAAAGACTGCAGGTCACCACACAAACTATCTGCTGTGGTTACCAGGATAGGGTAAACCCAACCGTACCCATGATGCACTGCACATGCAGATCAGCAGTCTACAGCTGATCACATAATGGGGTATGCACCCCCACAGCACCTAGGCCTAGTAGGGGGAACTGACCATGTGTGTTACTGGCACAGAGTAGCTACAGACCGTGACATTTTGTGGGTTCTGTGCTCACCCTGAGGGTAAGGTGGGGCACCCAGCACCAGGTCCGCAGCTCCTGGCTTGGCTGAGATAGGCTATGCTGCAGGTCCCCATCAGTGCCAGTGTGTGATAAGTAGTCCTTGCAGACACACCTAGGATACACCTGTGTCCATCTGTATTTCCCAGTCACTTCTAGCCCTTGTGAACTATGATGCACCCAGAATAGTGCATATCCTGTGTGGGTGCCATGGTCACAAGTTATAGGTGAAGGGGTGTGTTTGGACCCAACCCGCCCTCTGTGGCTCAGGGTGGGGGGACAGGATCTCCCACCAACAGATCCACATTGTACATCTCTGCAATGGTGACAGTAGAGAGGACCATCAACCCCAGTCCTGCTGGGGAACAGGGGAACAGGGCAGTCGATGCAGATCTGTACGCATCACATAAGACAATGGCAGACAGGCAGAACGCTGGAGAAGCTCAGCTGCCCCCACCACTATCTGACATTCACCAGCAGGGGGCACAGTTGGTCTCCACCCACTGCACCCTGCAAGGTGTTCCAGCCATACACATGCTAACTGCAGACAGTCTGCTAGATAGTACATAGTGCATGTTCCTGGAGGAACTGTGTGCACCCAAAAATGGGATGTGAGCACACACACCAAGCAGGTATGCCAGTGATTGGGCCCCAGAAAAGTGAACCCATAAATATCACTTTAGAGAAATGCTGCATAGCACTATGGGGGAACCTAGCCATGCCGTGGTCACTGCTCAGTCAGGGTGAGAGTGACCTCCCAGCATGACATGCTGTGGCCACCCTGTCCGTGAAGGTGGTGGTCGGGCACTACAATGTCCCAGCCATTGCCCTATACCCAGTGCAGATGCATCCTGCCCAGGCCACCCTGTCCGGGCCATACCCACAGTACCTTGCTCCTCATTATGCACATTGGCAGGCTAACACTGGAAACAGTGCAAGCAGTGTGGGCTCAGTAAGGTTTAGGCAGCCACAACACACTGGATAGGCATACACACACTCCCACACCTATGCCAGCATTGTGCAAATATGGAGGTTTGTGGCAGCCCTGGCCGCCACACCAGTCCTGGGCACAGTGTGGGCATTGCTATGGTATGCAATACTGTTGGGGTCACTCCCTGGGGTGGTAAACACTGTCAGAAGCAATAACTGAAACACACTCCACAGATATCAGAAAGGTTGCTATGATGAATCTCTATCAACAAATCGTGTTTAACTTAGGATTTGTTAGCTGACATTAATCATAGCAACCTTTTGATATATGTGGAACGTATTCCCAAGTTTAGGACGGCATTGCTAAGGTATGCAGGTGCCAGCATTGGGCGATGCTGCTCCACGCAGGGCCCAACAACCTGACTCTCCTTGAGGCTTTGGATAGTGGAGCCTGTGGGTGTGGGTGTTTGTGCCCCTGTTGGCTGCTGCTCTAGGGCAGAGGTTCCCAACTCCGGTCCTGGTGGGCCAAACACTGTTCAGGTTTTCATGCTGTCCCTAATTGAATATGCATGAGATACATTTGCATACAATGGGGGCGATGCATACAAATCCAGCACAGATATATTTATTAGGGACAGCATGAAACCTGAACGGTGTTTGGCCCTCCAGGACAGCAGTTGGGAAACTCTGCTCTAGGGGTTGCACATGTTTATGGTGTCTGTGCTCTGTAGGGTAAAATATAGGCGTTTCAGGCATGTTTATTTTATCTGCAATAAAGGTTCCGTCTTTATTACCACGGTTTAATACTGGGTAAAATATGGGGACAAGGTTGGCAGGAGTCACAGCTGGGACTTGAACTTGTGACCTTCTGCCCCAGAACACACTGACTGTGTGTACTGCACCAAACTGTTGCCACAGGGCAGATGATTCCCTGGGGATACCATGACTGTTCGTCAGATAGACCTTGTCTGTTGCAGTGCACAGCACCCACCTAAACGGGGCTTGGCTGTGATCTGCTGTGGGCAGATGCCACTGCCCCCTCCGCCACCATGCTGACATGCCCTTATGCTGGTGGTGCTGGTGGTGTGCAGTCCCAGGCCATCCAGTGTGGCGGTAGGCAGTTGCCTATGGTGTGCGTTTTCGGGTAGGGGTGCCTACATGGACATGCGCGCTCCCCCCCCCCCCCCCGGCACTGCCTGCCAATATTATGTGCCCTTGGGGGTACCTGCTGGGTAATATCCCCTGTGATACTGTGGGACACACACTCGTGCCCATGTTGGACCCTCGTCAGTTGCTGTCTTGCTGCTTTAGAGTTTCGGCATTCCTATGTGCCACCTAGGCATCTGCTTAGTTTGCACTGTGCCCCAGCTGGACCACAGCATGTTTATTTATTTTATTTTATTTATTTATTTAGCTATTTCTTCTATACCGCCCCTTCCAGAGATCAGGGGCGGTTTACATGGAACAAGTAAACAAATTTGTATACTAATGTATACATTACATGAAACAGAGATTTTTTTAACTTTATACAGATAATAGTTGTTAACAGAGATTTATAACATTGTAACTTTATACAAATAACTGTGCATTAACTGTCAAAACCGCTTGCAGTCCCCTGTATCCCATTTACAGCATCAGTATGGTTGCCCTTTCCTACGTGCCCACTCTGCTGTTGCTGCACATGTGCATGCCCTTACAAACCTGCCCAATATAAACGACAAAAACCCTGATCACCGCTATTTCAATGTGGGATCATTCACTTTGTATGGGAACAGAGCATAGACTCTTCCAAACATATCTTCCTTTTTACGCTTTGTCAGTAGTGTTGCTTTATGTTTATTATTAATATCACTATTGGCCAGCTTGGTTATTGGGATTTTAGATGTGGTTCTGGTCATTTTATATGTTTATTTGCCTTTTTGGTTCCTGCACATGTATCACTACTATCACTTTTCTGGGTTTCCCTGCCTTTGCTATACATTGCTGACTGAAATGGTGTCTCTCTCCTGCAAATGTGCCGCGAGGGTTTCACTGGCGTTAGTGTTCAGACCCGTATTTCACAGCGTTAGTGTGCCTGGAGCCTCTCCCCGCCCACTCTCCGCCCATTGACCCCTATCTCCACCCTCTGGGAGGCCTTATTCCACCCTTCAGAGCCAGATTTCACAGCATTAGTGTGCCTTAACGCCTCTGCCGACGTTATTGCGCGATACGTGATGTTTATTTATTTAACAGCTCTTCTATACCGTGCTCTTTATTATCAGTGCGGTTTACATTTAACAATATAACTCTCAGTCAGGGAGTTATATTGTTGAATGTAGCGCGCAGTCAGGGAGTTATACTGTTAAATGTTAGCGCACGATAACGATATGTACCGCACGATAACGTCACCACTGCTACATTAAGACAGTTTAGTAAACATACCCCCAAGAGTCTTTCATGAGGGCCCTTGTCAAACTTTCTGAAAAGCCAGATACACTATATCAACCAGCTCACCTTGGTCTACCTGTTTATTCACGCCTTCAAAAAATATAACAGATTAGTAAGACAAGACCTTCCTTGGCTAAATCCATGTTGGCTACATTCATGAGTGGCTTGCTCTTTTTCAACTTTAGCTTGAGTTTGCATACTAGTAGTTGGTGATCTGTACCACAGTCAGCTCCAGGTTATTGAGCTTTTCCATCGTTGTCTTCCATAGATGTAGTCAGTTTGATTTCTGTACAATCCATTGGATGAAATCCATGTGTACAGTCAGTGACTGTGTTGCTGAAAGAAGGTGTTTGAGATTAATAGATCATTGGTCTAGCAGAATTCTATAAGTCTTTCTCCAGCTTTGTTTCTATTGCCAAGTCCATATTTTCCAACCACTTTGCCTTCTTCTTTGTTGCCAACCTTTGCGTTCCAGTCACCCATGACTATCAGGATATCCTGTTTGCAAGTTTTGTCAATTTCAGCTTGTACTTGTTTATAGAACTCATCAACTTCATCCTCTTCAGTAGTTATTGTTGTGGCATATACCTGAATTATAGTTGTGTTGATGGGCTTTCCTCGTAGACAAATAGAAATTAAGCGTTCATCGAGTGCATTGTATTTCATTACAGTTCTTGCAAGTTTTTTCTTAATTATAAATGCAGCACCACTTCTTCTTTGTCATTCATTTCCAGCATAGTGGACCATATGATCATCAGATGCAAAGTGCCCAAAGCCCATTTCGTTTCATTCTTGACCACCTCCATCTTCCCTTGGTTCATGCTTCACACGTTCCATGTCCCAGTATGTAAGATCTAATACATAAACCAATCGGGCTTTGTCCCCAGCAGGCAAGTGTCAGATAATATTAGAAGGGTCTTAAATGTGACGTGGAGTGGGCAAACGAGGAAGGATCATTTGTTATTAGTGGTCGATACTGAAAAAGCATTTGACTGGGTTTCCTGGTGGTTCCTGTTTCATGCATTAGGGAAAGTGGAAATAGGGAGAAACTATCTTGAATGGATCAAGATACTGTACAAACAACTCCAGGTAGCATAAGAATCAATGAATCTTATTCAAAACCCTTTGAGCTAGCAAGGGGGAAAAGAGAGGGCTGTCCTCTCTCCCCTTTTTTATTTGTACTATGGAGCTATTAGCTCAGAGGCTGAGAGAATCAGCAGAGATCCAGGGTTTAAGGTGGGGGACAAATGAGAGCAAGGCCTTCCTGTTCATGATCAACCTTATCTCGCCCCCACAATCTCTGGGCACCCTAATTGAAGAACTGGACATATATGGGAAGGTCTCGAGGTTCAAAATGAACACCACCAAATCTGAGATATTTAACATCTCTCTACCACAAGACCAGATCACCTGGCTGAAGCAGACATTCCCTTTTAAATGGGCCAAAAATAGTATTAGGTCTACCTGGGAGTCTGACTGTGACCCTATCAGATCCATTTGAAGTTAACTACCGACCACTTATAAGAAACTAACTGGGGAGCTTGAGGAACAGGAGATTGTCATGGTTTGGGCGAATTGTATTGGTTAAGAAGATGACCATTCCTTGACTAATATATTTGTTCGCCACCTGCCCCTGAGCTTCTTGGAGAGAATGCAAAAAAAAAAAACTTATGTGCTTTGTCCAGAAGGGGAAGAAAGCTAGAGTGGCTCAGAAAATTCTTACCCAAAACAGAGATAAAGGGGGCTTATCGCTTCCAAACCTAACCAGGTAATATGAGGCTGTCAGATTAAGAGCAGCAATGGAATGGTGGCTGCATGAGCACAAAGAATGGGTAAAAATGGAAGCAGAACTGAGTGTCCTCTCGATAGAAGTACCTCATTCAACAATTTACCAATTCAATCATCAATTCATAACACAGTGTGGATATCCCCGCTGCAGCAAACGTGCCGATAGTTCGTGTGCATGATGCAAAAAATCATCCAAACGACTCTTTACAGGAAGCCGGTTCAGAGAAATACTCTGCTGTCTTATTCCAGCTTTCATCCCAATCCTCTGAAGAGAGGCCTCCCATATGGTCAGTTTCTTAGATTACGGCGGATTTGTTCCAATATGGATGATTTTTTGCATCATGCACACGAACTATCGGCACGTTTGCTGCAGCGGGGATATCCACACTGTGTTATCCGACGAGCGTTTGTGAGAGCTAAGTATACTCACTGTGAATGGTTATTGTCTTCTCAATATCCTTCCATTGAAGATACCTCCCAGGTTTTTGTGGGGGTTTTACCATATATGTTTCATTCTCAACAAATCAAACATATTTTGCTAAAACATTGGCATATTTTACAATTGCTCCCATGTTTTCAAAAATCTTTACAAATTGCACATACTCGGGGCTCTAATTTACGTGATCTTGTGGGAATCACTTCCTCTCCCCTAGATAGGATGGTAGCGAGACCATCTCTTGCTGGACATTATATGTGTGATTCTTGTTCTCATTGCCAGTATACTATAGTGGGGGCTCAATGGACTGTTCCTCATTCAAATTTTACTCACATAGCTCGCTGGTATACTAACTGTGCTACTTCTTATGCTGTTTATGTGCTTATCTGCCCCTGCCATTTGATGTACATAGGTCGTACTATCCGGCCTGTGAAAATTCGTTTGAATGAACATTCATCTCGGCTTAAGAATTCTGTGCTGTCAGCTCCGATGGTTCAACACTCTTTGGCTTTCCAACACAAATTTGAAGATTTCAAGTGGAGGGTGTTGGATGTTGTGCCTCAACACCCTAGAGGACGAGATCGTGAGCAACAACTTCAATTGCTTGAACAACAGTGGATTTTCCGATGGTCTACAGTTGAGCCTTCTGGTTTAAACAGAGAATTGGACTGGCAAAGTGTTCTTTAATCTTTTAATCTTTCAACAACTATTGAATCAGGATTTTGCTAATAATAACAATTGTTGCCGCTTTTTGCAATGTTTTACACCTTTAAGGACTTACTGAGGATTTTTGGGCTATTTAAACAGGTGAACCCTGCTTTAGGCTTCAGATTGCTATTGAGCATGCGCTGGCGTGTTTGATCAGTTGCTGGATTGACTGCTTCTGGTGCAGTGGGCTGAGCGTTGAAGCAGGGCGAGAGAATCTTAACCGCCCGAAACGCAGTGCTGTGTCCGCGCCATTCTTTCTAAATGCATTGGATTGCAAGTCTTTCTTTCATGGAGCACGTTTGAAAAGAAATGAACTTTTGAGACTCAACTACTTAAGCGTTGTGAACAAACGAGAGACTCAGATAAGTGACCTCCGTTTTCTTCAGCAGTTTTGCACAGTAGTTTTTGTGGGTCTTTTTAGATTATATATGCTGAAATACAGCGTTTTTGAAGAAGTTTTATTGGTGACACTAAGCTGTGGTGTTTTACCTTATTTATTGTTGGCTCCGTGAGGGGCTCATAAATTTGAGCAAAATGGAAATGTTAGCTTCAAGAGGTATTTAATGCCTCATGGCTGCGCTTCCGACATAAAATACATATATTTTCATGCTAGCAATTTTGGATTTTTCTCTATTTTTGATTTTTGGTATTGATGTCAAACCGGCACAGGTCTGGGAGAACGACAAAATATCCCCAGAATTTGTTAGTGCCAGCGGTTGGTTCTGAGGCTATGTTGTGACAGTTGTGAACCACTGAACAAGATTGAATTGGTAAATTGTTGAATGAGGTACTTTTTCTAATTGCTATACAGCGGTCATTCACGAAGATCGACCTATTCTGATTTAGTAATCTCTCGATAGGAGAGACACTGTGGATACTGGAGAGAAGGGGGTTGTGTCCGTGTTATACTAACCTCTTTGCTTCCTTGACATTGCAATTATGGTATAAATGGAGTTAGAGATGGTTGAAGAAACAGGGGATATCCCATTTAATCCCCCCTCAGGAATAACCCCATCTTCCCCCCCCCCCTGGACTTACAGAGCAGAATATTGGGAGATGGGCAAAATGTGGTTTAAAGAGGGTACAACAACTTCTAGAAGGCCTGTAAATTCAGTCTTTTGATGGAGTCTTAAAGGACTATGAGCTGAGGGACACAGACTTTTACCTGTATGTTCAAGTTGTTAATTATATAAAACGCAGGACCCTACCAAGCCTAGGGGAAAACCCACCCCAATAGAAGTCCTATTTTATAGGATAGAGTGAAAGAAGCTATAGCCCATCTACATATAATATGATGGAGACAGGGCAGATGTGAAAAGCAAATCTGGGGGTGGTGTGGGAAGCGAAAATATGGGAAAACGTATATGGTACTCGATATAAGGGTCTTTTAGTGACCAATTTAATTGAACAAAACTATAAAAGATACTGTACTGGTGGTACCGTACCCCAGATAGAATACAAACAGACTACAAAACTCCTAGTGGGCTATGCTGGCGGAAGTGTGGGGAATAAAGAGATTTTGATACATATTTGGTTGAAATGCCCAAAAATGCACTTTCTGGAGAGAGGTGTTTCAACTACTGGGCATCATATTGGGGCATAACGTGACACCAAGCCCGAAGGTGGTCCTACCGGGGGTGGGAGCTCCAGGATTGCAGAAAGAGGAAGGAGAACTCGTCCAAGTAGGATGCCTGGCTGCATGATTGATGGCGACCTGAGCATGGAAAAAAACAGTCTCCCCACAATGTGTGAAGTAAAAGCATCCACCAAACACATATACCTTATGAATAAGCTCTCAGCCCTAAAACATTCAAGGATAAATAAATTTCAGGGTATCTGGTCTAAATACGGTGAATGGAAAGTTAAAGAATGAGCAATGCACCAGACTGTGATAGTTCTGTAACCGGCTGAGGAGAGATCCAGGGGGATGGGGTGTGGGATTGTTGTTGTTGTTAAGTGCCATCGAGTCGAGGTCGACTCATGGCGACCCTCTGGATAGCTATCCTAAATTGTGTTCGGTCTTCAGTCAGGCGGCTCATTGTTGACAGACTGGTACCCATAGCTGCTGTTATTGTATCGATCCATCTCATTACTGGCCTTCCTCTTTTGCATTGACCTTCTATCTTGCCAAGCATGATGTCTTTCTCTAATGATCGCATGATGTGTCCAAAGTATGAAAGTCGAAGTCTTATCATCTGAGCTTCTAAAGAAAGCTTAGGTTTGATCTCCTCTAGTACCGACTGGTTTGTTCTTCAGGCAGTCCATGGTATACACAGTATTCGCCACCAGCACCATAATTCAAAGGCATCAGTTTTCTTCCTGTCTGTCTTTTTCACTGTCCAGCTTTCACATCCATATGATGTTATTGAAAATACCATGGCTTGAACAAGTCAAATCTTTGTATGGAGAGAGACATCTCTGCTCTTGAGAATCTTATCTAGGTCTTTCATAGCCATTCTGCCAAGAGCAATGCGTCATTGGATTTCTTGACTGCTTGTTGCTTCTTTATTGATAGTTGATCCAAGTAGGTTAAAGTTGTTCACAATTTCAATTTCTTCTCCTTCAACGATGAACCTGTTGATTATGCCAGTTGTCATGATCTTTGTCTTCTTTACATTAAGGTGCAGGCCCATTTTGAGACTATGTTCTTTGATTGTGAGAAGCAAATGTTTCAGATCATCTTCACTTTCAGCCAGTAATGTAGTATCATCAGCATAGAGAAGGTTGTTGATGAGTCTTCCACCAATCTTCACACCTCTGTTGTCTTCACTGGGGAGGAGTCTGCTGTCTTGGTACATGTTGGTACTGATGACATAAGAAAGTGTGGGAGGGAGGTTCTGGAGGCTAAATTTAGGCTTTTAGATATGAAGTTGAAATCCTGAACTTCCAGTGAAGCATTCTTAGAAATGCTTCCCATTCCACGTGCAGGACCCAAAAGGCAGGCAGAGCTCAGGAGTCTCAACGCGTGGATGAGACAATGGTACAAGGAAGAGGGTTTTGGATTTGTTAGGAACTGGGCAACTTTCTGGGGAAAGGAGGGGCTTTTCCAAAGAGATAGTCTCCACCTTAACCGGGATGGAACCAGGCTGATGGCATTAACCTTTAAAAAGGAGATAGAGCAGTTTTTAAACTAGATAATAGGGGAAAGCTGACAGTCACCCAAGAGTGCATGGTTTGGAAGGATGTATCCTTGAAGGATACTAGCAAAAGATTAAGTTAGGGTATATCGACAGAGAGGTTCCAAAAAAGACAAAAGTAACCCAAATGCCTCTTAAGTACACAGCAAGCAGAGCTTAAAGGTTCCAAATTAACCCTGTCTACCGATAACCAAATTAATATGAATAAGATACAACCTCTAAAATATTTGGATGCAAATGCTAGAAGTCTAAAAAATAAAATGGGAGAGTTAGAATATATAGCAGTAAAAAAGAAGTTAGATGTGATTGGTATCTCAGAGATCTGGTGGAAGGAGGACAACCAGTGGAACACTGATACCTGGGTACAGCTTATATCGCAATGATAGAGTAGATCAAATTGGTGGAGGGGTTGTACTCTGTGTAGAGAGGGCATTTAGTTACACAGAATTAAAATTCTGCAGGAAACAAAATACACTGTAGAGTCTCTATGGATCGAAATTCCATGTGAAAAGGGGAAGGCAATGACAGTGGGGGTGCACTACCGATTGCCTGGCCAGAATGAACAGATGGATGATGAAATGCTGAAAGAAATCAGGGAAGCTAACAAAAGTTATAACACAGTAATAATAATGGGTGATTTCAATTATCTCAGTATTAACTGGATCAGTCTCACAGCAGGACATGCTAGGGAGATAAAGTTTCTAGATTTAATAAATGACTGCTTCTTGGAGTAGCTCGTTCATGAATTGACAAGAGGGGAAGTCATTTTGGACCTAGTCTTTAATGGAACACAAGAGATAAGAGTGTTGGGGCCACTTGACAATAGTGATCATAGCATGATCGTGTTTGATTTAATAAATGGAGGGAGGACAGCAAGGAAATCCACAGTACTACCTTTTAACTTTCAAAAGGGAGACTATGATAAAATGAGGAAGATAGTTAAGAAAAAACTAAAAGGAGAAGTTGCAAAGGTTAAAGATTTACATCAAGCATTGGTGCTGTTTAAAAATACTTTCTTGGAAGTCCAGACTAGCTGTATTCCATGCTTAATGAAAAGTGGAAGGAAGTCCAAAAAACTTCCAGCATGTTTTAAAGGTGAGGTCAGAGAGGCTGTTGTTGCCAAAAAAGCATCTTTTAGGAAATGGAGAAAGGAGCCAAATGATGAAAACTGGAAACATAAGCACTGGCAAGTTAGATGCAAGGTATTGATAAGGCAGGCAAAGAGAGAATTTGAAAAAAAAGCTTGCCATGGAAGCAAAAACGCATAATAAAAACTTTTTCAAATACATTCACAGCACCTGTGTCAGTTGGACCATTACATGATAGAAGGGTAAAGGGGGCACTAAGAGGAGACAAGGCCATAGTGGAGAGACTGAATTAATTCTTTGCTTTGATCTTTACTGAAGATGCAAGTTACCCATTGCTGAAAATGGTATTAAAAGGTAATGCATCGGAAGAATTGAAAGAAATATCCATAACCGGAAAGATGCATTACAACTATTTGATAAACGGAAAAGTAGCAAATGACCTGGACTAGATGGTACACATCAGAGGGTGTTTAAATGACTGAAATATGAGATTGCAGACCTACTATTATTACTAATGTGTGAACCATCATTAAAATCATCTGTAATACCTGAAGATTGGCAAATGGCCAATGTAATCCCAATTTTTAAAAAGGGTTCCGGGGTGATCCTGGCAAATCACTTCTATCCGTGCCCTTCTCTTCTATTGCTAACTCAATATTTCACTCTTTTCACATTGCTGCTCCTTATGCCTGGAATAAACTACCTGAGTCTGTACATCAGGCGCCTTCTCTGACCCTTTTCAAATCCAGGCTAAAAACTCACTTCTTCGCTACTGCTTTCGGATCTTGACTCACCTGATCTCCCTCGTGTTTTCTTCCCATTCCCCCTAGATGTATCCTATGTCTCAGCTACTGTGTTAGCTGTCTTGACTAGATTGTAAGCTCTGATGAGCAGGGACTGTCTTTTACATGTGTCTGTGCAATGCTACATATGTCTTGTAGTGCTATACAAGTGTTCAGTAGTAATAGTAGTACTATAGACTGGTGAGCCAGACGTAGGTACCGGGCAAAATGTTAGAAACCATTATAAAGAACAAAATTATTGAACATGTAGATCATCATGGTTTAAAGGGAGAACATGGCTTTAGCCAAGGAAAGTCTTGCCTTACCAATCTGTTACATTTTTTTGAAGGTAGACAAAGGTAAGCCAGTTGATATAGTCTACCAGGATTTACAGAAAACCTTTGACAAGGTCCCTCATGAGACACTCAGCGAAATTAAAAAGTCATGGGATAGGAGGCAGTGTATTATTGTGGATCAGGAACTGGTTAAAAGATAAAAAGCAGAGGGTAGGGAGAATGGAGAACGATGACTAGTGGATTAACCCAGGTATCTGTGCTGGGTCTGCTGCTTTTTAACATAATCGTAAATAACCTGGAAATGGGAATAATGAGTGATGTAATCAAATTTGCAGATGCCACAAAATTATTCAAAATTATTAAAGCCCAAGAGGATTGTGAAAAATTGCAAGAGGACCTTGATAAATTGGAAGACTGAATGTTCAAATGGCAGATGGAATTTAATGTGGACAAGTGCAAATTATGCACCTAGGAAAGAACACCACAAATTATGGTTACACGATGCACGGTTCCACATTAGGAACCACCACCCAGGAAAAAGATGATTTAGGTGTTATCATGGATAACACATTGAAACCCTCTGCCCGGCGTGTAGTGGCAGCCAAGAAAGCAAATAGAATGCTAGGTATCATAAGGAAAGGAATGGAGAACAAAACCAAGGATGTTATAATGCCTCTGTATCATTCCATGGTGCGACTGCACTTTGAATACTGTGTGTAATTCTGGTCGCCATATCTTAAAAAAGATATAGCAGAATTAGAAAAGGTACAGAGAAGAGCCACCAAAATGGTAAACGGGATGGAAGGATACCCCTATGGAGAGGTTTTAAAAGGTTAGGGTTCTTCAACCTGGAAAAGAGATGGCTGAAGGGAATTATGATAGAGGTCTATAAATGAATGGAGTGGGACGAGTTAACGTAGATCAATTGTTTACGCCATCAAAAAGTAGAAAGACTCGGGGACATGCAATGAAGCTACAATGTAACCTATTTAAAACTAATAAGAGGCGTAATCAAACTCTGGAATTCATTACCAGAGGATGTAGTAAACGGTTAGTGTAGCTGGGTTCAAAAAAGGTTTGGACAAGTTCCTGGAGGAAAGATCCATAAACAGGTATTAAAGAGAACTGGGAAATCCACTGCTTTCCCCATATACAAGCATTGTGGAACCTGTATATGTCTTTTTGGGAAACTGCTAGGTACTTGTGACCTGAATTGGCCACTGTTTGAAACAGGATACTGGACTTGAAGGACCTTAGTCTGACCCAGTATGGTATATATTATGTTCTTAACTGCTTTATTACACGGGATCTAGCACCTTTAAATGTGTGTCTGGTTCTAGTATCCTCATGGCTTCAGCCAAATGTTCTGCCTTCTAGGTCTCAGACTACTTTGAGCTTAGTGCCAACACTTGTTGTTGTTAAGTACCGTCAAGTCAATGTCAACTCATGACGACCCTCTGGATAGTTGTCCTAAACTGTGTTCAGTCTTCAGTCAGGCGGCTCATTGTTGACAGACTGGTACCCGTAGCTGCTGTTAGTGTATCGTTCCATCTCATTGCTGGCCTTCCTCTTTTGCGTTGACCTTCTATCTTGCCAAGAATGATGTCCTTTTGTAATGATCTCTCTCTTCACATGATGTGTCCAAAGTATGAAAGTCGAAGTCTTGCCATCTGAGCTTCTAAAGAAAGCTTAGGTTTGATCTCCTCTAGTACTGACTGGTTTGTTCTTCGGGCAGTCCATGATATACGCAGTATTCGCCATCAGCACCATAATTCAAAAGCATCCATTTTCTTCCTATCTTTTTCACTGTCCAGCTTTCACATCCATATGATGTTACTGAAAATACCAATGCCAACGCTTATGGTTGTACAAAGATATATATGAGCGATATGTGCAATATATATCCAATTCATAATAATAATCATTCATAATTCTGTCTCCTGCCAGTTTATTTCCTCAATTCTATTGTATTATAATATGTAATTTTTAATTGATGCACTTTTATGAAGGGCAGTCTCCTTGTCGTCCCTCTAGTCTAGTCCCGGACATCTGGGTTTAAGCACCTCCTCCCGCAGCCTTGGAGACTGAGCCCATCACTCTCTTTGATGACACCAGTATAAGTAGATGTGGGACCGTCTCCTTGCTCCAGTAAGCTCAGTCTCCAAGGCAGCTGAAGGAGGTGTGAGCCACAGGAGGCTCACTAGAGGAATCAGTTAGGGGTTTTTGTAGTCTTTCTTGTTAGTTTAAAAAAAAAAAAAAAGCAAAATAAAATAAAAGTAAGAAGCAAAAGAGAAAGAACAAAGCAAAGTTGGAAAAGCAGCAACTAAGTGGACCTGCAGCTTTAAATTTCCCAGCCAGAGCTTTGTGCCGGCTGGAGGACGAGTGGCGGTCACTCAAAATTTGCTCCCCCTCTCTCCCCCCTCCCTGGAGGTACTGTATTCAGGGGGGAGTGTGGGAGTAGCTGTTGGGGCCTCTGTCTCCCAAACCCGTAGAGCGAGTGAGGAGGCGTTGAGGGAGAGCTCGCCGCGTTGTCAGCCGATTTAGCTGCTGCGGCGGCGATAGCAGAGCTGGAGGATCGCTGGTCTACGGTGCTGTCGGAGAGGCGGCAGGCAGCTTGAAGCGCGGTGAGTGAATCGCAGAGAACTGGCAGTTTTTGGAGGCCTCGGGGCGTTGCAGGCCTAGCGGGAGAAAAGCGCGGCAAATTTCTGCTGCTGTCTTGAGCGGCGGGCAGGCCGTACGCACGCAGTGTTTTTCGGCGGGAAGCGCTGTGTGGTCTGGTGCAGGTTGTTGGCGGGCCATAGCGGGCTCACAGCTCTGTCTGAAACTCCCCTCTTCTTAGTCTGCATAGTTAGTTTTAGATCTCAAGAAGGACACTAAAGGAAAAAAAAAAAAGATATCATAATAGAAAAGGCAGACCTCTTTGTGCTATAGCAGAGGAGGCTGGGGGAAGGCTTGCCGGTATGCCGTCCAGGCCCCAGTGTGTTATGTGTGGAGCCAAAAGGGGATCGCTTTCGGATATGGGGGTCTGTAAGGGCTGCGCTTTGGAAGCAGAGTCAAAGGACGTAGAGACGGATGAAGCAGGACTGGGGGAGGGGGTCTGAAAAGGCCAGGGGCTTCCCTAGTTGAGGGCAAGGAAGGCACCCCTTATAAGAGGGCTAAATTAGCTGTGGTAGTTTCGGAGGAGGTCTCAGACGGTCTGGATTCGGAGGTGGATCTGGAGCTGGAAGAAGGCGAGATTGCAGAGCAGGAGGACCAGGCTAGGGTGGTTAGGGTCTTCCGCCGGGAAGAACTGGCAGCTCTTATTTCTGAGACTCTGAAGGCTCTTAATATGTCGGTGGCGGAGAGCTTGGCGGATTCGTCCTTAGAGGACCCGTTGCTTCAAGCAACGCGGCAGTCCCAAAAGGTGTTTCCGCTGCATAGGATTTTTAAGGAAATGATTCAGGAGCAATGGGACTCGCCGGAGGCTGAAGGGTTTCAGAGTGATGGCTCGGCTGTATCCCTTGCAAGAACAAGATAGGGAACTTTTTAAATCACTTAAGGTGGATGCAGCGGTTTTGGCGGTTACCAAGAAGACCACGATCCCAGTGGAAGGCAGTGCGGCCCTTAAGGATGTGCAGGACCATTGGGTAGATACTCTGTTAAAGCAGGTGTTTGAGGTCAACGCCATATCCTTCCAAGCTGCTATTTGTGGGGCCTGGGTAGCTAGAGGATGTCTACGATGGGCTCAGCGGATTTCACTGGGTCGGGAAGACGAGATGGCGGAAGAGGCGTTCCGGCTGGAGTCGAGAGTGGCCTATTTAGCAGATGTGCAGTATGACCTTATTCGAGGTCTGGCGAAGAGTATGGCGTCCGTGGTGGCGGCACGGAGGTATCTCTGGTTGCAAAATTGGGCGGTGGACTGTGCCTCAAAGGCTAGGCTAGGAAAGTGTCCCTTTCGGGGCAAGCTTCTTTTTGGAGAGGATTTAGACAAGTTGGTGAAAGACCTCGGGGAGTCTAAGGGAGGTCGACTGCCAGAGGATAAGCAGAAGCCTAATCGGCTGCTGGCGCCTTCCAGGAGTCAGCAGAGAGAGTTTCGAAGATTTCGAGCGCCACGGTTCAGTCAGTTTCAGAGAGGACGTTTTCAGTATCGGTCCCAGAATTTTCGAGGATTTCGGGGAGCGAGGAGAGGTTTTGGAGCCTCCTCGTCCTCGTCCCTCAAAAAGCCGCAATGAAACGAGGGGGGCCCGGGCAGAGGTAGTGGCCGTAGGAGGGCGGCTACGGCAGTTTTATCCTGCCTGGGTCCAAATAACATCGGATCGATGGGTTCTGGAGGTAATAAGGGAGGGGTATGCCCTAGAGCTTCGTTGACCTGTTACGGAGTCCTTTGTCCAGTCTCCTTGCAGAACGGAGCCCAAGCGTCGGGCGGTGCGGGAGACTTTACAAAGGTTGCAAGATTTAAAAGCGGTGGTGCCGGTTCCTCCCGCCCAGTACGGATGTGGTCAGTACTCGATATATTTTGTGGTGCCCAAAAAAGAGGGTTCTTGGCGACCGATTCTAAACCTCAAGGGAGTCAACAGGTGCCTCCGGGTTTCTCATTTTCACATGGAGACCCTGCGGTCAGTCATTGTAGCTGTGCGGCAGGGAGAGTTTCTCACCTCTCTGGACCTCTCAGAAGCGTATCTGCACGTTCCCATTCGCTTGGAGCATCAGCAGTACCTGCGGTTTGCGGTTCCGATGGGTCATTTTCAGTTCCAGGCGTTACCGTTTGGCTTAGCGACGGCTCCGCAGATTTTTACCAAGGTGGTGGTGGTAGCGGCGGCGTTGCGCAGAGAAGGGGTGTTGGTTCACCCGTACCTCGACGATTGGTTAATTCGAGCGAAGTCGCAGGGCGAGAGCAAGGAGGCCACTCGTCGAGTAGTACTCTTTCTAGAAAGCTTAGGGTGGGTGGTCAACGTGGCAAAAAGCAAGTTGACTCCGACCCAGGAGCTGGAGTATCTAGGAGCTTGCTTCGACACGAGGACAGGCAAGGTGTTTCTTCCACTAGCCAGAGCCCAGGGTCTGCGCCGGCTCATTCGAGAGTTCCTGCTGAGAAAGGCACCTTCCGTGTGGCATTATCTACAGCTTTTGGGGACCATGGCGGCCACGTTGGACCTCGTGCCTTGGGCCAGGGCTCACATGCGGCCGTTGCAGGTGGCGCTGCTCCGGCGGTGGTCCAATCAGTCCGATCCCTTGTCTCGACGGTTGACTTGTCCGGAGCCGGTGAAGCTCTCTCTTCAATGGTGGCTGAATCCCAGGAATCTAGAGAAGGGGATGCCGTTAGAGTTGCCGGACTGGAAGCCCCTGACGACGAATGCCAGTCTTTACGGCTGGGGGGCGCACTTCGAGTGGCAGTTTCCCCAAGGTCAGTGGTCGGATCAGGAAAGGCAATGGTCAATCAACCGGTTGGAGCTCCGAGCAGTTTACCTGGCATTAAGGGCCTTCCAGCCCCAGGTGCAGGACGGGGCAATTCGAGTCTTGTCGGACAACGCCATAGCAGTAGCATATGTCAATCGGCAAGGGGGCACCAGCAGTGCAGCGCTAGAGGCAGAGGCGGAGGAGCTTCTCACATGGGCCGAAAGACATCTCGAAGCATTAACGGGTAGGGCATGTAGCCGGGGTGGACAATGTGACCTACGATTATTTGAGTCGGAATGCAGTGGACCCGGGGGAGTGGGTCCTCAATCAGGAGGTCTTCGAGCTGATTGTGGAGCGCTGGGGTCTCCCTGTGATGGATCTCATGGCCACCTTTGCTTCGGCGAAGGTAGAGCGGTTCTTCAGCAGACGGCGAGAGAGAATGTCCGTGGGCTTAGATGCACTTTTGCAGAGGTGGCCGACGGAGCAGCTCCTCTACGTGTTCCCTCCTTGGGCCTTGATAGGTCGCTTAGTTCAGAGGATAGAGAAGCACAAAGGGCTTGTGATTCTCGTAGCGCCGGATTGGCCGAGAAGACCGTGGTATGCCGACCTGGTGCAGCTTCTAGTGGAGGCACCGTGGCGACTGCCGTGCAGGGAGGATCTGTTGGAACAAGGTCCCTTATTAATGCCTCAGGTGGATCGGTTCTCTCTTACAGCGTGGCTATTGAAAGGGCACGGTTGACGGCCAGGGGTTATTCGGTGGCGGTGATTGCCACTTTGCTGAAGTCCAGGCGTCATTCTACTTCGTTGGCTTATATTCGGGTATGGCAACTTTTTGAGTCTTGGTGCAACCTGCGGTGGGTGGGGGTGCTGCGGGCCTCTATTCCGCAGATTCTTGATTTTTTGCAGGACGGTTTTGACAAGGGGTTAGCGGCCGCGTCCTTGAAGGTTCAGTTGGCAGCCCTTTCTTGTTATCGGGGAAAGGTGCAAGGTGTAGCACTCGCAGCTAACCTGGACGTAAAGCGTTCTTTTGAGGGCGACTTCCCTGTTGCATCCGCCCTACCGCCAAGTGGGCTCAGGTGCCGACTTGGGATCTCAACTTGGTGTTGGAAGCGTTGGTGCGTAGGCCATTTGAGCCTTTGTCTAAGTCGACTTTAAAAGATCTCACGTTGAAGACAGTGTTCTTAGTGGCCATTTCTTCAGCGCGCAGGATTTCGGAGTTGCAAGCGTTGTCGTGTAGAGAGCCGTTTTTGATCTTCCATGACAAAAAGGTGGTTTTGCGCACAGTGCCCTCCTTTTTGCCAAAGGTGGTGTCGGTTTTTCATGTGAATCAAACCATTTCTTTGCCGACCTTTGAGAAGGAAGTGGCAGACCGTGATGGGAAGAAGTTGCATCGGTTGGATGTGAGTCGAGTTTTAAGGATCCACTTGCAGAGAACGGCGGTTTTCCATAAAATGAATAGATTGTTTGTTCTATTCGGAGGTCCAAGGCATTGATTGCTAGATGGATTAAGGAGGCCATTTCGTCGGCGTATATTCTCAAAGGCAGGGCCGTGCCGACTGGGTTGCGAGCCCATTCGACTAGGGCGCAAGTGGCTTCCTGGGCGGAGTACAATTTGGTGCCTGCGACAGAAATTTGTAGGACGGCGACTTAGTCATCGTTACATTCCTTTGTCAAGCATTACAGGATCGATTTACACTCAGATAGGGATGCTCGTTTTGGATCAGCGGTTCTTAGTTTAGCGGGTCCCTCCCGTTGAAATGTTACTGCTCTGTTACATCCCCAGATGTCCGGGACTAGACTAGAAAGGTGAAATTAGACTTACCTGCTAATTGTTGTTCCTTGCGGAACTCTAGTCTAGTCCCGTGTCCCTCCCTTCTGTTAACATGGATCCGTGGCCTGAAGAATTTTAACGGTAGGTAGCTCTGGGCTGCAGTAGCGCCTGTATGGCTGGCGATCCTGAGGGGGGGGGGAATAAGTATGTAAGGGGCAGTGGTTACGGTACCTCTTGGGAGGTCCTGGACAGAGGGCCACACAAGGCTAAGCGCATGCGAAATTGATTATTCTGTAAATGTATTTGCTGTTAACTTTTCAAAATGTTGTATCCGTTTACTTATTCCTATGGTGAGTCTGCTTTGTCAATAGGTTACTGGAGCAAGGAGGCGGTCCCACATCTACTTATACTGGTGTCATCAAAGAGAGTGACGGGCTCAGTCTCCAAGGCTGCGGGAGGAGGTGCTTAAACCCAGATGTCTGGGACTAGACTAGAGTTCCGCAAGGAACAACAATTAGCAGGTTAAGTCTAATTTCACCATATTAGATACTACAATAAACTATACTAAGCTTACTCCTCTTGCTGAGGTAACGGTTGCCAGGAATAGCACTTACCATATAAGGTGTTTAAGTGAGGCAGACTCCAGTGATTTAAAAAGTGATGTAATGAGAGAAGTTAAAACGAGATTAAAGTCCTATGGTACAGTGTGTTCCTGCAGTGTTGGTTTAACATGAAGAAGTTCTTTGATGAAGCATGAAATGATAGTCTTCCAGCTTCTCAGTGTTCTATCAACTGGAGCGTGATAGGAGGAGAGAGCACCAAGATGCTTGCTGACAGAGGACATTTGGAATCCGAGAAGATAAATATGGTATAAATACTGCAAAATGGTGTTAGACATGTACTGAGATTGTGATTTGTGAAGCAAAGGTATGTCTGGTAGACAGTTTTCGTACAGTTATAAGTATGCCTAAATAGACGTTGGCAGTCCAAGAGCAGAGACTAAATGCTGCTCAATTTCCATGCGGTGAGGGCTAGTAATTTAAGATTGGAATGAAGAAGATGATTCTTCTCTAATGCAATTAACTTTGGAACTATTTGCAGCCGGGAGGGTGGGGGTGGGGGGGGGGGGGGGGGGGGGAAGGCGAAGAGGTAAGAACTGGCAATTTTTTGAGGAGGAAACTAGTTCTATTGAAGCTAATCTACTATAGTGAGAATCATGGTATTTGGCCGTTGTTGATGTTTGTGCAAGATGTTTGCTATGAGCAATATTGAAGGCTACTCATAAAGGAGAGGTCAAGTCAATGGAATTGCCAGTGCTTCTGGGACTAAGTGGTTGGAAGATGGTAGGATCGAGCAGTAAACAGGTAGCTTTCCATTTTTGCTGATAGCAGAGCAATCACTCTTTGGCATCTCCCACTCTTGAAAGGTGGTCTGCATAGTGGCTGCATCTAGAGACCACTCATGAGGCTGCAGAACTCTGCTGAGTTTGTTGGTTTTGTGGTTCTGAATTCAGGAATGTGAACTGCTTGTATTTGGGTGCATTTGGCAAAGGCAAATTCCTAAATCTTTGCTGCTTCTCCAAAGAGATCACGGGATCTCATTCCTCCTCATTTTTTAAGATAATACATAGCCACTTGGTTGTCCGTTTGAATTAAAAGTAATTTTCCCTGGAGTAGATGAAGGAGGCTCAAAGCATAGCAGATTTCTCAGATCTCCAAGTGATTGATGTGGAGGAGCTTTTCAGATTTCAACTAGCGAACATTCACGTACACTTATATTGAGTGCGTCTGTGATTAGGACAAACTGGTAGTGTAGTGAAGCAAAGGGAACACCTGCTGATCTTGGATATTTACCACTGCAGCAAAGTTTAAAGTTGCACTAAGGGACAAAGGATGGTCCAGAAAAGGATGGGATCCTTTATCACTGATGCCCACTGGAACCTGAGGTCCCATTTTATTTATTTATTTATTACAATTTCTTATATACTGCACTATTCGACATCAGCGCGGTTTACATTCAAACAAAAAGACCGGAACAACAGGCTGTTCGGTATTACAGAGAACAGGTGAAAAAACTTGGACAACATGGGTGAACTATTTACATAAAGTATCTGCAGGTAAGCATAATGACAAAGCTCTAGAAGCAGCATGTATTTACATTCTTTGGTGGGGTTATTTAGGCTTCATTTCTGACTGGGTAGTACTTAAGATGTTCTAATTTTCTAATTGAGATGTTCTAATTTTCAGTTAAGCAAAGGGCACTTCATGGTCAGCTGCAGCCATGTAGCCAAACATATGTAAGTGAGATCTGTATGTTGCAGACATTAAACATAGAAACATAACGACAGAAAAAGACCACATGGCCTATCTAGTCTGTCCTTCCATATCAACCACTACAACAGTCCCCTTTTTTCCTTTAAAGACCCTCTGTGTTCATATACCGTCCTCATCTCTACCACCTCCACTGGGAGACTATTCCACTCATCTACCACTCTTTCTGTAAAGAAATATTTCCACATATTACTCCTGAGTCTATCCCCCTTCACCCTCATCCTATGTCCCCTCGTAGCACAGTTTGCTTTAAATCAAAAGAGGCTCTCCTCCTGTGCATTTATGCCATGGAGGTATTTAAAGATCCCAATCACATCACCTCTATCCCACCTTTCCTCTAAAGTATACGTATTAAGATCCTTAAGTCTGTCCTCTATATGCTTTATAATGAGGACCACTAACCATTTTAGTAGCCACCCTCTGCACCGACTCCAACCTGTTTATATCTTTTTGAAGGTGCGGTCTCCAGAATTGCACACAATAATCCAAATGAGGTTGCACCAAAACTTATACAGAGGCACTATCACCTCCTTTCTTCTGCTGGCTTATTCTTCTTACTCTGCACCCAAGCATCCTTCTAGCTTTCACCGTCACTTTTTCTACCTGTTTATCTACTTTAAGATCATCAGACACAATCACACTTGGGTCCCGCTCTTCTTTTGTGGACAGAAGTACTTCACCCCCTCTACCATATCGCTCCCCTGGACTGCTGCAGCCCAAATGCATGATCTTGCATTTTTAAACATTAAATCTCAGCTGCCAAATTCTAGACCATTCTTTAAGCTTAGCTAGGTCCCTTCTCATGTTATCTACATCTTCCTGGGTGTTGTGATAAGGAAGCTTATCAGGACCTAGAAGAGAGGGGTAAAAAGAAGGAATTTACCATAATAAAGGGACTCATTTTAAAAGTTCCAGGACTTAAAACTCCATTTGCTCCTAGAAAGCAAAAGGTTCCTGGCCACAATGAGGAACAAAGTGCCCCTAGTGGTAGAAAGGATAGGGAATACAGTCAAACCTCGGTTTTCATGATTAATCCGTTCGAAAAAGTCTGACTAAAACCGAAACGTATGAAAACTGAAGCAATATTTCCCATAAGAAATAATGTAAATCCAATTAATCCGTTCCAGACACCCAAAAATATTCACAAAAAATACATTTTATAGAGAATAACTATATTTTTACATACAGAAAACAATGAGAAATAAATATAAATGACTAATGAAATGGATAAATGAACATTTAACATCACTGAAAGCAAGCTAAGTACAGTACTGTACAGTACAGTATGTTAACATCTGGCCTTAGCCACCCCTGACAAGCTGCTGTGCCCAGCTCTCTTCGGAATCACATTGAATTCAGTCCATTAAAATACCTTTACATTATCTGCTCAATGCTTCAGAATGGCAGAAAATCTTAATGATATAGCTTCAGACGTACCCTGCAAGAGAAAGAACTGCCTCCCACATTCATGCAACATCTCCTGCTTACGTTGACAGCTTTTCTTCCCTGCTACCGGGACAAAATCTCAGTCAAAAGACGTTGAAAACCGAAGCAATGCATGAAAACCGGGACAAAATCTCAGTCAGAAAAGACGTTGAAAACCGAAGCGTATGAAAACCGGGGCAAATGAAAACCGAGGTTTGACTGTACAGGCCCAGGGTAAGGAACCCTTACATCACTGCATCCCCTAATCACACAGCTGCCACGAGGGAGTTTGATCTTTCTCACCTGAGAGGGGAGAGGGTGGAGCAGGAGCCTGAGGGGTTTAAGTTTAGCTCAGTTAGGTCAGAGAGTAGAGCAGGAGAAAGCAGTTGAGCAGGAGCAGGAGCAAGAGGATGAAGAGGGACAAGCAGGACACATGTAGAGAAACTGGAAGGACTCCTGAGACCAGAGAGTGCTGCAACTGCTGACCAGAGGGAAAGAGAGAGCAGAAGTTTTGCCTACTCAAGGAATGGAGCAGTAAGAGCCAGGAGCACTAATTGGAGAACAGGACGTGCTAGATGGTGGCCAGAGCATGTAAGAAGTGAAGCTATTACAGGCTTTGATCAAGGTATGAGCCCCAGAAGCTTAGCTAATAAGGAGCACTACGTATTTGTCAGAGACAGCTTTAACCATAATAGAAGGCAGTCAAGTAAGCTATCTGAATCTGAGCCAGAGAGTGAACCCATGGAATTGGGGGAGCCAGATTTACCTTGTGATGAAGAGGTCTCATACATGGGCTGCTCTGCATGCCAGTCTGCCAATTAAGAAGGGTTGCCAGGGGATGTCAACCGTAAAGAGAAGCCTCCAGTGTCCAAAGCTCTGAGAGCTGTGTTTGCTTGTTAATGCTCTAAGCTCAGGAAAAGTGTGACGCAGTGCAAAGCTGAATCTTCCTGATTATCTTTTGAGAAACAGCTGTGAGCAGAGCAGAGCTCAGTTTTGGTGCCGTTTCAATTGAAGGAAGTAAGAAATGCTTTTGTTTGTGTAACTACTGAGAAAACCTGGAAAAGAGTTTTTATTTGCTTGTATGAATTGGACTATCTGTATGAAGTGCTGAGTTTAAGCATACAGGATAGCCAGGTATTTGTTCTGGACTGGAAAGGGAAAAGAAACCTGGTTTGAAAGTTTCTATTTGTTTTGATCTGCACGGCAAGCTCTGCTGAATGCAGGTGCTGTTAATTAAGGCTGAGGAAGCTGTTTGTTTCAGTTCAAGTTATCCTATAATGAGTTACAAGAATTCCTGGTGAAAATATCTTAAAAGGTGGTTCTGTGAACCTAGCGTGTCTTTTTCATGCTATTGAATAAATTGCACACACTCAAACCCAACTACAAATGAAGGTGTTTTTTTTTCATCTGAGCTCAAATGATATCTAACTGAACTACCTTTCCCAGAATGCATTTAAAGGCATCCAGTTAGAAAAGGCCAGAAAGTTGAAGCACCACAGTGACAAAAATAAACCCAAGCCACTCCCATACTAATGTAAGGGGCTAAGGGCGTGACAGTGTCTACTCTAATGCAGATATCGATATTATCTGCAATGAGGCAAACTTTACCCAACAGCCCTTCCACAATATCACTAACAAAGATGTTAAAAAGAATTAGAACAAGGACAGATCCCTGGGGCATACCACTGATAACCTCTCCTTCTTCTCAGAGTGAGCTCCATTTACCTGTATTCTTTGTCACCTTCCATTCAACCAATTTGTAACCCAAGCAGTAACTTTAGGGTCCATCCCTAGGGTGCTCAGTTTGTTTATAAGTCGCCTGTGCGGAATGGTGTCAAAGGCTTTACTGAGATTTAAATATACCATATCTATGGTTCTCCCTCGATCCAACTCCCTGGTCATCCAGTCAAAGAAATCAATCAGATTTGTCTGACAAGACCTTCCTCTGGTGAATCCCTGCTGCCTCGGATCCAGTAATCCGTTGGATTGCGGAAACCTCACTATTTTCTCTTTCAGCAGCACGTCCAATAATTTACTCACCATTGAAGTTAAACTAACCAGTCTGTAGTTTTCAACTACATCCTTACTTCCGCTTTTGTGTAAAGGGACCACATGTGCCTCTCTCCAGTCCTCTGGCACCATCCCGACTCCAATGAGGCATTGAAAAGGTCAGTCAGTGGAGCTTCTAGAACGTCCCCGAGTTCCCTCAGTATTCTCGGGTGTATCCCATCTGGTCCCATCGCTTTGTCTACTTTAGCTATAGCTAGTTCCTCATGAATACAGTCTTCTGAAAATTGTTCAAGGTGCCCCTCACGTTTGTTCCTGTTTGTGGGTGTTTTCTGAGGTCCTGCTCCTGGTTCTTCATCTGTGAACACAGAACAGAAATATTTTTTAAGCAATTCTGCTTTATCCTCATCAGCTTCTACATATTCCTCCCCTTCACCCTTGATCTGACAATATCACTTTTGCCCTTCCTCTTCTCACTAACATTTAACTGTCAGAAACAAGTCAGTACTGGACTTTATCATTAATTTTCCCTACGAGCACCATTTTGTTTATAGGCACTATTCTGGACACCGTTCAGGCTGCAGCCTTTCTGTCATGGAAAGACTAGAGGCCCTCATCTGTTGATCATCTCACATCCAGGGATCACCAGATGGTGTGGTTCAGTATTAGAACTAGGGCTGATAAAATCCATTCAAAATCAAGTGTCTTAGACTTTAAGAAAACTAACTTTGCAAAAATGGGACAGTACCTCAAGGATTCGTTAGCAGGATAGAAACAGCTGGGGATGTAGAAAGGCAGATATGTTAGCGAGAGGAGGAAGTACAGAAGTGGTGTCGTCAGACTCAAGGGTGAAGGGTAGGAATATGTTGAAGCTGATGAGGATAAAGAATTGCTTAACAAATATTTTTGTTCTGTTTTTCGTAAATGAAGGGCCAGGAGCAGGACCTCAGAAAACACCCATAAATAGAAACAGAACTGAAGGGGATCTTGAATGATTTTCCGAAGACTGTGTTCTTGAGGAACTAGCTAAACTAAAAGTAGACAAAGTGATGGGACCAGATATGATACATGCAAGAATATTGAAAGAACTTGGGAACATATTCCAGTGGCTCCACTAACTGACCTTTTCAAAGCTTCTTTAGAGTCGGAAGTGGTCCCAGAGGACTGGAGAAAGGCACATGTGGTCCCTTTACACAAAAGCAGAAGGATGAGGTTGAGAACAACAGGCTGGTTAGTCTAACCTCTGTGGTGAGTAAATTATTAGAAACACTGCTAAAATAGAGAATAGTGAGGTTTCTGGAGTCCAGTGGATTGCATGATCCAAGGCAGCCTGGGTTTACCAGAGGCAAGTCTTGTCAAACAAATCTAATTTGACTGGGTGATCAGGGAGTTGGATAGAGGGAGAGCCCTAGCTGTGGTGTACTTAGATTTCAGTAAAGTCTTTGACTCTGTTCCACATAGGTGACTTATAAACAAATTGAGCACCCTAGGGATGGGCCCTTAAGTTACTGCTTGGGTTAGAAATTGGTTGTGTGGTAAGCAAAGGGTACAGGTAAATGGAGCTCACTCTGAAGAGAAGGATGTTACCAGTGGTGTGCCACAGGGATCTGTCCTTGGTCAGATTATTATTTTTTTTTTAATTTAAAGGCTTTTATATATATACAAAAAGAAGTGTCCGTACAAGCTGCACACGGAATACTTGCATAATATTACAACACGAAATCTTCAACCAGAACAATTGCTACATAACAGCCTTATATTTTTTGTCTTTATTTCACAGAACCTCATTATCACCCATTTCCTCCCATCCCCTCACTTCCCTCTACCCCTTCCCCTCCCCCTTCCCCCTCACTCCCTCCCATCCCTTCTCCAACACCCCCTCCCTCACCCATCTCCCCTTTGCTACAGATTCTATAGGTTAAGGAGTATCTTATCGGGTCTAACAAAACTAGGAAAAGAGGGGATGTCAGACCTTCACTCCCAGGGAGGCTTTCATCGTGCATCTCCAGCTAGGTTAGAGACGTTGCAGCTTGTGAGCCATATTTCAAAACAAAGGCCTCCCATACCTGCTCAAATTGGGGCAGGCACATCCTCCTGACTGCCACCCTCCGCTCCATTGTGTATAGATCCCACATCCGTTTCAACCAGTGCGATAATGCCGGAGGTGATGTCTGTTTCCAGGCGGCCGCCAGGGTTAGCCAAGCTGCATTCAAACTATAGCGAATCAGTGCCAACCGGGGGTACCGTCTACTAGGGACTTTCCTCCCAAAAAGAAAAATACTCGGGTCCCAAGGGATGTGTTCAAACCACCATTTGTTTCAGGCGATACTGTATCCCCCTCCAAAAAACCTGGACATGGGGGTAAAGCCACCACACATGTGCCAAGGTGCCTTTCTCACCACAATTCTGCCAGCACAAATCAGATACCCCCGGGAATGCTTGAGCCACTTGCACAGGTGTCATGTACCATCCATAAATTAGCTTATAAGTAGTTTCTTGGGCATTAACAGCCACCGAACTTCTCCAGAGCCGGCTCTCAATCTGTTCCCACTGCTGTTCAGTGTAGGAAAGATGTAACTCCTGCGTCCACTGAGCCCTATGTTTGCCTTCTCCAAAATGTTGTTTCTGTAAGTGTGCATATAGGGCTGCAATAAGGCCCTTAGTGTTCCTCACATAGGCTTTCAACATCTGTCAGCTCATGAGCAACTTACTGTCTAACGTCTCGATTCTCCACCCAATGTGCCACCTGTGCATACTGGTAGAAATGTTGGTCTGGGATATCAAATTCCTCTTTCAGTTTGCAAAAAGGACGGAGTGCACCATCCTCAAATAGTTGGCCCATACGACTAAGTCCCTTATGCCCCCACTGTCGAAAAACGACACCACTCATACCCAGAGAAAAGGAGTTGTTATTAACTATGGGCGCTAATGGGGACAGCATCGCCTCTCGTGGCCAAAAAAACCCCTTTCCCAGCAATGAAGAGTATGAATTCTGTATGGATTAGTAGCACACGGACCTCCCCGCAACTTAGGGCAAAGCCTCAGCCAGTCCCCTAACCCAGCCCCTCCCGCTAAGTCCATTTCCATTTGTATCCAACATTTAGAGCTAGTAGAGTTCATCCATTCCACCCTGCACCACCGCATAATACCAATAAAGGTTAGAGACTCCATACCCCCACGTCCCGACTGGGCATATGAGATCTTGCGAGCTATTCGAGGGCATTTGAACTTCCATATGAACTTCATAATCAGCGCCTGACATGATTCCAAAACCCCACGAGGCAGGGGTATAGGGAGCACCTGGAAAAGATACAAAAAACGCAGAACTATCACCATTTTTGTTACAGCAATACGCCCAAACCATGACAGCATCAGGCCCATCCAAGATTCCAAATCCCATTTAACTTGTTGGAGTAAGGGTCCATAGTTCACCCAATACAACACGGCCCTATCCACCATGAGATTCACACTCAAATAACAAAGGGATTTATCTACCCATCGAAAAGGAAAACGTGTTTTCAATTGTGCACAGGCCACTTCCAGAACCCCTCCATTCAAGATTTCCAACTTAGCATAGTTAATTTTGAACCCTGAGACAAGGCCACAAACAGCTGCATTGCATTAGGAAGGGAGGTTTCAGGATTAGCTAGCGATAATATAATATCATCTGCGAAAAATGCTATTTTGTATTCCCGAGAACCCACCCTCACTCCAGCTACATCTTGTTGCTCGCGGAAGCTTTGTGCCAAAGGTTCCATCACTAACGCAAACAGGAGCAGTGACAATGGGCACCCCTGCCGAGTTCCCGTCTCCAGTTCAAAACTCTTCAATTGACCACCATTGACTTGAACACTAGCTCTGGGCCCCTGATAAAGACTGCGCATCCATTGAGTAAAGTTAGGTCCAAACACCATTTTATCCAATACATGTCACAAGAATCCCCAACTGACTTGATCAAATGCCTTCTCGGCATCAACTCCTACCAATAGTGCCGGCTGGGATCCCTGGAGTGCAGCATGCATCACCTGCAACATCCGTCGGACATTATCTGTGGCCTGGCGTCCAGGTACAAAGCCGACTTGGTCAGGGTGCACCAGATCAGGAAGGGCCCGATTCAGTCTTGCAGCCAGCACAGAGTCCAATATTTTAACATCAGTATTTAACAAGGAAATAGGCCAATAAGAGGCTGCCTCTTGAGTTGGTTTACCCGGCTTAGGTATCACCGCAATGACAGATTCCCGTTGTGAAGCGGGTAGTGGCAATCCTCGCAACACTTCATTAAAAAGCACCGCCAGAGTGGGTGATAACTGGGTCTATACTTTTTATAATACTCCGAGGGAAACACATCGCTACCTGGCGCCCTCCCAGCGCCAAATAGCCCCATCCACTTCCTGTGCTGTAATTTCAGCCAGGTGTGGCAGAGAGATATCACGCAAATAGTCCTCCACGTGGGCTGAATCAAACGGTTCAGCTTTATACGATTGTGCCAAGTATTCCAACACCACTTCGCAAATCCCCCAAGATTCCACCCGCAAGCCTCCCATTGGGTCCGAATCTCGCGTACCACTTGCGAGGTGTGTTGCTGCCAGAGTTAAAGAGCAAGATAGCGCCCAACCTTATTCCCCTGTTCATAAAATGTTTGTCACAGCCTACGGCGCATACTATCTAAATCCATTTGCACATAGGCATCCAATCTGGCTCACGTTTCCCACCACTGGTGCCTGGCAGGTTTAGAGCCAGTCCGTGCATGTTATAACTGGAGGCGCCTGGCTTCCTCTTCTAAATATTGAGATTCCCGTGTCCAAACTTTCTTAGTTCAGACCATATTGGCCAACAGACGGCAGCGAGCCGTAGCTTTAAAAGCATCCTAGACCACAGGCAATGCAACCTCCCTGGTGTCATTTAACTCAAAAGATTCTTGTATAAATAGTCTATGATCTTGCACAGCAGAGACCCGACGGAAAAATCTCCCGTCCAATCTCCACGGCCACCTCCGCTCCCCACCCAAATCACCAGAGAAGAGGACCCAGCACGGTGCATGGTCTAACCATGTTATAGCACCCATGCCCTGCCTCCATCCCTCCGCCGCTGATCCAGTAGAAAATAATCAATACGTGTATACACCTGATGGACTGGGGAGTAATATGTATAGCTTTATTCCCCTCGATGGGTATCCCTCCAAACATCCCGCAGGCCCAGATCAGTCATGAACGTCCGTAGCGCTCAACTAATCCCATTTCCCTCCTTCACATTCTTCTCCGTGGAGTCTAAATGTGGCACCATATGAACATTGCAATCTCCTCCCAAAATGATAGTTCCCTTCACAAACTGCCAAGAGAACCTTCAGCCGCGCAAAAAACTTCAACTGGCCTTCATTAGGTGCATATATATTAGCCAAACTGATGGGATGCTCATCCAAATGGACATTCATAAGGAGCCATTGCCCCAGCTTATCCTTCCTTACTTCCTTTACCAGTAAGTAGCCAGCCTTGATTATTACTACAGAGGTGTGTCTCTTGCAGGAACACTATTTCCCCCTTCAGGGACCTCAGCTCTTTAAATAACAATGAATGTTTTCGAGGAGAATTGAGGCCCTTCACATTAAGGAGACAACCTTCAGCATAATATATCGTCTTCCCCCCTTCTCCCACCTCTTAATGGCTCCTGCCCCATGTATTCTGTCAGGACCTCAAACCCTATCCTCCATTCATCCATATCCCGCACCAACTGCCCCCTCCCAACTTCCCCTTGAAAAAAAAATAGATCTCCATCCGCTCCTCTCCCCATTCTATTGTTCTCAAATCTCTTCCCAAACCCTCTCCCCCCACTCCTCTCCAGTCCTCTCTCGTACCCCCGCATACCTCCACCTTCTCTCCTCGTCATCACCACTTGCCTGTCAACTTGACAGGTCATGGAATGGATGACCCGAAATCAAAACCACCCAAGGTCCCCTTCTTTCACCCCAACCCTTACAACAGTAATCATCAGCTCTTAACATTTCCAACTACCATAATATCATAGTAAGAAAAAGAAAACACCAGTTAGAAAAAAGCAAGATAGCTAGCCAATACACTTAGTTCAAGTATTTACCCATTAATAGGGTTCATCCACTTATAGCTCCACATCTTCAACAGCCTCAGCCATCAGCTCACCATGTAGCCACCATGTCTCCTGCGACCAGTTCTCCCAAATGTCAGACACACAGGATCATTCTACCCCTGAAGTTATTGAGTGGTTCTTCCCACCTGCTTCCATTTCAAATGTTGGGTCTTGGGAGCTGCAGTCACCGGTGGTGCATTATCCTCCACGAGTCCAGCCGGCCTTTATTTCGCATGTGTGAGCATTTTTTAAGTTTACATTCTGATAGTCGGGCAAGAGGAACTACCGCCCCGGCAAAGGTAGTGTTGTTGTTTTCCTAAGCCTCCTTATTTTTCTATTCTTATGCTGTTTGGGTTGCATTATTTGATACTCTGCTTTCAAAGTTTTTAAGCATTGCATCCAAGCGGCTCTTCATACTTCTTTTGAGCGGCTTTTGTACAGTTCATTACCTTGGTTCTGCAACGCTTCATAGTGCATGTTTTGACAATCTCATTTGGAGCCGCATAAGATACCTATTTTATTTCTTTTGTTTTCAATGTGTCTCTGCTATTAGTTTTTGTGGATACATTATATTTTTTTATATATTATTTATCACATTGGTTGTTTAATCAGCTCTATTTTATTGCTCTGCAGAGCTCCGCAGTGCATGTTTTGACGATCTCATTGGGAGCCGCATAAGATACCTGTTTTATACCTTTTGTTTCTAATGTGTCTCTTGCTATTAGTTTTTATGGATACATTGTTTTTATATATTATTTATATTGGTAGCTGTACATATCCCCCCTTTCTTATCTATCCCCCTTTTTTTGTCTAACTTTTTCAACATCGTTCCTGCCATTCAATGATATGGCCTTGCTTAGTTTTTCATGTGTTTTACATTTGTTGAGCTCTAGCAACCAAGGTAGTGAAACATGATGAGATTTATAATTTTGTTTATATATTCTATATATTTTTCCACGTGTGCCCTAATTGGCTAGATATTTTTATGTCCTCTTCTACTGACTCACTTCTGTTACCCATGTGGGGGTGTTTTGATGGGGTTTTTGCCCCTTTTTATTCCATGGAGAGTTTGTTGCCCCCTAGATGTTTTCTCCACTTTCTATTTTTTGCTTTTTATGCCTGCAATGTTTTCTAATATTCATACTTTTACCGCACATGTTTATATTTATTCATGTTTTTCAACATTTATACATTTACTTTACATGTTCATATTTAATCTATTTATTCATCTTTTTTTATTGTACAGATTTCTAATAGATAACAACGAGATACCAGACCTTTTGATCTAATGTTCTTTAGCAGAGGTATTTATGGTTTATGTGTCACATCCTTTTTGTTTTGATTTTATTTGTTCTTATTTATTTGTATATATTTCTCATATTTATTAATATGTTAGTATACTTTTTATAACAATTTTTACATATATGAACAATTCAGTATTGGGTTCCTTTAGTATTTTATTTATTGATATTATTTATACATTTTTTATTCTCTTTTAGTTACACATTTAATATGTCTTTTGAGTGATCTGGTTTTTTTAATATGTTATGTATTTATATATTTATGTTTTTAGCATATGCCTAGACGTACCCCTGACGAAGGATAGCGAAACACGGCCTGTGTCGGGTTGTCAGTTGGTTAATAAAGGCTCTGTCTTTCCACAATATCACGTTTTGGACTGGTTTTTGCAATCGACCTGATATTTGCTTCTGTTGTGTTGCACAGGTGTACTCCAGACCAGGGACAGCAGGAATCAGTCCTCACTTATGGATGACATCAGCACTGATGGAGCCCATGTGGAGCAATTCCCCAGCTTTCAAAGAAAGCCTTTGGGATTGCTGCCACGCATGCGTGGTCCTCTTCCTGCTCAAGGATGCCATCTTGCTCAGTCAGGTCCCTTAGCTCGAGCCCTACCAAGCAGATGGCAAGGGAAGGACAAAAATTCAGCAACTCATCAGGGGAAGCGGGAGGGTAGTGAGGACTGTTTCCTGCTGTCCCTGGAGAACACCTGTTACAGGTGAGTAACTATGCTTTCTCCAGGAACAAGCAGGAAGTCAGTCCTCACTTATGGGACTCCCTAGCTACAGGCTACCGAACCTGTAACCAAAAAATGCCTCTGCGAGGTTGTGAGCAGAAGTCAAAGCCTGAAGGAGCCCGAGTCCTCGGGTCCTCGGGGCAAAGCCCTCGGTAGCTGTGAAGAAGGGTCGGAGGGCAGGAGTTGCTTATACCCCCGAACAGGTTACGGCGTACAGCCTGGCCGAAGGTGCTGTCCCGGCTGGACTCCCTCTTCAGGCAGTAGTGGGCAGCGAAGGTAGTTGTGGAAGACCAGGTCGCTGCCCAGCAGATGTCCATCAGGGGCACGGAGCGCAGCAAGGCCACTGAAGCCGCTTTGGCCCGGACTCCGTGTGCGATGACTCGACGATCTAGTGGGACCCCTGCCTTCACATGAGTGAAAGCAAGCCAGTCCGCCACCCAAACCGAGAGGGTGCACTTGGTGACTGCTTGCCCCGGTCTGTTGGGATCATAGGTCACGAAAAGCTGGTCAGACTTGCAATGAGTCTGGGTACGCTACAAATAAAAGGTGAGGGTGTGGAGAGCCATCGCCTGGTCGGCTTGGGGCCTCAGGAAAAAGGTCGGCAGGACTATCTCTTGGTTGAGATGGAAGTCCAAAACGACTTTAGGCAGGAATTTAGGGTGGGTACAGAGGACCACCATGTTCCGATAAAACCTGGTGTAAGGGGCACCAGCAATGAAAGCCTGGAGCTCACTGACTCGGCGGGCCGAGGTCAGCGCCACCAGGAAGGCCACCTTCCAGAACAGGTGCCAGAGCAAACATGTCGCCATTGGCTCGAAGGGTGGACAGGTGAGCTGCGTGAGTACCACATTCAGATCCCATTCTGCCGGAGGAGGACAGATGGGCGGCTTGGCAAGCAGAAGACCCCACATGAAGCGGGAAACTAACGGCTGCCCCAAGATGGGTTTTCCCTCAATGTGGAGGTGATTAGCCGAGATGGTGCTCAAATGAACCCTGACAGAGTTTGACTTCAGCCCTTCTCTCGAGAGACAGAGGAGGTACTGGAGAGCCCATGAAACGGGACACGAGAAGGGGTCAATCTGGCGCTCCAAGCACCAGACGGAGAAGTGTCTCCACTTAAAGGTGTAGGCTCGCCTAGTGGAGTCTTCTGAGTATCGAGGCACGCCCCGATGAATTTGAGAGCCTGCACTGGCTCGAGGTGAGACTTCGGGTGGTTGACCAAGAACCCCAAGCTCTCCAAAAGGAGGACAACATGCGACATTGCTAGCCGAGCCTCCTCGACTGAGGAGCCCGTAATGAGCCAGTCGTTGAGGTAGGGAAAAAACGGCACTCCCTGATGCCAAAGGTAAGCAGCGACCACGACGAAGCACTTTGTGAAGACTCATGGGGAAGACATGAGGCCGAAGTGGAGCACCCTGTACTGGAAGTGATCTCCCTGCACCTTGAAATGCAGATACTGCCTGTGTTGGGGTGGATTAAGATGTGGGCATAAGCGTCCTTTAAATCCAAGGAGTATAGCCAGTCACCCTCCCGGAGGAAGGGCAGCAGAACACCAAGAGATAACATCTTGAATTTCTCCCACACCAGGAACTTGTTTAGCCTGCGGAGGTTGAGGATGGGTCGCAGACTCCCATCGTTTTTAGGACAAGGAAGTACCAGGAATAGAAGCCCCAACCTTGAAGGTGGGGAGGGACCTTCTCGACTGCCCGTTGAGAGCGAGGAGAGAGTGTAATTCCCACTTCAGCAGAAGCTGGTGTGCGGGGAGTCGAGGAGGCTCTGCTGGGGAGAAAGGGGGTGGAAGCCTGTCGAAGTGAAGGCAATAGCCATCTCGGATGACTTGGAGGATCCAAGTGTCCGAGGTGATGGAAGTCCACAATGGGGCAAAGTGGGACAGGCATCCCCCCACTGGCTGCTGCGTCGCCAGAGGGTGAGGGGCTATGCCGATGGCGTCAAAACCCCTGAGTGGGGGGTTGTGGGGGAGCCGGGATCTGGGCCTTCAGTCCCTTTGGCTTATGATGCCCCTGACCAGATTTTCCCTGTGCCGGAGTGGTCAGCATGGATATAGTGGATAGCCCTAGTACTGGAGACCCTTTCTAGGGAAGAAGGGCTTCTTAGTTGGCTGCTTCTTCCGAGGCAGGGTGGAAGTTTTGCGGGACAGATGGGTTCTGGTGATGAACTCCGTCTCAATTTCCATGGCTTTCTCCTCCATCGGCTTGCCAAAGAGCTGCTCACCGAGACAGGGCACGTCCAGGAGCCTCTCCTGCAGCCATTGCTCCAAATCCAAGGATTGGAGCCATGCCTGGCGGTGGGCCACAATGCCCGTGGCTGCCACCCGAGCTGATGTCTTGAAGCAATCATAGGAGGCTCGGGAGAGGTACTTAGAGCAGTCCACGATGGATAGCAGGATACGGAACCTATTGAGGGGCTCTCCTCGAGGCCCGCGGAGAAACCCCTGAGTTCCTTAGCCAAATCGCGCAGGAACATACCAGTGCATAGTTGATATGCCTGGATGCAACAAGAGAGCATGGAGCCTTAGTAGGCCTGCGGCCCAGGGCATCCAGGGCTCTCAACTCTCGGCCGGGTGGCACCGACGAGTGTGATTTCGGGCTCTTTTGCTTCCTCATGGCCGATTCCACCACCATCGAGGTGTGTGGGAGTTGGGTCTTTCGGAAGCCTGGCCCACGTTGTACCTTGTACATCATGTCAAGGCGCTTGCTTATGATGGGGACCGAGGCTGGGGCCTCCCACATGTGGAGCAGCAGCCGAGATAGAATAGGAGGTACAGGCACAGTGAGGGATTCCCTGGGCGGAGACTTGTACTGAAGAATGTCAAGTTCTAAAGCATGAGGGTCCTCCTCAGCGTGGGTGACCAGGCTGAGGGCCCATGCCATGTCCCGAATGAACATCAGGAAGGAGGTGTCTTTGGGTGGCGAGCGCCGCCGGAAGCGGGCGGTGAGGGATCCGACAGAAGATCCCGGTGGGTACGGGCCCACTCCGAGAAATTGGTTGAGGAGTCCGAGCCGGGCAGATTGCCCTGTCCAATGGCTGGTGGCCTGGTGCCAGAGGCCCTGGACGATCTCGCCTTCAAGGAACGAGAGGGCGAGCGAGACAGTCGTCGAGGACCCTCACGAGGCCCATGGCTCTTGGGTGTTTCCTGGATGGATTTGGGTGTCAGATGCGAGGGATCCACGGTCTCTTGGCGCGGGTAAGCAAAGCTGGCATGAGCGCCTGCTGGGAAGCAATGAACGCAGAAATGCTGCATTCCAGCGCCAGCATGCGGGACTCCCACGTGGGCATGGGGCCCTGCAATGCCGATCCTGGGGTCACCGGGTCGGGCATCGAGGAGGAGAGGGGGGTCATCACCGGGACCACCCTCAGGAGACCAGGCGCCTTCGGGGCCGCTCCTTGTCCGACTCTCGGGAACGCCGAAGGGGGCTAAGCGACTGGGTGTGGGAGCCTTGGACAGCGACTTTGAGGCCTTATTCTTTTTGCGCTGCTCCACCTCGGGGGCTCCCTGGTCAGAGTGCCGCTGAGAATGCAGGGCCGTAGGGGGGGGAACCCACCGGAGGAGAGACGACTGAGGATGCCACCGGGGACTCTGAGGTGGCCTTTCAGAAAATGTCTTCGGACTTCTGCTTACAGCTGAGCAGGGCCTTAGAGGACATTTTCTTGCAGAGCGAACAGAGCTCTGAATTATGGTCGGCTCCGAGGCACTGCAGACAACAGTCATGAGTGTCCGTAAGCGGCATGTTCCTAGAGCATCCATCGCATTTTTTGAATCCGGTGGCCATGGGGGCAAAAATGGCCCCTGCGTGGTTGAAGACCTATGCAGCCAGCAGTTAGGGAAGAAAAAAGGGCGCGAAGCCCATAATGAAAAAATGAAAAGAAAAAGAGTATCCCCGATAGCTCGAAAAAATAGAGCAGGGGAAGGACGGGTAGAGGACCGGTGCAACCGGAAAATAGAGAAGCCTGTTAAGGCGAAAAAATGAAACTTTTTCCAAGGGATGAGGACATGCGTACGAAGGGCTCCGTGGAAAAAGGGAGACTGAGCAAGATGGCACTCTTGGGTGGGAAGAGGACCACACATGTGTGAAAGCTGGGGAATTGCTCCGCGCGGCCTCTGTTGGTGCCAACATCACCCATAAGTGAGGACTGACTTCCTGCTTGTTCCTGGAGAATAAAAGTTATATAGTGAGGACTGTGTTGCTGCTTTACAAATTGTATGCAGCAAAGCAAATGTAAGGAGAGCCACCCAAGCTGCATTGGGACTTTAGTGTTCAGAAAGCATCTGTTTGTTCATAACAGAACTGGATGAAGAGGGCCAGCCAATAAGCTAGAATTCTTTTGGTGACTGGTATTTCAAGTTTTTTGGGTCAAAGAAGACAAAACATATGCTTAGACTTCCTCATTAATTCAGGGTTTGTTGATTTTTTTTTTTAGTTTGCAGAAAAGGATATGGAGGGCTTTCTCCCATAAATTCTAAGGAGGCTTTGAATAACATGTAGGAATCACAATATCTTCATTAATATGGAAAGGGGGCACTACCTTCAGTAGAAAATCTTTTCATAAGGATGAAGAAACAATTTGTTATGATGGAATTGACTAGACAGTTTGCAGGTTACTACTGCTTGCAGTTCATTCATTCTCCTAGCTGATGCAGCAGCTGTTTGGAAGAGCATCTTCCTTGTGAAATGACTAAAGGCAAAGGAATCGAGTGATTCAAATGGAAACTTAATAGAAAGAAGGTCAAACCTTACTGCAGTCCTCTGAAGGGAGAGGGGGCTTCTGCACTAGCAGTTTGCCATGGGGAAACCATTTCATAAAGAGTGAAATGATGGGGTGCTGACAAGCCAGAAGACTATGAGCTGGAGCATTAGGCAAAAAAAGCACTAAGATGTATACTGAGAGTACATCTAAAACCCAAGGTGATATAAATGGTAGAAGTAATGGAGTATGGGTGATGAATGGACACAATAGAATTGGAAAAAAATCTCTTCAATTTGAAAGCATATATGTGCACTGTGGACAGTCTTCTTTCCATCATCTGTTTGTATTGGATGGGTGTTAATAGACCTAGATTAGAGACTAAACACTGGTCAGTTCTCATGCTAGGGGGGTTGATGGCTTCCAATTAGGATGAAGGAGAGGAAAGTAGTCTTGAGTGATTAATGCTAGAAGAAGAATCCACATGGTGGTAGAACTGTCAGACTTCTTGGAAGCAGAAACCAGTTTAACCAAGGCCAAGATAGCACCATGAGAGTCACAGTGCTTGGTTGATACTGAAATTTAAGAATGGTTTATGCTATGAGTAGAATGAGAAGGGGGGAGGGAGTATAAAAAATAAGAAGCCAAGTATAAAGAATTGCCAGTGCAATTGGGCTAGGTGGTCAGGAAGCTGGAGCAGAATAGAAGTGAAAAACATGATTGTACTGCTAGTGAAGAGGTGAACCTAAGTCTCCCACTCCTGAAGGACAGTTTTTCATGCTGCTGCAAGTTGGAGCCACTCGTGAAGCTGGAGAACTCTACTGAGCTTGTTGGCCAAGTTGCTCTAAAAGATACAATCAGCTCATATTGGGATGCAATTGGCTATCACAAAAGTCAATCTTTGCTGCTTGCCAGCAGGTACTGTACATAGAGATCATGCTTTTTCTCACTTCTTAACAAACTATCACCACTTGGTTGACCATTTGAACTGAAAACTGATGCATCTTGAAGTAGATGAAGAAAGACTTGAGATGCATTGTAAAAACTCAGAGCTCCGAGTGATTTATGTGGAGAAAGAAACTGGACAACAAATTTATTAAAATGTTTTGCTTTCTGGGATAACATCTGGTGGTGTGCATGAGGTACTTACTGGCCTCTCCATCGGCCTAGACTTTCTGCTCATTCTCAGAGAGGGGACTTTGGTGGATATCTCTGCACTGGCACAAAAAGGGCAGCCTCGGGAGTGGAAGGACCCCCTCCCGGGATTTAAGACTCTTCCCGCTGTTCCCGTGACCGTGGGGCATGCAACGAAGGGGCGTGTACATAGGGGCAGGTAACGCCCCTTTGGCATCTCTTCGGCAACACAGTGGTGGGAGCTTGGCGTTTAACACTTCTACTGCTGTATAGTTCTTTATAAGTTACTTTGTTTGGTAATATTTATAGGGAAGCAGAAGAAGAAGACCGAGAATATTGTGGTGGTTTCCAGTGGTGGGACAGTTAAGGTTACTGGCCCCCTGGATCACCACTTTGTTCCCTTTGCTCAGCAGCTTCAACTGATGGGATCTCACTCAGTTCGGGCAGAAGGACCCCACTGCCATGCCCGAATCCATAAGAACATAAGATATGCCATACTGGGTCAGACCAAGGTCCATCAAGCCCAGTATTCTGTTTCCAACAGTGGCCAATCTAGGTCATATGTACCTAGCAGTTTCCCCAAGAGACACAAGTTCCACAATGCTTGTACTGGGTCAAGCATTGATATCTTCGGTCACTTCTTAATAATGGTTTATGGACCTTTCCTCTAGGAACTTGTCCAAACCTTTTTTAAACCCAGCTACACTAACAGCCTTTACTACATCCTCCGGTAACAAATTCCAGAGTTTGATTACACGTTGAGTGAAAAAATATTTTCTTTTATTAGTCTTAAATAGTTTACCCTGTAGCTTCATTGCATGTCCCCTAGTCTTTCTATATTCTGATAAGGTAAACAATCGATCTACGTTTACCCGTTCCACTCCGTTCATTAATTTATAGACTTCTATCATATCTCCCCTCAGCCGTCTCTTTTCCAGGTTAAAGAGCCCTAACCTTTTTAGCCTTTCTTCATAGGAGTATCCTTCCATCCCCTTTACCATTTTGGTGGCTCTTCTCTGTACCTTTTCTAAAATCGCTATATCCTTTTTAAGATACGGCGACCAGAATTGCACATAGTATTCAAGGTGCGGTCTCACCATGGAACGATATAGAGGCATTATAATCTCTTTTGTTTTATTTTCCATTCCTTTCCTTATCATACCTAGCATTCTATTTGCTCTCTTGGCCGCCGCTGCACACTGGGCCGAGGGTTTTAACATGGTATCCACAATGACGCCTAAATCTTTTTCCTGGGTGGTGGTTCCTAATGTGGAACCTTGCATCGTGTAACCATAGTTTGGGTTGTTCTTCCCTAGGTGCATAACCTTGCACTTGTCCACATTAAATTTCATCTGCCATTTTGATGCCCAGTCTTCCAATTTATCAAGATCCTCTTGCAATTTTTCACAATCCTCTTGGGTTTTAACAACTTTAAATAGTTTTGTGTCATCTGCAAATTTGATAACCTCACTTGTTATTCCACTTTCCAGGTCATTTATGAATATGTCAAAAAGCAGCGGACCCAGCACAGATCCCTGGGGTACACCACTATTCACCTTTCTCCATTTCTCCACTATCTTCTACATTGGTTGAGTAAGGGGGCTTCAGGTAAGCAGATTCAGGATACTGTGGCTTTGGTTTATCCACAGCCCATGTCAGTTGTACAGCCTTGGACTATGGCTGAACCTTCACCTGCTCCTCTTGAGGGGGACATTACATTGAAGGATATTTGGGGTGCTATTAGGTCTACTGGCTAAGTTAGGTTCTACAGTTTCCTCATTATGTACTTTCTCTCAGGAGTGTGATATGTTTGCATGATTTGGGTACTCAGATTTTTTTTGACAAATACTGCAGTCTCTAGATTAGAATCTCTGGTGCAGCCTATGCAACAGGCTCTGGTGGCGCATATTACAGATTCTTTAGTTCTTCATGCAAAGAAGGAAGCTCTGGAGAACTCTTCTAGGGCCCGTAACTTGTGGTTTTTACATTTTCTGCAAACACATTTACTCTCTCCTGATATTTTGCTTAATAAATATTTTACAGAAGTTTGGGGTTTTACAGAGTCAATAGAATTTCTGAATGCTTATTACCTTTATCCAGTCAGCATGTGGGTCAACCCCTCAGAAGGTGCTTTTGATGTTCTAACTCCATCTGTTACTCAGAACCTGACCGCTTTCCTTGAGGACTCTACAGACAATATCTTATGTCAATCCACATTATTGGTGACCTTTTCCTCTGAAATTATCAAGATTAAAATTCTTAAAGCTTTCTTTGGGAAAAAGGAGATCCAGTTCTGTGGACAATGTATTAATATTTTCCCTGATGTGACTTGTAGCACGCAACTTCGTCGGAAGCAATTTCTTAGTTTAAAACCCCGAGTTTTAGCTCTCGAGGCTAGTTCCTTTCTTCGTTTTCCCTGTAGGTGCTCGATCACATTGCATGGGGATAATTTTTCCTTTACTGGTACTGTATTTCTCATTTTAAAAAATTTCTGGTAGACAAGGAGGATTTAATGGCTGCGGGTAATGGCTAGATAATGTTTTACCTCCATTATGGCAAATTTTTGCTTTTTTTCCTTGTTATTTTATAGTTTATTAGAAAACAGGTTTGAATTCCTTGATATGGGCTGCTTTTCCTTTTGTTTCTGTAATGATAATTGTACATCTCTTGTTTTTGTTTTTATTAATGGAAATTTCTTTGCTGTTTTCAGCTAATATTGTAAAATTTGCTAAAATATAACTTTAAAAAAGTTTTGCTTCCTGAAAATATATTGGTGATTATGATAGCTTGAAGCTGAACACAAATATAATTTCAGGTTTACTGTATCACATAGGGATTTGGAGAAATATTAAATTAAATTTTGACTGAATTTAGCATGTTTAATTGCACAATGATGCTGACACATTTATTTATTTATTTAACCAGTTTTGTATATCACTTCATCATTCAATCAATGTGGTTGACAAGACAAGGAGGGCCTACATGTTGAGGGAATGGGAACAACCCCCCAATACATTACAATATAAATACAATACAAACAGTATATTATAATACTATCTCATAGTGAAATTGAATATTCATGTTGATAAATTTAAGTTATTTGACCAAATGATTCTATAAATAAATAAGTCTTTAAAGATTTGCGAAAGTCCTTAATGTCTTCCTGAGTTCTTAAGTCTTCAGGAATAGAATTCCATAACTCTGGTGCCATAAAAGAAAATGCTCTTTTAGAGGTCATTTGTTTTGATTTATTGAAGTTCAAAGGTGTATTAAGTTTATTGATATTTTGAGTTTGTCTTGGTCTTAGGCTCTTGTCTTTGGCAAGTATAGATTGTAGAATATCTGCTGAAGATTGGTGAAAATTTTTGAAAATAGTCATTAGGTTTTTGTATTTTGCTCTTGCAATAATCAGAAGGAAATGTAACTGTTTGAGGACAGGAGTTATGTGATCAAATTTTGCAGAGCCAGTTATAATACACACAGTGGTGTTTTGAACTAATTGGAGAGGATGGATAGAGTGTTTAGGAAGACCTTGATACAAGATGTTTCCAAAATCAAGTAGAGGTGTTATGACAGCTTGACATACCATATGAAAGTGATTTGTATTTAATATTTGTTTTAGTCTTCTTATAATCTTTAAGCGATGGTACGCTTTTGCCGCAATTTTGTTTATATGAGATTTTAAATTTAAATATTTATCTAAGGTTACACCTAAATATCTTACTTCATCTTGAATTTTTTTTCTTTATTTAATAAGTTAATTTCACTTGGTAGTTTTAAGGACTGACATTTCGATATGAACATTGCTTCCGTTTTGTCAGAATTTATTTTTAAGTTGTTATTAAGCCAGTTATTCATATCAGCCAGACAGTTATTAATTTTTGTTGTATCAAAGGTATTTTGGTCAATTAAAGTATAAACCATAATGTCATCAGCGTATAAATGATAATTAATTTCATGATGATTAATAATTTGACATATGGGTTGAATATAAATATTAAAGAGGACAGATGATAAAGCTGAACCTTGAGGTATACCTTGTTCAATCGAGAATTGTGAGGATTTTTTTTTACTAGCTGCATACGATTGGTTAGATAAGAGGCAAGCAAATCATTTTAACGTATTGTTGCATAAACCAATATTTTGTAGACGTTGCAGCATTATTGAGTGAGACACAGTATCAAATGCTGCTGAGACATCGATGAAAATTAATAGAAATAACTTGTTTTTTTGTCAAGGCCTGTTATAAGATTATTAAAGAGAGAAATAAGTAGTGTTTCCACATTGTGATTAGGTTTAAAGCCATGCTGATGTATATCCAATGGGGCATGTGAGTTAATGTGATCTTGCAGCTGTTTTTGTACTATTTTTTTCTATAATTTTTGAGACAAATGGTAAACTCAAAATAGGACGGTATGACTTGGGGTCAGTGATGTCCAGTGATTTACCTTTATAGATTGGTCGAATTATAGCACTCTTTAGTATAGATGGTAAGTAACCTTGTTTTAAGGAATTATTTACAAAATTTACAATGTGAAAGCTAATATGATTTTTAGCACTTTTAATCCATTCCACTGGACATGGGTCAGCTGGGGAAGTTGTTGTATTAACTGTGCCGATTATATTTTCAATCTGCTTTGAAGTTGGTATAGAAAAATCCTTCCAGACCTTTGTGGATTCAGTGCAAGGTTTCAACCAAAATTGGTGGTATTGTGATGTAGATAAGTTGTTTGGCGAAATAGCATTCTTGCTTATCAGGTAGTTTGCACTAGTTCACCTGAGCAAAAATGTTTTGCTCCTGATTTTGGTTTGTATTTGGCATCCAATGCCTCATCTCAATAGCAGCCAGCATTGATGGGTTCCAGTTGCCCCGATACCACTTTTCCATCGTCGCAATGTCCTGTTGAAACCTTACATCATGTTTTTCGCTGACTGTACCAACATTAATTAACAGGGAAGAAGTCCAAGTGTGACTTCCTCTGAGCCAAGCTCTGAGATGGACAGCACATGTTGCACAGCAATGTAAGGAGCACAGAATTTATCTTGATCGCCAACTTTACAACCAAAGTAGAACTCATATGCTTTCTTAATGTTTGCGATATTGATGAGACATTTCTGCTGTAACAAATCATTTAGACAAGAAGCTTACATGTAAATGCTATTATTAAGTATACAAACTGATATCAACGTCATGCATAGCATCTGTGTATGAAAGCTGCTTTTATAGCCTGTACTGCCAGCATCCATCCTAAGCATGCCCACGCATTCCTGAGCAGTAGCATTTCCATTGCACATTGTGAGCCTGCACCAAGGGCATGCCCAGGCATGCCTGGACTAAACAAAACAACTTACTTTCTAGGCAACACATGAGTAGACTTAAAATATGTGAGGAAATCACAAAAATAGGTGATTGCAAAAAAAATGATGCGGATTGGAAAATTTCAAGGTGATTTTTGTGATCAGCAACCCAAAATCCGTAAGATACTCCCAAAAGTGCTCAGGAAGCAACATTTTCATTGTCCAGTGAGATTTCAACCATGGTTTCTGTGCATGATAAGCATTTGTAAGAGCTTTCCAGACTATGTCTGATGCATCTATGATTTAAATAAGTTGTCATGCAATGGAGCAAGGCAAACACCTGCTGTGAGATCGGTCTTGGATGTGCAGCAGTGATAGAAACAGGTTGGGAACATGTTTATTTCAAAATTTACATACCACCCTGAACAAGGATCATCCATTAGAACTTGAGGACCCATTGAGGTGATCCTGTTTACAATGAAGCAATGCTGTAAATGAATGTAAACAACCTTGTGGTGTAACATTTTGTAAGCAAGCCTTGGTTGACACCAGTGACTAGAGATTTATAAGGCAAACATGTGAAATGACAACTTCAAGACGGTCCTCCAGCAGAAGGATCTTCAACTGAAATGTTCCCATTATAGTGCCTATAAAAGAAAAGAGTACAATGGGGATTTGTTGAAGCTAATGAGAAATTGCAGGTGGGAACATAAATAATATGTTGTTCCTCAGATCTAGAGAATGGTCATCCAAAGGAACATCTAGAAAAGAATCGTCAAGGTGGGAGACTAGATGTTCTTGTCTATGGAGGTGGGCAATTTCCTCACAGAGATGTGAAAAATTGGTTGATTCAAAGTAGGGAGGGAGGGAGCTCTTTAAATCTAGGATAAAACTGTTGAAGGCCTCTATACACCATCAGATAGCATAGTTACTCATCTGTAACAGGTGATCTCTGGGAACAGCAGGAATATGGGTATTGTCGGTACCAATGGAGCCTGGCGGGAACGCTCCCCAGCGTCCAATTAGAAAGCTTTTGGGAGCATCCCACAGCGCCTGCATGCTGCCTTCCTGCCTTTCCCAACTGCCTCTCTCCAGTTGAGTTTTAAAGCTGAGACAAAGAGAGAGAGAGGGAAAGGGAAAGAGATAGAGAGATACAACTCCTAGGGGAGGTGGGTGGGTTGTGGGGACTAAATTCCTGCTGTTCCCGGAGATCACCTGTTACAGGTGAGTAACTATGCTATCTCCAGGAACAAGCAGGAATGTAGTCATCACATATGGGGACTCCCTAGCTTTAGATGCCAGGGAGAGACCCCAGAGGTTGTGCGTCCCTGAGAAGGGCTCCACTTCCCCCCATGGATCTCTGGCATCCTATCAGGGATGGTGGGTAGGAGTTGATTAGGTATGGAACAGGTGTTGGAGAACAGCCTGACCAAACAAGGCATCCTGGCGGGAGTCCTTGTCCAAGCAGTAGTGGGCTGTGAAGGTATGAACTGAGGCCCAGGTGGCTGCTCGACAGATGTCGTCGATAGACACAGAGTGCAGATGAGCCATTGAAGCTGCCATGGCTCTCACATTGTGAGCTGTGACAGGGCCCTCCAGAGGAATATTCTTACTCTGATAGGCAAAGGATATACACTGAGCAATCCAGTTAGATAGTGTTCACTTAGAGACTGGAAGTCCCAAATGAGAAGGATCAAAAGCAACAAAGAGTTGAGAGGACTTTCTATGTTGCTGTGTTCTTTGTAAGTAAAAGGCTAAAGCTCTTTTACAGTCCAAAGTATGAAGGTTTCTTTCTGCATTTGATGCATGAGGTCTCGGAAAGAACACAGGTAGGTAGACCGCTTGGTTTAGATGAAAAGGCGAGACCACCTTTGGCATAAAGCGTGGATGAGTCCTAAGGACTACCTTGTCATGATGGAACCTTGTATAAGGTGGATCAGCTACTAATGCCTGCAACTCACTGATGTGATTGCAATGAGAAAGATAACCTTCCAAGAAAGGAATTTCAATAATGTAGTAGCTAAGGGTTCGAAAGGTGGCTTCATGAGCTGACCAAGAACCAGGTTTAAGTCCCATGCCATCGGTGGTGGCCTAATGGAAGGCTTAGTTAGAAGAAGGCCTCTCATAAATCTTGCTATAAGAGGATGGGAGGAAATAGGTTGTCCATTTAGAGGCTTGAAAGAAGCTGCAATAGCACTCAAATGGACTCTTAATGAGTTAAGTCCTGCATTGGATAAATGAAGGAGATACTCCAGTAATGATTCCAGAGGTATCGCAAGGGGGATAAGACCCTTCTGCGAACACCATATGGTAAACCATTTCCACATGAAAGCATAAGAGCTTCTTGTGGAAGGCTTCCTGGAAGCATAAAGGATATCTTTTACTTGCTGAGGAAGATTAAGATCATGAAGATCTAGGCCTTCAGCAACCAAGCCCTGAGATGCAGAGACTGGGGATTGGGATGCCATAACATTCCGTCCTCCTGAGACAGGAGATCTGCAGCAGACCCTAACTCCAGGGAGGGAACTTGAGAGAGATGTAGAAGCAGAGGGTACCACACTTGCCTTGGCCAATGTGGAGCTATGAGAATCATATGGCCTCTGTTTCTCTGAAGCTTGAAGAGGGTTTGGGGAATTAGGGGAATGGGTGGAAAGGCATACAGGAAGCCTTAACCCCAGTAAAGGAGGAAAGCATCCCTGGCCTGAGCCCCCTGAGCCGGGGTTCTGGAACAGAACCGGGGAAGTTTGGCATTCCACGGACATGCAAAGAGGTCTATGTCCAGGGTTCCCCAAATTTGAAATATCTTGGCTACCTGGTCTGCATGCGGAGACCACTCGTGTGGAAGCAGAACTCGACTGAGTCTGTCTGCCCAAGAGTTTTGTATGCCTGGAAGATACACCGCCAGGAGATGAATCCGATGCTCTCTGGCGAGGGCCCATAGTCGCAAGGCTTCGTTGCAAAGTGACAGAGAGCCTGCTCCCCCCTGCTTGTTCACATAGAACATGGCTACTTGATTGTCCATAAGGATAAGGACTGTCTTGTAGCTGAGCAGGGTGTGGAACACTCAAAGAGCAAGGAAGATTGCTCTGAGCTCCAAGTGATTGATATGTAGATGAGTCTCCTGTGGAGACCAGGTGCCTTTGGTGGAGAGGTCTTGTAGATGAGCTCCCCAACCCATCGGAGAAGCATCTGTTGTTAGAGTTGCCTGGGGTAAGGGTTGTTGAAAAGGGGACCCCCAGCAACAGGTTTTGAGTGGACTTCCACCACTGGAGGGACAAAATAAGGCGACTTGTGTTTGCTATTTTGTCTGACAGGCATCCTGATGCCTGGGTCCATTGAGTGGATAAGGTCCACTGAGCTGCCCTCATATGGAGGCGAGCATAGGGAACCACATGCATAGTAGATGCCATGTGGCCTAATAGTTGTAGCATTTCTCGGGCAGTGAGATGAGGTTTTAACAGTGCTTGAGAAGCCAACTGCACCATGCAAAGGCAACGGGCCTGAGGGAGATAGGCCCTTGCCTTTCTGCTATCCAGCAACTCTCCTATGAACTCTAAAGACTGAGTGGGAGTTAGACTGGATTTTGGGATGTTTATTACCAGACCCAAATACTGAAGGATACGCATTGTGCAGGATAGAGAAGTCTTGGCCTCTGACTCTGTTGGGGCTCGAATGAGCCAGTCGTCTAAGTAGGGGAAGACGAATATCCCTAGAGTGCGGAGAAATGCTGCTACCACAGCCATGCATTTTGTGAACACCCTTGGTGCTGAGGCCAGGCCAAATGGAAACACCCTGTATTAGTAGTGCTTTTCTTGAAAAAGGAGCTGAAGGAACCTTCTGTGAGTTGGATGGATGAGAACATGTGTGTACGCATCCTTGAGATCTAGAGAGCAAAGCCAATCCTTATTCTGAAGGTATGGCAGCAGAGTTCCAAGAGAAATCATCTTGAATTTTTCTTTGACAAGGAATTTGTTCAATTCTCTGAGGTCCAGAATAGGTCTGTATCCCCCTGTTTTCTTTGGGATAAGGAAATAGGGGGAGTAAAACCCTGTGCCCTGCTGATGGAATGGTACTTCTTCTATTGCCCCTTGGGCAAGAAGGATAGTGACCTCCTGACCTAACAGGTTGATGAGAGAGGTCGGAGAATTGAACTGTCTTATCATTGTGGGAGGGGGCATGCTTGAAAAATGAAGCTTGTACCCCTCTTTTATGATGGAGAGTGTCCAATGCTCTGCTGTTATCTGCGCCATCTGGGGGCAAAGTGACACAACCTTCCTGGAATGGTGGAAGGCTCTGGTCCGAGAGCCAGGAAGGCTAAGTTCTCTAGCTGAAAGTCAAAGGCCTTGTGGAGGCTGAGACTGCTGGGACGGCTGATGCTTAGCAGTCTTTGCTTTTCTTTGTTTGGGTGGTTGCTGACCTTTCCTGACAAGCTGACCTGCAGAGCATCCCTGCTGAGAATAAGCAGGATAATATCTTTTCTTTTTAGAAAAGAATGGTTTCTTGAAAGATTTCTTCCTGGCAGGATCAGCTGTGGACTTGGATAATCTATCCAAGGTGGAGTTGTCAGCATCCAACTCATTGGCTTTTTCCTGCCAATCTTTACCAAACAGGTTCTCACCAGTACAAGGGATATTTCTCAGTTTGTCTTGTACCCAGAGCTCCAGATCAGATGCCTGGAGCCAAGCAATTCTACGTGCACCTATGGCAATGGCAGAGGTTCTGCTTATGCACTCAAAACAGTCAAAAGCTGCACGGTTGACAAATTTAGAAACATCTTGGGCATGTTTGACCAATGTGAGAAAATCCTGCCTTCTATCCTCAGGAAGAAGAGGACTCAAAGCCTCTAAATCACCTGTGACTTCCTTTAGGAACATTCCCATGTATAGACTATAGGAACTGATCCTGGCAGAAAGCATGGAAAGAGTAGTTACTCACCTGTAACAGGTGTTCTGCAGGAGCAGCAGGAATCAGTCCTCACTTATGGGTGTCATCGAAGCCGATGAAGCCCCAGCAGAGCATTTCCCCAGCTTTCCATAAAAGCCTTTGGGAATGCTGGCACGCATGCGCGGTTCCCTTCCTGCCTAAAGGTGCCATCTTACCTCAGTCAAATGACATAGCTAAGAACAGCACACAAAAATGCAAAAATTAAACTATGTACAACTGCAACTCCAAGGGGAGGAGGGAGGGTAGTGAGGACTGATTCCTGCTGCTCCTGGAGAACACCTGTTACAGGTGAGTAACTACTCTTTCTCCAGGACCAAGCAGGAAGTCAGTCCTCACTTATGGGTGACTCCCCAGCTCTGGGCTACCAGGAACCCAGGCTGAACAAGAGAACTCCCTCTAGTCTCAGCAACACAGTAAAGGCTTTGCAAGGACACACCCTCCACATGTAGCCCAACCAGAGGGCAGGAGTTGCCTAGACCTCAAAGAGATTCCGGAGTACTGCTTGGCCAAAAGCACTGTCCCTACGGGACTCCCTCTCCAGACAGTAGTGGGCTGCAAAAGTCTGGCTTGAAGACCAAGTAGCAGCCCTGCAGATGTCTTGCAATGGAACAAAGCGGAGGTGAACCACTGATGCAGCCATTGCCCTCACACGGTGGGCCGTGACCCTACCCTGCAAAGGAAGGTCAGCTGCCTTGTAAGCCCAGGTGATACAGTCAGCCACCCAGATGGACAAGGTACGCTTGGACACAGGCCTCCCCAAGTTATTGGGGTCAAAAGAAAGGAAGAGCTGAGAAGCCTTCCTGTGACCTTGCGTATGTTCAAGGTAGAAGGATAAGGCCCTCCTAAAGTCCAAGGTATGGAGAACTTTTTGAGCCTGACTTGCATGAGGCCTAGGGAAGAAAGTAGGAAGAACCACCTCCTGGTTGAGGTGGAAAGAGGTGACAACCTTAGGAAGGAACTTAGGGTGAGTCCTGAGGACCACCCTGTTTTTATAGAACCTGGTGTAAGGTCTATCACAGACCAAGGCATGAAGCTCACTCACTCTCCTAGCCGAAGTAAGGGCTATCAGAAAGAGAGTCTTCCAGGAAAGGAAGCGTAGAGGGCAAGTAGCCATAGGCTCAAAAGGTGGGCGAGTCAGCTGCTGCAAGACCACATTCAGCTCCCACTCAGGAGCAGGAGGACGTATGAGAGGTTTGAGCAGGAGCAAGCCTCTGAGAAACCTAGACACCAAAGGGTGCACAGACAAGGAATGGCCCTCCACTAGGGAGTGGTGAGCTGCCAAAGCAGAGAGGTGGACCCGAACAGAGTTGGACATGAGACCCTGATTGGACAAGTGCAGCAGGTACTGAAGCACTACTGACACAGTACAGGAGAAAGGATCCTCAGCACGTAGTTGACACCACACAGAGAACCTTTTCCACTTGAGAGCATAGGTCTTCCTAGTGGATTGTTTCCTGGAGGCTAGGACAACTTCCTCAACCTCGGGAGGCAGGCCCCAGGGAGCCAACACTACCCTTGCAGTCTCAAGGCCATCAGATTGAGAGCTTTGAGATTGGGATGCAGCAAGGAGCCCTGATTCTGAGAGAGAAGGTCGGGCTGCAATCCCAGAGGCAGAGGCAGATCCACTGCCAGTTGAAGCAGGAGGGGGAACCAAGGCTGCCTTGGCCACCTGGGAGCTACCAGAAGGACTGAGGCCCTGTCTTGGAGAATCTTGAACAGTGTTCGGGCCACCAGAGGGGTGGGAGGAAACGCATAGAGTAGGCCCTGAGTCCAGGGAATCAGAAAAGCATCTGCGGCTACTCTCAGAGGATGCGGTTGTCTGGAGCAGAACCTTGGCAGCTGGTTGTTTAGTGGACTGGCAAACAGATCTATGGAGGGAAGCCCCCATCTCAAGAAAATCTGTTGAACCACTAAAGGATGTAGCTGCCACTCGTGTGGTTGCAGAATCCTGCTCAATCTGTCGGCCAGGGAATTCTCCTGGCCTGGAAGATAGACTGCTTTGAGGAGCATGTTGTGCTTCAGGGCAAAGGAACAGAGGTTCTGGGCCTCCTGGCAAAGGGGCTGGGAACCAGTCCCGCCCTGTTTGTTTGCATAGAACATGGCTACCTGGTTGTCTGTCTGGATCAACACAGACTGTTGTGCCAGGGAAGCAGTAAAGGCCTTGAGGGCCAAGCGTATAGCTCTGAGTTCCAGCAGATTGATCTGCTGGGACGCCTCCCAAGGAGACCATAGGCCCTGGGTGCACTTGTCTAGGCAGTGTGCTCCCCAACCCTGTAGAGAGGCATCGGTGGTCAGTACCACTGTATGAGGCGGGATCTGAAAAGGTACCCCTACCAGCAGATTGGGGGGGTGAAACCACCAGTTGAGGGAGGTCAGGAATCGGTGGGACACTCTGATCCTGTCCCTGAGACTGCCTGAGGCCTGTGACCAGTGAGTCCGAAGGCACCACTGGGCAGGTCTCATATTGAGCCTGGCATTGGGGGTCACCTGCACTGTCGACGCCATGTGGCCCAGAAGCCTGAGACAGAGTCTGGCGGAGACCAGGGACCTGTGCAGAAACTTGCTGGCGAGGTCCATGAGCCTTTGTGCTCGGTCCACTGGTAAGAAGGAAGCGCTGCCCAATCGGGGCAGCCGGAGCACATTTTAAAAAGAAGCGCCTCGGCGGCGTGCAGCCCTCTTCCGTCCAGCACTCCGGCCCTCCAGCTGCTCTCCCTGCCGGGATCGAGCGGGCCGGAGCACCAGGACACCCCCAGAAGGAAGCGCTGCCCAATCGGGGCAGCCGGAACACATTTTAAAAAGAAGCGCCTCGGCGGCGTGCAGCCCTCTTCCGCCCAGCACTCCGGCCCTCCAGCTGCTCTCCCTGCCGGGATCGAGCGGGCCGGAGCACCAGGACACCCCCAGAAGGAAGCGCTGCCCAATCGGGGCAGCCAGAGCACATTTTAAAAAGAAGTGCCTCGGCGGCGTGCAGCCCTCTTCCGCCCAGCACTCCGGCCCTCCAGCTGCTCTCCCTGCCGGGATCGAGCGGGCCGGAGCACCAGGACACCCCCAGAAGGAAGCGCTGCCCAATCGGGGCAGCCAGAACACATTTTAAAAAGAAGCGCCTCGGCGGCGTGCAGCCCTCTTCTACCCAGCACTCCGGCCCTCCAGCTGTTCTCCCTGCCGGGATCGAGCGGGCCGGAGCACCAGGACACCCCCAGAAGGAAGCGCTGCCCAATTGGGGCAGCCGGAACACATTTTAAAAAGAAGCGCCTCCGCGGCGGGCCCGCGCCTGAGGACCTCGCCAGAGGGCCCTTTGGCATGGCCCTTAGGCAATGGCCCACATCGGGACACACAAGAAACTTCTCTGGACCCCTGCCAGAGTCGTCTACCATAGAGAGACCCACCCTCACCTCTACAATTGGCCAGCAGCTTGAGCTCCCCAGGCTGAACTCGCTCTCGACAACTACTGCAGCCACCCACTACGTACTCTACAATGATTTGCAAGTATATGTAACTTAACTAATCTGAACATAAGTCACCACACCAGTAGTCCGTTTTATTGTGGCCAGTGTTATCCTACCTAGGTTACCACTTGCTAGGTTAAGCTACCTACCTGCTCTACCCCTACCTACGTTTGTATTCTAGTTATGATTGCCCATTGCACCACTAGTTAGATCTGTCCCTATTGCAAACCCAGATACAATATTGTCTCCACAACAATTGACCACAACTGCATACATTAGCGAAGAGTCACCTGTACTGTAGATCACTACATCTCTCTTTACTTACTGAGGTCAGAATACCGTCTCATTGCTTCCTTTCAGAGCCTGATAACTGCAGACCATTACATCCATTTTGTATTTATTGTAGATATGATACTGTAACATTTATTGTAGGTACGATACTGTAACACTTTTTCCTTTTCAAATTGGATATCTGCAGCCCGCTGAACATACTTATTTACTGTGATAGGATGCTATAACATTATGCCCTGTAACATTTGTAGGTAGGATACGGTAACATCGGCTCCATCTCCAACTTGATATCTACAAGGGCACATACACCCACAAGTCATACCCACCTGCGCATTCTCAATCGCATTCCTACCTTCTTGCACATCTAATTTTGCCTGACGTCAAAGGTTCCAACCCACCCTATCTCCAGTGCAATATCCTGAACCAGAACAACCCTCCAGCTACCCGCACCCATACACAACGGGCATTGCTACCACAAAATGGCTCGCACCTTCACAACAATAATCTGTGGTTACCTCCTCTTAGAACTGATCAGCAGCACTCTGGCTCTAACCAGCACTCACAAACACATACCCATCCTACACTGCAGCGGGAGGAGATGGTCAAGAAGCCCCCCACTCAAGGCACCAGATGATATGCTACCATCCTATCAGCACCTACTTCACGTTGCAATCAAGCACAACTCAATTGCAAAAAAGATGTCCTACAGCCCCCATATTTAAAGGCTGCCCTCATAAATGCGCTTTCAGTACGCAAGAAATGGCCCATCATCACCGACCTGATAGACAGACACAACCTGGACATGGTTAACAAATGAAGACTCTGTACTCCTAAACCACCTTCTACCTCCCAACTTTACAGTTCACAGCTGCCACAGAAGCAACAAAAGGGGAGGAGGAGTTCTCATACTCTCTAAAACAAACCTCAAGTTCCAACTCTTCAATAGCACCAACTCAACGAACCTTGACATTGTAGTTATAACTAATAATCTCTGCTCCATCAATCTAATATACAGAGCCCCAACATCATCCTCTGACGACCTAGCCACGATAATTGAACTAGCCTGCAATTCGCCACACTTGCGCACCCCAAACTGGATACTAGGAGACCTCAACCTGCCAACGCTACACGTCTCCCAGGCCTCTGCATTTCTAGAAGCACTCAAAGACCTAGGTTATCAGCAGTTAGTCAACGAACCAACCCACACAAAAGGAAACATATTAGACTTGATTTTTGCCCCACTAGCTACCTGAAACTCTGCCAACTTCTCCTCACCAACATACACCGAAGTACCGTGGTCAGACCATAAGTTAATCCTGTTCCATATTCCACTGGATAACAAGCCAATGAAACCCCCTGAGAGTAAGACAAACCCCACAAGACCGCCCTCACGAAGTTTCCAACCATTCAACAAGGAATCCATCATGAACCACACACAACCTCTACTAGGCTTGACAACGACAGACCCCGACAGACTGGTCTCCAACTGGAACGATAGTCTCAGTACTATCGCGCAACGTACAGGACACAACAGAAACCCAAGGAGAAGACCCACAGCATCTTGGTTCTCCAACGACCTGAGGACCTCGCTTCTCAAACTTAGGAAACTCGAAAGGCGATGGAGACGTTCACGCTCAACCGAAGATCTGGAAGCTTACAACCTACAACTCGCAACCCACCGATCCACGATATCCGAGAAAATGAAACAAACTCACACTGACACGCTAATGAGATCGTTAAATAAACCACATGACCTCTTTACCCTCGTCAAAAACCTAACGAAGGAACCAGAACCGGAGCAAACAACAGAGATTCTCGCCCAAAACTATGCAGACTTCCTTCAATCAAAGTTACACCAAACCAGCAAAACCATTCTTACCAGCACTAAGGGACCAGCATGCATAGCGACGTTGACAACCTTCACCACCCCCTCCACTAAGCAAATCGCAGACTTAATCTCTGCAATCAATACAACCACGGCCCAGACCGATCCATGCCCGGCTTTTTGGATAAAGAAGCTAAGGACAGAGTTCAGCCCCTTCATAACTAAATTCTTTAACTCATCATTCTCTGCAGGACTATTCCCCCTAAGTCTCAAACACACGTCCATTAGACCTCTGCTAAAAAAACTCCAAGCTCGACCCCCAGAAAGTTGAATCATACAGGCCAATCGCCAGTATTCCACTGCTGGCTAAGATAATCGAAAAGGAGGTCCAAGGTCAGCTCCAGCATCACATCGACAATGCCGCTCCGCTTGACCACTGCCAACATGGCTTCAGAGAGGCTCATGGTGTGGAGACCCTACTCACCACCCTCTTCAATAACATACTCACCACAATTGATAATATCCAGCGCGGCGTGGCCCTTATATTCCTAGACATAGCCGCAGCATTTGACTCAGTATGTCACCACACCCACCTGAAACGGCTCGAAGAGAAGGGCATCGGCGGCTTAGCACTAACTTGGTGCAAGTCATACCTAACTGACAGATGGCAACATGTGCGAACCGGAACCTCTACATCCAAACCATTCCATCAGAAACAAGGTGTCCCACAAGGATCCTCCCTTTCAGCACTAATGTTTAATATCTATATGCAGCCAGTCTGCGACGTCATTCGTTCCATTCGGCATTGAATGCATGATATATGCAGACGACGTCCTGCTCTACACGCCGTTCAAAGCTGACCAAACTGACCTCTCACCCCTTACGGAATGTTTCAGTGCAGTAGAAAGATGGCTCCAGAATCAGAACCTTCGCATACATCACAAAAAGACTGAAGTGCTGTTCATCACCAGAAACTCTGACTTCTCCCCACCAACCCACCTAAAAGTCGGTGATATAGAGCTTCAAACCAAGCCCACGATCCGTTACCTGGGTGTTACTCTAGACCAGAGCCTTAACATGAAGACACACATTGGCAACATGGTCAAATCCACTTATCACAAAATTAGGACGCTCAAACATCTACGTCCTCTTTTACAACCAGACGACTTCAGAACTATCTTCCAGGCTTTAACCATTCCACACCTTGACTATGCCAACGCGATCCTCCAAGGGCTCCCTAAATCCACCCTGAGCCCGCTCCAGCTTGCCATGAACACCGCAGCCAGAGTTCTGAATGGGGCATCGAAGCAAGACCATATAACACCCATCCTCAAAAGTCTCTACTGGCTCCCTATCCACTGTAGTATCGTATTCAAAACATTACTGCTAACATTCAAAACATAAATGGGCTCTCCCCCCCGTCACTCGCTTGTCTCACTCACATTACCCCCCCCCAATAGAGCCAGAAGAACTACAGCAATAAACACCCTGGCAATCCCCAAATCAATGACCCAGTGTGTGATAGGCGATGGCCTAGTATGTAGCAGAGCTAGGTCTGAAGCCCTTTTTCTCCTGCTTTAAAATGTTATTGCTGATTTTGGAAAATTGCAGAATGCTGTTAGCTGTTAGAAAGAAATACTGTTCTTTTCTGGTTTGATAACATGTTCTGCTCTCCTGGAGATAAGAGAATTAAACCTTGGTACTGTTTATTGTTTAGGTAAGCCAGATGTCTGCTTTAGTAGGAATGTCCTCCACTGTATCTTTGCTGATTGTGCACTGACCTCGTAATTAGGATGAAAATATAGCAGAGAAACTGAACAGTGTAAGAATATTTTGTCTAGCATTATGAAGATTGTTTAGTGTTTTGAGCCAAGGCTAGAGATACGTCTTAACCTTGCTATGTTTGGCCTTGCTTTGTTTTGCTTTTGTTAAGAATGCTTCTGATATGCCTTCCACTATCTTTGTGGCTAACTAACCTTGCAAGAATAGCGAAATATACTGTATACTTTAGTAAAAGTATTATGTTTAGTGTTATGTCTAGTTGCTGACCCGTGGCTAGTAAGACCCAAGCAGGGGGAGCGAGTCCTGGGCCCGGTCAGAGATGTCTATTGGATGAGAGTAAGTGGGCCACTGTGGCCAATGAGGAGTTTTGCCTGTATTAGACTGGAGAAGAAAAGTATATAAACTGTCATTTTTCTGAGCTCTGGGCTCAGACCATTTTGAATGCTACTGCAATCTGAGTCTGTGCACATTAAACCGGCTTGAATCTTTGCCTGACTCCGGGTATTATTTATTGCATTCTTATCAGCTACTACATATTTCTGGTGCGTTGGGCCGGGAATGTGCGAGTGGGGGATGGTATGCAAGTGAATATGCCCCGACTTCTCGCCTCACAGGTTTGGTCCGGCTGGAGCTGAGCCTGACTGACCGCAGGAGGGTCTCTGGCGCCCCTGGTCCTTTTGTATCAGAGGAGACTCCTCCTTGCCTCCGCAGGCTACTGTTTCTGGCCGGCCAACATCTCGAACCCGAGGGGGGTCCAGGATTCAACCCAAGGAGGGATTGGTTGCGCAGCGCATTAGCTACCGGATCCGGTGAGTATTGATTTTTCTGGTTCTTAGTCAGATAGCGTTGGGAAAGTCTCGAGACACTTCTGGTACAGTAACAGGTAAAGGAAGTCTGATCAACTTCCACGGGCGATCCTAGTACCCCTGCAAGTAGTGCGCGGGGCGAAACCATCAGCCCTTTCGGTTTCAGTAATTCTGGTTTGTCAGTCAGCCCGGGAATTCAGAATTTGGAAAATGCTAGCATGTTTGTCTGTGTGAAGAGTGCTTGTGAAAAGGAGGAAGCGTTGGGAGTTTGTCTTTGTTATCTGTTGAAACCACGAGTTTCCCTTCTAGTATAAGGGTAGGATTATATTCCGTTGGGTAATTTGTGACACTTTACCGCATATGATAATAGTAAAAGTATAGTTAAGAAGAGTCACTGTAAAAGCAAGAAGCTGTCTCCCTCATTCAGCTGCAGCACAGAGTGAAACTGACAGGAGACGTGTTTGTGCAGAGGAATGTTTTAACCCTATGAAGGCATGTTTTCAATGTTCTGCCGCTGGGCTAATGGGTGCTTATTTTAGGGAATTATACCTGTTTTTATTCAATATTTTGTATTCAATATTTTGTAATAGTGATGTGCCTTCTGCTATAGTCATGTATTATATATCATTTAATAAGAATGTTTAGTCAGGATTGTGGATCTCGATAGTATTGTACTTAGCCTGGAAAGGGTTACATTCCTACTCGAATTCCTGTGCAGATCAAGTGAGCAGAAATCTTGTAGGGCTCAGGTTTCAATAGGAAAGGATGCTTGTATTTTCCCTTTGCCCTACGAAGCCTACGAACTAGGAAGGAAAATGTGTATTTTAGATGTCCACCCACTTTATGGAAAAAGCATCCAGACTGAATGTCTTTTTGAATCTCTGCTTCCTAAAAACTGTAAAATTGAAAGTAATTTCTTTTGTAAAGCCAAGCTGATTACGGCTGGCAGTTAGTTTTTTGCCAAGTAATTTTATTCCAGTTATACGTAACAGCTATGTAGTCGTCATGTTATGAACTATAGTTCTTTCTGTTAGGATTTGTTATTATAACATGTTGCAGAAGTGTAGTTTTCTATTGTAAGGACTCTATCTAGATTGTTCCTCTGTCTGTTGACAAGCACATGTGGGGGGCTACAGTCCACCGCTGACACTGCAGGCAGGGATTCGTTTTACCAGTTCAGAGTCACCCACAGTCAGCACCCGAGAACATGAAGTGGAATCCAAATAGTGCAGGCAGCCCTCACTATATGCCCCATGAAATCCAGCAGCCCAGGAGAATTTGCGCCTGGTAAATGCAGTTTTTGTCAAGTCAGTCCCAGGGAGATATAAAACAGAACTTGCAGAAACGGGATGGATTTGCGGGCATGAATACAGCAGCACGATTAAGTTGTTCAGAATGTCTGTGAATTGTGGAGATAATGTGACAGAGAAAGTGAATGTAAGATGGCGAAGAGAGCAGTTTGTCTTGCTGATACTATAGTTGAATGATGTGGAGGAAGTTTTCCTAATCGAAGGAGCTGGATTGATAGTGCTGACTGTTCCCCGAGAAGAAGAGTAGCAGTTCTATAGTGCATCTCCAATCAGGCCAGCAAGTTCCTGTATACTTACCAGCATTGCAGCCCCACCTGGAGTATGGGCAGAGAATAATCCATCTGGCCTAGCAAAGAATATAGCTCCTGTACTTGTTACCCTTAAGCCAGGAGCAGAATCAGTGCATGTGCGTCAGTATCCCCTCCCGAGACCAGCAATTGAAGGCATTCATCGCCATTTGAAGAAATTATTGCAGTATGGACTTCTCAGAGACTGCCAGTCACCCTGGAACACCTCCCTTCTCCCAATCAAGAAGCTTGGGACAGGTGACTACCGCCCAGTGCAGGATCTACGTCGAGTGAACAGTGCAGTTGAAACCATACATCCAGTAGTACCAAATCCTTACACCCTCCTAGGACTGATTCCAGCAGAAGCCACTCACTTTACTGTTTTGAACTTAAAAGATGCCTTTTTTTCTGTATATGCCTGACAGAGGCCAGTCAGTTTTTGTTTGCATTTCAATGGGAAAACCCTACCACAGGACGGCGAGGGCAACTTACTTGGACTCGATTACCACAAGGATTTAAGAACTCACCCACTATCTTCAGTGCAGCCCTCAGTCAAGATTTGTCAAGCTACTCTGTGATTCCGGGAAAAAGAATTTTGCTCATAGCCACCAATAACAAATCTGATTGTATACAAGCTACAAGTGATCTCTTGCACCTTTTGAATGAAGCTGGCTACAAGGTTTCCAGAGCCAAGGCGCAGCTGTGCCAGACAGAAGTGAAATACTTAGGGTTCCACCTGTCCAAAGGAACCCGGAAATTAGGACTTGAGCGAAAAGAAGCAGTATGCCGCATCCCAACCCCCACTACTAGGAAACAGGTGCGAGCTTTCTTGGGAGCTGCAGGCTACTGCCGAATATGGATACCAAATTTTGCGCTCATGGCGAAACCCTTGTACCAAGTCACACAGGGAATGGAACGATCTCCCCTAGAATGGGGCTCAGAACAAGATAAAGCATTCAAATCACTGAAAACAGCATTGATGTCATCCCCAGCTTTGGGACTACCAGATGTGCAGAAACCATTTTGCCTGTATGTCCATGAATCAAGTGGAAACGCATTGGGAGTCTTGACCCAGCCTCCTGGGTCTTGGCAGCGACCTGTGGCCTACCTGACGAAACAATTGGATCCTGTTGCCAAAGGCTGGCCACCTTGCCTGAGAGCTGTAGCAGCCACAGCCCTCTTAGTGAGCGAAGCAGATAAGCTCACCTTAGGACAAAACCTTCTTCAAGTTACTGTACCACACTCTGATTTAACCCTGATGGAACATAAAGGAAGCCATTGGCTCACTAATGCCCGAATGCTGAAATATCAAAATATGCTATGTGAGAATCCTCGATTACAATTAAGTGTCAGCCAAACTCTAAACCCAGCCACCCTATTGCCCGTCGGTCCAGGCCCTCCTGACCATGATTGCTTGGAAGTAATGGACATTGTGTACTCAAGTTGTACACAGGCTACAGCAAACAGAGCCTTCAGTATCAGTGCTCCCAGATACTGGAATGCCCTGCCTCCCAACATACGAGCAATCCCGGAATTGACTAAATTCAGAAGGGCGTTGAAACACCACCTTTTCCTCGAATGTTACCCAAATGAAAGTGCACCATCTCGACCTTCCCACAAATAAACTCCATGTTCGCTGTAACATCCCTCAAAATGTTATATAATATGTAAATACTACTATGTATCAATTATGTGTAAATAGTTAATTTTGACTATTGTGATAAGGAAGCTTATCATAGCTCAGGAAGGAGCTATAGAAAAGGTGAAGTGACTCTGAACAAGCAACCTGTCAGTTCTGGTAGAAATAAGAAAACAGAATTTTCCCATAAAAGACTACCAGTTCCAGAATGCACCAGGTTTCCAACAGCCATTAGAGGAGCTGAAGTGGGGAAACGTGTGTTCAATCAGGAGGGCTATGAGGTAATCCCTAAGCACTCATCTCAAAGGGCAGGGCCTGATTCAGCACAGCTGCGCTGTATTAGGGGGGAGCACTCATCTAGGCAGAATAAAGGTAGAGTTTATTCTACAGAGAATTATCCTCATTATCCTGAGAATCAGCTTGAGCTTGATCATCAGTTTCATCTGAAGGATCATCAGAAGCAGAAGCCAAACCGGACGGACAGAGAAGGAAAGAAACCCTTTGGAAGAAGGAAGGGAAAAGCCTTTGAGAGGTCTAGAAGAGTCCAGAGCAGTACGTATACTGGGAGGCATTTCAAGGGCCAGCATACACCATTGGACTGGGGAAAGCCAGAGGAATGGTGCTGCAGAGCTATGAAACTCCAGACGCTACCTGTGAGGGAGACGGCTGCACGTGGAAGGGACCCTAAGACCTGTGCCAGAAGGTATGTGAAGAGAGATCCAGTGTCCAGGGATCTGGATTGGAAGGCTGGACATAAGAACTGGACTACATACTGGCCAGGCTATATAGAGAGGAACTCTAACAGCAATGGAAGCTCAGGTATGAACACTGATCTATGCCCTAGCTATAACCTTGAAAGACAGCAGGGAAACAAGTATTCTCCTGAAAGTGCTCCATTGAGAGATTCATCTATGCCAATCCATGATATTGAACCCATGCTTGTTGAAGAAGGGGGAATGATTGCAGATGAAGAATGTGTTTATATGGACTGCTCTCTGTCCAAACTCCTTTGGTGATTTTCTGTTATAAAGTACAGCAACCATCACAAAGAAATACAATCTTGTTCTTTAATCTACTCAGAAAAGCTCCTGAAGCAGGATTTGACCCACACAGTAGAAAGCAAGCCAGCTAAGGGGTTTCAGCTGGATAACTGCTAGCAATTGAGCCTTACCTAATTGCTTGTGAGCTAGGAGAGAATCACTTCTGAATCTATGTGGGAAGTTATCAGAAGTTAACCTGAAAAGAACAGTTTTTTTCTTTCTTTGTGGCTTTTCGTTTGTTGTTTGATATATGCTAAGAAAACATTAGCTAATGCCTGACAAGTTTGAATGTTGTTTTCCTGATTTTGATTTTGTTTTTCCAAGTTAAACACTGGAAGCAAGTAACCTGATTTATGTGCTACCAAGCATATCTGTGTTGGGAGAAATAACCCCATAAATAAATATCTTATTGGCTTTATCACTTGAGCACAACTAAATTATTGTGAGCGGCTGTGTCTGGTGTGAATGAACTGCATTGCCCACAATCCCTTGCAAATCATATAGATATATGCACTTGCCAAGACTGTGAAGATTCTCACCCAGGCAGCCGTCTGACACTATCCAAGTTGAGTTACCTGTTATCTGTATTTTACGGTTTACCCCATCGTAAAACCTAAATGTTCCATGTAAACCGCACTGATGTTGACGAGCGCGGTATATAAGAGAAATAAATAAAATAAATAAATAAAAATAAATGCTCTTGCCAGCTGAGAATCCAACCTTGCTCCTATGAACTCCAAGTTCTGGGAGGGGAGCAAAGTGGACTTTGCGAAGTTGATGACAAAGCCCACCTTTTGGAGCAGGTCTATGGTCCTGATGGTGGCCTGCTGAACTTCTAGAGAAGTCTGGCCCCTGATGAGCCAGTCGTCTAGGTAAGGAAACAAAGATGCCCTGATTTCTCAGGTAGGCTGCCACCACTGCCAGGCACTTGGTAAAGACCCTGGGAGCGGAGGTCAGTCCAAAAGGCAGTACTCTGTACTGATAGTGGTTTCCTCCCACAATGAACCTGAGGTACTTTCTGTGGTCTGGATGAATGAGGATGTGAGTGTAAGCATCCTTTAGATCTAAAGAGCATAGCCAATCTCCCTGCTGGAGGTAGGGCAGAAGAGTTCCAAGAGTAAGCATCTTGAACTTTTCTTTCACAAGAAACTTGTTTAGGTTTCTGAGATCCAAAATGGGTCGAAGACCACCGGTTCTTTTTGGCACCAGGAAATACCTGGAGTAAAAACCGTGACCTTGGAAGTGGGGAGGCACAGGCTCCACCGCCTTGTCCAGCAACAGACCTTTTAGCTCCTGGAGGAGAAGGGCTGTATGCAGGGGAGGCCGAAAAGGTTCCCCTGGAAAGTGTGGCAGAGGGAGTTGGTGAAAATGCAGGACATATCCTCGATGGACTATGTCCAGCACCCAACTGTCCTGAGTTATCAAGGGCCACTGGTGTGCGAACAAGGCTAGGCGGCCTCCTGTGCAGCGCTGGATCTGCAAGGGAGCTATGGCTATACCCAAGGAGTCAAAAAACCCCACCCTGCTGAGTGGGAGCAGGGGCCGGAGGCTTGGGGGCACTCTGCCTATGGGGCCCATTACCCCGGCCCTTGGCTTGCTGACCCTGGGGGGCAGCTTGGGCAGCCTGATACTGTGGGTACTGTTTGTAGGCAGTGCCCTTCCTCGGGTAAAAGGGTTTTTTATCCGGGCCCTTCCTCTTATGTGAAGGGGCAGAGGTCTTCCTCGACAGCCTTGTCCTTGTGAGGTGCTGTGTCTCGAGCTGAGTGGCCTTCTCGGCCACAGGCTTGCCAAAAAGGTTTTCACCTCGGCAAGGGACATCGACCAACTTGTCCTGAACCCATGGCTCGAGGTCCGATGACTGCAGCCATGCCTGGCGTCGAGCCGTGATGCCGGCTGCCGCTACTCGGGCCGAAGCCTCGAAGCCATCGTAGGCGGCGTGGGACATGAACTTAGAGCATTCCCAGATCCTCGAAGACAAGGACTTAAAACTCTGCAAGGGTTCCCCGGAGAGACCAGCAGAGAAACTGGCCAACTCCTTGGCCAGGTCTCGCAAATACATGCCCATGTACAGCTGGTAAGACTGGACACGGCAAGCAAGCATAGAGCCCTGAAAACACCGTCTACCGACACCATCAAGGTTTCGGGCTTACCTACCAGGAGGCACCGCGGAGTGCATCTTCTGACTCTTCAGACGATGCATGGCCGATTCCACAACCATGGAATGGTGAGGTAGCTGTGCTTTCCGGAAGCCAGGACTCTTCCAGAGCCGATAGATGGAATCGACTCGCTTGCTCAAAACCGGCGCCGAGGCCGGTGCCTCCCACATCTGGAAGAGGAGCCGTTCCAGCATCGGAGGAACCGGGACAGTAAAGGCCTCCTTCGGAGGAGAGTCATACTGCAGAGCATCAAGCTCCTCAGCTCGAGGCTCTTCCTCGGGGTCAGCCGGGATAGCCAGGGCAGCGGCCATATCCTGGATAAACTCCGAGAACCTAGTATCCTCCGGAGGGGATCTACTCCGGGGCTCAGACTCTGGTGAGTCCGAAGGGACACACCGAGTCTTGAAGGTGTCAGGAGACTCCTCGTCTTCGGTCTCCCAGGCAGACTCGTCCGATGTCGAGTCGGGGTCCGACCCCGCGGGACCTCTAGGCACCCGCCCCGACGCCGATGGCACCGGCGTCGAGACCCTCGGTCCCGAACGGGAGGTCGAGGGAGACCTCGACCGAGGACGACCTCGAGCCGCAAGGGACTCGAGTATCGGCTCGGTCTCCGGGGTCGACTTTGAAGTCGATGTCCCGGTGGTCGGGGCAGATGCACCAGACAGGCTGGCCATCAGTGCCCGCTGCTGATCCATGAAGGCAGACATTCTGCTCTCCAAGGCTGTCAACCTGAGACTCAGCTCGGGTGATGCAGCAGCCCCCGACTTGGGCCCCGGTGGCGCCGGGCCCGACGTCGGTACTCGGGGAGGCGAGTCCACGAGGACAACAGGACATATGTGCCAAGCAGACTCCGGCTCCATGCGAGGAACTTTAGTTGGCTTCTCCTGGTACACGGGCCCGGGACGACGGTCAGGGGTCTTAGACCTGGCCCTTGAGGGCTCAGGGACCTCCTCCGACGCCGCCCTCGCGAGCCGCTTCTTCCTCTTACGTTCCCGGTCGGGGGACCCCCTGTCCGAGGAGCTCCGACGCCTCTCGGGATCGGAATCCCGAGATGTCGAGGCCTCAGACGAGGTCCGGGCCCAGGCAGAGGCCGAGTCCGTGAAAAGCCTTTCACTTTGTTGCTGACGACTGCGGAGGGCCTTGGAAGACATTTTTCCACATGGCCCGCACGTTTTAGAATCGTGGTCCGGGCCAAGGCACCGAAGGCAGCAGTCGTGTGTGTCGGTGAGAGACATTATCTTCTTACACCGATCACACTTTTTGAAACCGCTGGAAGCCATCGGGGAGAAAAGGGTCCCCGCAAGGTCAAAGGACCAGCCTTCCAGGGAAAAAGAAAAAGATTTGGCGCGAGCGCCTAGCCACTAAGGGCAAAAACCGAAAAAAGGAAAAAAGGGATTTGATACCTGTGTACCGAACCCGGTGGGAGGGGAACCAACGTCGAATCCGAGGAAAAAAGCGAAATAACGCCAAGAAAAAACTTCTCTTTTCCTGGAAAAAAAGGACACACGTCCGACGGGCTTCACGGAAAAAAAGAGACTGAGGTAAGATGGCACCTTTAGGCGGGAAGGGAACCGCGCATGCGTGCCAGCATTCCCAAAGGCTTTCATGGAAAGCTGGGGAAATGCTCCGCTGAGGCTTCATCGGTGTCGATGACACCCATAAGTGAGGACTGACTTCCTGCTTGGTCCTGGAGAAGCTTGAAAGACACGACGTCCAAAAGCATCCAAAGTTCTGCACTCACTTCCTGGAGGATTAGAGGTATGTCTCTTTGCACTCTTGATCCTTCTAATAGCTGACTCCACTACAATAGAGTGGTGAGGAAGCTGAGTTTTTTGGAAACCAGGACAAGGAGGGACTCGATACAGAGTATCCAGTCTACGAGAATGAGGCGAGGTGGTAAGAGGTGTCTCCCACATTCTTAACATGAGATCATGCAAGATCTCATGGATGGGCAGGGTAGCTGCCTCCTTAGGAGCTTTGGGATATTGTAAAATTTCCAACCTCCTTTGCCCTAGGCTCTGTTTCAGGGGCCACAGTGATGGATAGACCCCAAGCCACCTCCCTCATAAAATCCTGAAAGGAAATATCCTCTGGAGGAGACATCCTGCGCTTGGGGGAGGAGGGCTCCTTTGGGAGAAGTATTCCTGCATCGACAGAACTATCAGAATCCTCAGATTCTTCTGAGGACTCGAAGTACCACCTGTCCGGATGCTCTTGAAGAGCTCGATACCCGTACCTACCGAGGTCAGTACTGGGAGTAATTGGTACCGGAGTATCGGTACCAGAAGGCATCGGATGACTGGGTGCCGGCAATGCAGACACCGATGTCGATGTCTATGCTATCGGTGCCGGTACCGGTTGAAAAGTTTGACACGGTTCCGAGAGCGTCGATGCCACAAGGAGAGCCGCCAGACTGCATTCAATAGCCAGGACTCTCTGGTCTATCGACGCTGCCGATGCCTGGATGTCGGTACCGGAGAAGATAGCCGGTACCCCAGAGCATGGCACCAGTAGTTCTGCTGAGGTTGAGGCCCCAAGAACGTCCTGGAGCCCCGATAGTGCTTTGGAAGCCGAAGCCTCCCACCGGGGCAATTTTGCCGGTGCAGAATCCTCAAGGGGAATGCCAGAGGAATCTCGATGCTTAGAAGGAGATCTACCCTTTGAGGACTGGCTAGACTTACGTTTAGTTACCTGAGATCCACGGGAGGAAGACGAAGCCCTGGAAGACGTCGATGCCACCGAAGCTGCATCAGAGGGAAACAGGGTACTGAGCTTGGCATCTCAGTTCTGTCGACCTCTTTGGACATCATGGCACAGGCCATACATTCCGAAATGGAATGGTCAGGACCTAAACATTTCAGATTCCACTCATGGGTGTCGGTGACGGAGATGGTACCGCCACACTTGGTGCACTTTTTAAAACCCGAAGAGGGTTTTTCCATTGTGGAAAAAATCCTGGGCCTAAGGCCCAAAATGGCGCATGCACCTGGAAAAACTATGGGAAAAAAGTACTAAGAATTTTTTTTTTTTTAAAGAAAGAAAGAAAAAACGGCGGTACCGGTAAAACGTTGAGGAAGGCAGACGCGACCATAAAAAAGAAAAAAAGAAGAATTCTTCTGCAGTGACAGGAACGACGACCTGCTGGCTCCGCGGAAAAAGAAGAACTGGAGAGAGGCAGTTGGGAAAGGCGGGAAGGCAGCACGCAGGCGCTATGGGATGCTCCCAAAAGCTTTCTAATTGGACGCTGGGGAGCGTTCCCGCGCAGGCTCCGTCGGTACCGACGATACCCATATGTGATGACTACATTCCTGCTTGTTCCTGGAGATCCTTTCTTAGGAACTATAGAATGGAGAGGAGACGGTCCAATTTGGAAGTTCCCCCTTTGCAGAGGAACATGAAGACTTTTCTCTAGAATTTGTTGCAGAACCCTTGTTTCCTTTCGCATTAGTAGTTAGGGGGAGTATTTATTTATTTAATTAATTAACAGTTTTTCTTTTTTAAATACAGTTTTATCATTTTAATCAAAGCGGTTTACATTGTAACTTAAACTTGGTAATGTACACTGAACAGGGACATTGATAACTTGGATTTTTCTGAGCAATGGAGGGTTAAGTGACTTGCCCAAGGCCACAAGGAGTGCCAAGCCAGTGCTCTAACCACTAGGCTACTCCTAGGCTTGGCTTTTTTTTTTTTAAAGGAGAGGAAGTGGGTGTAAAATATAGCACTGAAATAAATAATAAAATCCTTTCCTTAATAGACTATTCTGAGCTTTATGAGGATGAGACCATGTTTGCTAAAATGAGAACTGAGGAATCTATGACAATTTGCTGCAATTGATGTAGAAAATAGAAACTGGGATTCAAGAATTTGGGATTCAAGAATTTAGCTGATTGTTGTCTTTGTTGAGTGGATGTGCTTCAACTAAGTTATATCTCAATGATGCAGGACACCAAGAGACCCGGGTAGTTGAAATGTGGAACAACCTTCTCCTACAGCCGGGGTCTCAAACACGCGGCCCGTGGGCCGCGACGGAGGGAAACAAAAAAAACAAAAAAACCCTGGCTTCTGCTGCTGCCGTTGCCGCCGTGGCAGCGGCAGAATCAACTGTCAAATTTAAAAAAAAAACTGGCTTCTGCTGCTCAAGCAGCAAAATCAGCTGTCCTGTGGCCCCTTCCCCTCTGCCCGGAGATCCCTGAGTCTGCTCCATCAGCGGCGTGCTTTTCAAGCCGCGAAGAGAGTATTTCCCTCTCGCGCGGCTTGAAAAGTGAATAGGCTTAAGCCGCGCGAGTGGGAAATACTCTCTTCGCGGCTTAAAAAGCCCGCCGCTGATGAAGCACTCAGGGCTCTCCGGGCAGAGGGGAAGGGGCCGCGGGACAGCTGATTTTCTGCTGCAGCAGCAGAAGCCAGTTTTTTTTTTAATTTGACAGTTGATTCTGCTGCTGCCACGGCGGCAGCAGCAGAAGCCAGGGTTTTTTGGGTTTTTTTTGTTTCCCTCCATCGCGGGCCGCGTGTTTGAGACCTCGGTTCTATATGATGTGGCTCGGTAGCACTTCACTTCACTTGTCAGCAGCAGAAGCCAGGTTTTTTTTTTTAATTTACCTGGGCTGATGGGAGGGAGGGAGGGGGGTGTAGGACTGGAAATGGGCTGATGGGGGTTAGGAAGGACTGAAGGTGGGCTGATGGGGGGAGTTAGGACTGGTAATGAGCTATGGAGGGGCTGACTGAAATGGGGTAATGGGGGTTAGGACTGGAAGTGGGCTAATGGCAGGGAGGGGGTTATGACTGGTAATGGGCTATAGTGGGGGATAGGAATGGAAATGGGCAGATGGTGGTTAGGACTGGAGGTGGGCTGATTGGGGGTTAGGACTGGAGGTGGGCTGATTGGGGGGTTAGGACTGGTAATGGCCTATGAGGGGAGGTAAGACTGAAAATGGGGTGATGGGGGATAAGACTGCAAGTGGGCTATGGGGGGGGACTAGGACTGGTAATGGGCTATGGGGGGGGTAAGACTGAAAATGGGGTGATGGGGGGTAAGACTGGAAGTGCGCTATGGGGCGGTTAGGACTGGTAATGGGCTATGGGGGGTCTAGGACTGGTAATGGGCTGGGGGGGTTGCTAGGACTGGAAATGGGCTGAGTGGAAGGGGGGCTTGAACTGCAAATGGCTGATGGGGAGGGGGGCTTGGAATGGAAATGGGCTGTGAGGGGAGGGAGCTAGCACTGGAAATGGGCTGAGTGGGGGGAGCTAGGATTGGAAATGGGCTGATGGGGGGCTAGGATTGGAAATGGGCTGATGGTGAGGCTAGGATAGGACTGGAAATGGACTGATGCAGGGACTAGAAAGGAGCAGATGCTGGGTGGGGCTGGAACTAGAAGGGAGCTGATGTTGGGGGAGGATTAGAATATGGAGCTGGGAAAGTGAAATGGAGAGGGGAAAAATATTTTGTCTGGGAGAGAAGACAAATCTACAATTGGCCAGGTATTGGGAGAGTAAGTGGGGATTGAGGATGGAGGGGTAAAATTTGAGTGGATGAAATAGGAATGAGGAAAGAGCAAAAGGAGAAAGATTAGTATGTTAAAGCAGATGTAGAGAGAGAATAAAAAAAAATAGGAGAGAGAAGAAAGGACAAATGGACAGCAGACGATGGAGAGTTAGCAGAAGACACGAAGAAACCAGAAGAAAGTGGCTGGAACAATTGCAACTGAAAAAAAATGCACAAAAGGTAGAAAAATATCTCTTTATTTTGAATTTATTAACTGGAATATGTCAGCTCCGGGAAATGTGCATCATTAATGTTTGCGCTTTGTTTAGTACAAGAGGAAATTAATTTATAGTTTTATTTCTACAGTGTTGTTGTACATTCCAAGTTTGGCTTTTGGGGTTCCCAGTTTAATTATTGTCTTCCTGTTTCTAAATCTTTTAGTCTTTCTTTATCCATACTCATTAAGAGGCATGTTTACTAAAAGTTAGTGTATGGTAACATTATGCAAATATTTATGCAAATGAGGCACCTTAAGCAAATGAGGCCCCACATCTTATGCGGCCCCCGGGTTACTTTACAAGTCCTCATTTGGCCCTCAAAGCAATTTGAGTTTGAGACCCCTGTCCTACAGCAATACATTTTTGGCTTTCTATAAGCTCTAGTATGGGAAGCTGAATCACAGTAAATTTGATTATGAGCAGCAGGCATTGTGGATTACATGTACAAAAAAGGTTAGTCTTTTCTGAAAAATAAAAGTGGTGAGGCACACAGCACAGTGATCTTAATGATGAGCTAAAACCTGAGTTGAAACAAATGATTCTTTTCTAAGGAATAGCTAAAAAATGTATAGTCCTTTATTAAGAACTATAAACAGGTCGAGAATTTGTATGAGTAAAAAAATTTTGGGGAGCTAATACTGATCTCTCGCTTCACTTTGATATTTCCTTCCCTCTTTTTTTTTTTTTTACATTAACATAAATTTTAGATAGGACACAGAGGGGAATCAAGGTCTGGAAAATTCCCACAGTATTTTACAAAGGCTCTGCAAGTTGCAGAGCTTCTTGCTAAATATATGTAAAGATGTGCAGAACTAAATGTCAGTGTCTCCCCCTGTCCGTTGGGAGCAGCAATTTAAAAAAGCTGCACATGGGGAAAATCGTGCAGCTTTACTCCACGTGCATGGGAGCAGCTTTTTAGAATTGCTCCACCTGCTCTCCATACACACCCTGATCCAGCAGCACAAGTTACCCCCTTGATCACCCCACCTGGCATTGATTCCTCCCCAATACCCCCCAAGCATCTGCTTCTCTCCACTTGAGGCCCGATGGCATAAAGAAATCCCTCAGATGGCCTACCAGCAAACCCCACCATTCCTATGATCCCCCCACCCAGTTCTTATCATGGTCCATGGCCCAGCATGGTGTGTAGTGAGAGCAAAAGCAATCCCCAGCCACTCTTATTCCTCCATGTCCCGGGTTCCAAATGGCATCCATGACCCCTAATAGTAATCCTATTTGCAAAGAGGTAGTGTTGTACACAGAATGTGAATAGCCCTGCCAAGCAGCCGGATTCCTGGCAGTGGCACTGTAAGATTACTGCCAGGGTCACAGGTGCCATTTTAAACTTGGGACACTGAAGAGGAGGAATGAGTGGGAAGTGCTTCTGCTCCCATAAGACACTAGGGATCCATGGACCATGGTAAGAGGTGGAGGGAAGGCGGATCAGGGAATGGGGTGTCTGCCAGTGGGCCATCTAGAATTTCTTTATGCTGAGGGATGGGAGGCAGACAGCATTTACACTTGCCCCTTCAAGTGGACACTTATTTGTGCCTGGGAACAGCTCTAAATGCCATCTAGATGCAGTATTTTATATCAAAAGGAATCCCCTTTGCAAAATAGGAACTACATGCCCTTCTCTTCCACTACCAACTCCAGACTTCATTCATTGTTTCTATCTTGCTGCGCTGTATTCCTGGAACCGACCACCTTAGTCAGTACACCAGGCTTAGGGTTACCAACCTTTTGAAAGAAAAACCCGCGACCTGTGGCCAGGGGTGGCCCAAAGGGGGTGCGGGGCCTCAATTGCATAAATATTTGCATAATGTTACCAAACGCTAACTTTTAGTAAACATGCCTCTTAATGAGTGTATGGATAAAGAAAGACTAAAAGATTTCTATATTACTATAATCCAGTGCCAACCGCAGTCACATTAGGAACTACTACAAACACTACCCATTTAGAACCCATAGCAAACCCGCCGTATCGTAACAGCACTACCAGGACTCACAAAGCACCATACCCTACCTATCAAAAGGCAACACTGCAAATATTAAACCAATACATTTCAGAGAATAACAATACATGACCTACTGGGGAAAGAGAACAAGTGGCAATGTCAAATAGGAATTACATAAACAGAATACCTCAGCTCAGTTACACATGCAGAACACAGACCATCACCAAACAAGGAATCTCAATTTAGAAACAGGAAGACAATTAAACTGGGAACTCCAAAAGCCAAACTTGGAATGTACAACAACACTGTAGAAATAAAACTATAAATTAATTTCCTCTTGTACTAAACAAAGCGCAGATGTTAATGATGCACATTTCTCAGAGATGACATATTCCAGTTAATAAATTCAAAATAAAGAGATATTTTTCTACCTTTTGTGCATTTTTTTCAGTTGCAATTGCTCCAGCCACTTTCTTCTGGTTTCTTCGTGTCTTCTGATAATTCTCCATCGTCTGCTGTCCATTTGTCCTTTCTTCTCTCTTCTAGTTTTTTTTCCCATTCTCTCTCTACATCTGCTTTAACATATTAATATTTTTCCTTTTGCTCTTTCCTCATTCCTATTTCATCCACTCAAATTTTACCCCTCCATCCTCAATCCCCACTTACTCTCCCAATACCCGGCCAATTGTAGATTTGTCTTCCCTCCCACACAAAATATTTTTTCCCAGTCCATTTCACTCTCCCAGCTCCATCCCATTCTAATCCTCCCCCAACATCAGCTCCCTTCTAGTTCCAGCCCCAGCCCCACCCAGCATCCGCTCCCTTCTAGTCCCCACATCAGCCCATTTCCAATCCTATCCAAGCCAGAACATCAGCCCATTTTCAGTCCTAGCGCCCCCATCCATTTCCAGTCCTATCCGAGTCCCTCCATCAGCTCATTTCTAATCCCAGCCCCCCTCAGCCCATTTCTAGTCCTTTCCTAGCCCCACCATCAGCCGATGTCAAATCCTAGCTCCCCTCCACTCAGCCCATTTCCAATCCAAGCCCCCCATGAGCCTACTTCCAGTTCTAGCCCCTCCATGAGTCCATTTCAATCAAAGCCCCCACTACAGCCCATTTCCAATCTTAGCACCCCCCAACAGCCCATTTCCAGTCCTATCCTAGCCCCTCCATCAGCACATTTCCTGTCCTAGCTCCCCCCCCTCAGCTCATTTCCAGTGCTAGCTCCCTCCCCTCACAGCCCATTTCCATTCCAAGCCCCCGTCCCCATCAGCTATTTGCAGTTCAAGCCCCCCATTTCACTCAGCCCATTTCCAGTCCTAGCCCCACCCTCATAGCCCATTACCAGTCCTAACCCACATCAACTACCACATCTATGCGGATGACATAATGCTTTATGGTCCAGTCACAACCACTAACCCAATGAACAAACACCTAGCAGACTGCTTCATAGAAGTCTCCAGCTGGCTACAAAAGAACAACCTATCCATCAACATAAAAAAAACGGAAGCCCTCATAGTAACCAAAGACCCAGACTTCACACCACCTACACACCTCAACATAGGAGCCACACAAATACAAATTCAACCACACATAAAATACCTAGGAATCATCATAGACCAAGCACTCACACTCAAGCAACAGATCAAAAAAACTATCGGAATAGTATTCCACAAGGCAAAAACAGTACAACGCCTCAGACCTCTCATTGAACCGCAGGACTTCAGGACAGTCATGCAAGCCATGACACTCCCCCACCTAAACTACTGCAATATAATCTACCACGGTCTACCAACCCACTACGAACTGCCTTAAATACCACAGCAAGAATTATCCAGAAAGCAAAAAAACAAGATCACATCACACCAGTCCTGAGGGAGCTACACATACTCCCTCTCGAAGCAAGAATCAAATACAAATCTTCCTTACTCATTCAGAAAACCCTTTACCAAACTCAGACTTCCCAGCTCTGCACCCTACTGCCCCAACCCACCCACAACAGAACAACCAGACAAACCACCAGCAACTCCCTCACCATCCCCTATAAACGGACCAAATACGATCAACAGACCTGCAACAGAGCCTTCAAACTATACGCACCATCCCTCTGGAACTCTCTACCAAGTCATATCAGAAGCAAACGGAGATCCCTTGACATTCAGGAAACAACTAAAAACCATCCTATTCCAGGAATACCTCGGACTAGAAACAAGCACCCACCACTGACTACCACCCAGACCCCCTAATTCACTCCCCCGACTCTATTCTCTAAGAGACTGATGTACATTGTCTATGTCTTTAATATCTGTTCAGATCATTAATGTTGGCCCCCCGGTGATAACCCCAACCCCAGAGTTACATAGAAACATAGAAATATGATGACAGAAAAAGACCACATGGCCTATCTAGTCTGTCCTTCCATATCAACAACTACAACAGTCCCCTTTTTACCTTTAGAGATCCTCTGTGTTTGTCCCATGCTTTTTTGAATTCAGTTACTGTCCTCATCTCTACCACCTCCACTGGGAGACTATTCCACAGATCCACTACTCTTTCCATAAAGAAATATTTCCGCATATCACTCCTGAATCTATCTCCCTTCACCCTCATCCCATGTCCCCTCCTAGCAGAACTTGCTTTCAATTGAAAGAAGCTCTCTCCCTGAACATTTATGCCATGGAGGTATTTAAACATCTCAATCATATCACCTCTATCCCGCCTTCCTCTAAGGTGTACATATTAAGATCCTTCAGTCTGTCATCAATGAAGACCACTAATCATTTTAGTAGCCACCCTCTGCACCGACTCCATCCTGTTCACATCCTTTTGAAGGTGCGGTCTCCAGAATTGCACACTATACTCCAAATGAGGTCGCACCAAAGAATTATACAGAGGCATTATCACCTCCTTTTTTCTGCTAGCCATTCCTCTCCGTATGCACCCAAGCATCCTTTTAGCTTTTGCTGTTGCCTTTTCTACCTGTTTAGCTACTTTAAGATCATCAGACACAACCACGCCTAGGTCCCGCTCTTCTTTAGTGGACAAAAGTACTTCATCTCCTATACTGTATTGCTCCCTTGGATTGCTACAGCCCAAATGCATGACCTTACATTTTTTAACATTAAATCCCAGCTGCCAAATTCTAGACCATTCTTCAAGCGTAGCTAGATCCCTCCTCATGTTATCTACACCTTCCTGGGTGTCTACTCTATTGCAGATTTTGGTATCATCCGCAAAGAGGCAAACCTTACCCGACAGCCCTTCCGCTATATCACTAACAAAGATGTTAAAAAGAATCGGACCAAGGACAGATCCCTGGGGCACACCACTGGTAACATCCTTCTCCTCAGAGTGAGCTCCATTTACTTGTACTCTTTGTCGCCTCCCACCCAACCAATTTCTAACCCAAGCAGTAACTTTAGGGTCCATCCCTAGGGTGCTCAGTTTGTTTATAAGTCGCCTGTGAGGAACAGTGTCAAAGGCTTTACTGAAATCTAAATACACCACATCTAGAGCTCTCCCTTGGTCCAACTCCCTGGTCACCCAGTCAAAGAAATCAATCAGATTTGTCTGACAAGACCTGCCTTTGGTGAATCCATGCTGCCTCGGATCCTGTAATCCGCTGGACTCCAGAAACCTCACTATTTTCTCTTTCAGCAGCGTTTCCAATAATTTACTCACCACCAAAGTTAAACTAACCAGCCTGTAGTTTTCAACCACATCCTTACTTCCGCTTTTGTGTAAAGGCACCACATGAGCCTCTCTCCAGTCCTTTGACACCACTCCCAACTCCAAAGAGGCATTGAAAAGGTCAGTCAGTGGAGCTGCTAGAACGTCCCCAAGTTCCTTCAGTATTCTAGGGTGTATCCCATCCAGTCCCATCGCTTTGTCTACTTTAAGTTGAGCTAGTTTCTCACGAACACAGTCTTCTGAAAATTGTTCAAGATGTCCCTCGCTTCTGTTCCTATTTGTAGGTGTTTTCTGAGGTCCTGCTCCTGGTTCTTCATCTGTGAACACAGAACAAAAATATTTGTTAAGCAATTCCGCTTTATCCTTATCAGCTTCTACATATTCCTCCCCTGCACCTTTGAGTCTGACAATACCACTTTTGCCCTTCCTCTTCTCACTAAGATATCTGAAAAATGTCTCATCCCCCCATTTTATTGCATTGGCTATTTCCTCCTCCTTTTGAATCTTTGCCTTCTTGACTACTTTGCTAGCTTCTCGAAGTTTTTCCAAATACAGATGCCTGTCTTCCTCTCTCTGTGATCTCTTGTATTTCATGAAGGCCTCCCTCTTTTTCTTCACTTTTTCAGCTACTTCTTTCGAAAACCATAGCGGTCTCCTTTTCCTTTTACCTTTATTTACCATTTTAACAAAAAAGTTGGTTGCCCTTAAAATATCCCCTTTCAGTTTTGCCCACTGTTTTTCTACATCCCCCAGCTGTTCCCATCCCACTAACGACTCCCTGAGATATTGTCCCATTTTGGCAAAGTTAGTCTTCCTAAAGTCTAAGATCCTCACCTTTGAATGGATTCTAACAGCCCTAGTCCTAATACTGAACCACACCGTCTGGTGATCACTGGATGCAAAATGATCTCTCACTACATCATCAGAAACACTTTCACCATTGGTAAGCACCAAGTCCAGTATGGCCCCTTCACGTGTGGGGTCTGTTACCAATTGCCTGATAGTTCTACCTGTAGAGAATCCAGGATCTCCTTACTTCTAGATGATACTGCAGCAGGAATGTGCCAATCAACATCTGGCATATTGAATCTCCTATTAGTAGCACTTCCCCTTTCCTAGCAATGCTGCGTATGTCTTTAATTAACGCTCTGTCCACCTCTTCCTCTTGTGAGGGAGGTCTGTAGATCACACCAATGCAAATAGATTTCTCTTTCCCTCTTTCTAGTTTAACCCACAATGCCTCCTCTCTCCCTTTTAAGCTCTGTAATTCCAAAGCTTTAATAGTAGTTTTTACATATAGTGCCACTCCTCCTCCCCTTCTTCCTACCCTGTCCTTTCTGAATAAAGTATAGCCAGGTATAGTTACATCCCAGTCATGGTTTTCTGAGAAGCATGTTTCTGCAACTGCCACTAAATCCAAGTCAGCCACTCCCACCAAAGCTTCAACATCAGGGATCTTATTTCCCATGCTACGGGCATTTATACACACTGCTCTCCATATGTTACCCCTGTTACCCATTTCCATAAAGGTATTTAATGTATCATCTACCTGGGGGCTTTCTTCACCCATCCCCAATTAATCTAGTTTAAAGCCCTCTTCAGTAGAGTCTGGTCTGCAGATGGACGCCTCAGTACCCCTCAGAAGAGAGTCTCCAACCACCACTACCCTTCGTTTCCTTCTGGTCACTGATTCTGCAACTTTGGGGTACTTGAGCTCTGGTTCCTCCCTTTCCGGGGAAACTTTCACCTCCTCCACTTCCAGGGCTGCATAATGGTTCTTCAGTTCAAGGGCTGGAGAAGTTGGATTGGTGATTTTGCAGGCCCTGGTGACTTGTGTCCAACCATCGACATTCTGTTGGCGCCCATCTTCTCCTCTGCTGGAGAGCTTGGTTGCTGCAAGAAGCATCTCATCAATGTACTTCTCACTGTCTTGAATGCTCCTCAGCCTCGCCACCTCCTCTCTGAGTTCCTCCACTTGTTTCCTCAGAGCTTCAGCATGCAGGCACTCTGCACATGGAACCGGTCCTTCAACTGGCATTAGGACTTCTGTCTGGACCGAGGCAGAAGCTGTAACGGGGGCAGACGTTGATTATTGTCCCCCTCCTTTTAATGTTAAACCGCTTTGACCCGGTGAAAAGCGGGATATAAATACAGTTAAATAAATAAATAAACAACCCCCCCATCACCCCATTTTCAGTCTTAGTCCCCCCATCGCCCACTACCAGTCCTAGCCCCCCATCAGCCCATTTCCAGTCCTAGCCCCCCTATAGCCCATTACCAGCCCTAGCCCCCCCTTAGCCCATTACCAGTCCTAGCCCTCCCCATCAGCCCATTTCCAGTCCTAGCCCCCCATAGCCCATTACGAGTCCTAGCCCCCCCATAGCCCATTACCAGTCCTACCCCCCCATCAGCCCACTTCCAGTCTTAGCCCCCTCCCCCCCCCTTAGCCCAGGTAGATTTAAAAAAAACAAACTTGTTGCTGCTGCTGCTGCTGCGGCAGCATCGAGCGTCCCGCAGGGCCCCCCTGCCCGGCAGAGTCCTCCATGCGGCTTCAGCTCCCTCAACGCAGGCTTTTCAGAGCCGCGAGGGGAGAGTTTCCCTTTCTCGCGGCTCTGTTTAAGCCCGTGGGGCTGATGGGAAACAGGAAATCCTGTTTCCCATCAGCGCTAGCGGCTTAACAGAGCCGCGAGGGAGAAGCTCTCTCCCTTCGCGGCTCTGAAAGCCGGCACTTAGGGAGTTGAGGCCGCATGGAGAACTCTGCTGGGCAGGGGGGGGCCCACGGGATGCTTGATACTGCCGCTGCCATGGCGGCAGCGGAAGCAGCAACAAGTTTGTGGGGTTTTTTAATTTACCGGCAGATGGAGAATGTTGTTTGCACGGGGCCCCCTGAAAAGCGGGGCCCTGTGCAAACAACATTCTTTCACAATGGACGGGCCGGCCCTGCCTGTGGCTAGCCATGTTCCGCCCATGCCCACCCCCACCCTGCCCTTGCCCTGCCCCCATAAAATAATTGCAGAGAGGGCAATGTGCAAAATGAACAAGCCAGATTGCTATAAATTCTTAAATAGAAATTCCATATTAACAGAATACCCAGAATTGGTTGTATATACACACACAATACAGAAAGGCCTTCATTAATAAATGAACACAGAACGAAAAGAGAAATATATAGACAAAAATTAAACTAAAACCTCAGAAAGCTAGATGCTGCATGTAGTGTAACACAAGAGAAATAGAAATGCATTTCTCCTGTACTGTACAAAATAAAAGACAGCAGATGTCAGGATTGGTATTAGGAGGGATGCAATCTGACAATTGCCCTGGACCCACAAGCCAGAGACTGAAAAAGGCAAAGTTTGCTACTGGGCTTTAGGCAATGCAATATGTGGAGCTGGGCTCAGGTAGCATATGGGGTCATGTAAGCATCGGGGAGAGCCGTGATTACTGTGGCTGCTCCCATTTAAGGGCTGCGGTGCTTGGGGCTACTCCTGGGTGCTGTGGTCACAATCTCGACAGCAGTTCAGCACTCTAGAGTAGCCACAAGCACTACGAGCCTTAAACGGGAGCAGCCATTGTGATTGTAGCTCTTCTCCAGGACCAAGCAGGAAGTCAGTCCTCACATATGGGTGACGTCGGCGCCGACGGAGCCCTCGCGGAGCAATTTCCCCAGCTTTCAAAGAAAGCCTTTGGGAATTGCAGCGCGCATGCGCGGTCCCCTTCCCGCCCAAGGGTGACATCTTGCTCAGTCTTCGTTTTTCCGCGGAGCCCTACAGACGCTGTTTGTATTCACCGCTGAAAAAGTTGATTTTCTCTCTTATTATTTATTCTTTTCGGTTCAACGCCGGATCCTTTTTCCCGCCCGGACCCGCTACGCCGGTATCGGGTCCGTTTCTTTATTTTTCGTTTTTTTGTCCTTCGTGACAAGCGTTCGCGCCATTTTTTTCCTTTTCACTGGCAGCCCTGTCTTTTGACCTCGCAGGGGCCCTTTTTCCCTCGATGGCTGCCAGCGGGTTTAAGAAGTGTGATCGCTGTAAGAAACTCATGTCTCTTACCGACACACACGACTGCTGCCTCCGCTGCCTCGGACCCGATCATGACCCGATGATCTGTGGTCCGTGTGGCAAAATGTCCTCAAAAGCGTTGAGGAGTCGGCAGCATCAGCGAGAACGAATCTTCTCTGACTCCGCGTCCGGCCGGGCCCGGACCTCGTCAGAGGCTTCGACGTCCCGGGACTCCGGTCCTGAGCATCGTCGGAGTTCCTCTGAGCGGGGGTCTCCTACCCGGGAACATCATAGGAAGAAAAAACCCGCGAGGGCGGCGTCGGCGGACGCTCCTGGTTCCTCGAGGGCCAGGTCGCATAGCCCCGACAGCCATCCCGGGTCCTCGGAGTCGGAGAAGCCTTCGAAACATCCTCGTCTCGAGATGGAGTCGCCTGGACACGTGAGCACTGTGGTCCTCGTGGACTTGCCTCCGAAGGAGCTGACGTCGGGCCTGACGCCGTCGGGGCCCGAGTCAGGGGCTGCTGGGTCTCTTGAGCTTGGACTCAGGTTGACGGCCTTGGAGAGCAGTTTAGCTGCCTTCATGGACCAGCAGCGGTCATTGATCGCTGGCCTTGCCAATGCGTCTGCCCCGACCACCGGGACGTCGACGTCCAAGTCGACCCCGGAGACCGAGCCGATCCTCGAGTCCATCCGAGCTCGAGTCGATCCTCGGTCACGGTCTCCCTCGGCCTCCCGTTCGGGACCGAGGTCGTCGACGCCGACTCCTTTGGCGTCGGAGCAGAGGGCATCGGTGCCCGCCCGACCGTAGCCACTCGAATCCTCCTCCGCGGAGTCCGACTGGGAATCGGAGGACGAAGAGTCCCCTGGTAGTTTTCGGACTCGGTGTGTCCCCTCGGACTCGCCCGGGTCCGAACCTTGGAGACGGTCCCCCCCGGAGGACACCCGGATCTCGGATTTCGTGCGGGATATGGCCAAGGCCTTGGCATTCCCCGCGGATCCCGAGGAGGAGCCTCGAGCCGAGGAGCTCGATGCCCTCCAGTATGATTCTCCCCCGAAGGAGGCCTTTACTGTACCGGTTCCTCCGATGCTGGAACGACTTCTCTTCCGCATGTGGGAGAACCCAGCGTCGGCGCCGATGTTAAGCAAGCGGGTCGATTCCATTTATCGAGTCCGCAAGAGCCCCGGCTTCCAAAAGGCACAACTACCGCACCATTCCATGGTGGTAGAATCGGCCAAGCATAGACTCAAGAGTCAAAAAATGCACTCCTCGGTGCCCCCTGGTAGGGAAGCCCAAAGCCTGGATGCCCTCGGTAGGAAGTGTTTCCAGGGCTCTATGCTTGCTTGTCGAGTCCAGACCTACCAGCTCTATATGGGCATGTATCTCCGAGATCTGGCAAAGGAAATTGCCGGGTTCTCGGCTGGTCTCTCCGAGGAACCTTTGCAGAGGTTCCAAGCCTTGTCCACTGGGATTCGAGAGTGCTCGAAGTTTATCTCTCGGGCAGCCTACGATGGCTTTGAAGCATCGGCTTGAGTAGCCGGAGCCGGCATCGGTGCCCGCCGACAGGCTTGGCTTCAGTCATCCGACCTCGAGCCATGGGTCCAGGACAAGTTGGTCGATATCCCCTGCAGAGGTGAAAACCTCTTTGGCAAACCCATGGCTGAAAAGGCTGCACAAATCGAGACCGAGACTCTGACCAGAACTAGGCTATCCAGAAAAACCTCTGCCCCTTCTCAGAAGAAGAAGGGCTCGGGGAAAAAGCCCTTTTACCCGAGGAAGGCGGCTGCCTATAAATACTACCACTCAGTATCAGGCCTCAGCAGCTCCCCAAAAGGGTCAGCAGGCCAAGGGACGGGGTAATGGGTCCCGTAGGCAGCAGGCCCCCAAGCCCACTACACCGGCCCCTGCTCAGCAGGGTGGGGTTTTTTTACTCCATCAGCATAGCCTCTTCCCCTCAGCTGGTTTCTCTCAGCACAGGAGGCCGGCTGGTCCACTTTGCCCACAGGTGGTCAGCCATTACATCAGATACCTGGGTACTTCATATAGTTCAGAAAGGCTATCTTCTACACTTTCACCAGGTACCTCCCTCCTACTTTCCAGGGGAGCCTCCAAGACTCCCTCTGCACAGGGACTTACTCCTTCAGGAGTTGGCAAGTCTTCTTCAGGAACAGGCTGTGGAATCGGTGCCCCACCACCTGAGAGGTCACGGCTTTTATTCCAGGTACTTTCTGATACCAAAAAGAACAGGAGGCCTCAGACCCATCCTGGACTTGCGAAACCTCAACAAGTTCCTGGCAAAGGAAAAGTTCAAGATGCTTTCCCTTGGAATCCTGCTGCCCTATCTCCAGCGGGGAGACTGGCTATGCTCCTTAGATCTAAAGGATGCCTATACTCACATCCTTATTCATCCAGACCACAGGCAATATCTCAGATTTGTTGTGGGAGGAAATCATTACCAGTACAGGGTCCTGCCCTTTGGCCTATCCTCCGCCCCACGGGTTTTCACCAAATGCCTGGCAGTGGTGGCGGCCTATCTCAGACTTCAAGGCCTTTTTGTGTTTCCATACCTGGACGACTGGCTCATCCGGGCACAGTCTTCCCAAGAAGCCATTCAAGCCACTCATCGCACTGTGTCCCTGCTCCAGCACTTGGGCTTTGTCATAAACTTCGCAAAGTCCACTTTGCTCCCCTCTCAAGATCTCGAATTCATTGGCGCAAGGTTAAGCACTCTTCAGGCGCAGGCCTTCCTGTCTCTGGACAGGGCCCACAAGCTCATGAATCTCGCCAGCCACTTTCGCAGCAATTCCCTGGTCTCTGCCAGGCAATTTCTGAGACTGCTCGGCCATATGGCTTCCACGGTCCATGTGACCCCCAATGCCCGCCTGAACATGCGACCTGCCCAGTGGTGCCTTTGCACTCAATGGCATCAGGCCACGGGGAGCCTGACGGACTCAGTACAAGTCTCGGACCTGCTGGTCTCTTCTCTGCGGTGGTGGCTTCATCTGCCAAACCTAGTGCTGGGAGTGGATTCTCAATCTCCTCCTCCTTCTCAGGTACTAACAACCGATGCTTCTCTCCTGGGGTGGGGAGCACATTGCCAAGGGACATGTACTCAAGGCCTCTGGACTCCTTGGGAGTCTGCGCAGCAGATAAACTTCCTGGAGCTCAGAGCCATCCGCCTAGCTCTGAGAGCCTTCTCCCACCTCACTTCTCACCAGTCTGTACTGGTCCAGACGGACAATCAAGTAGCAATGTTCTACGTGAAAAAACAAGGAGGCACAGGCTCCTTGCTTCTCTGTCAGGAGGCACGACGGCTGTGCTCTTGGGCAGTCGGCCACGGCATACTCCTCAAAGCGGTCTATCTCCCAGGTCAAGAAAATTACCTGGCAGACAAACTAAGCAGGATCCTCCAACCACACGAGTGGAGATTGGATCCATTAGTGGTTCAGCAGATCTTTCTCAAGTGGGGACTCCCCACCTTGGATCTGTTTGCCAGTCCTCTGAACCGGCAACTACCCAGATTCTGCTCTCGACAACCGCATCCTCTCAGAGTAGCGCCGGATGCTTTTCTGATTCCATGGTCCACAGGCCTCTTGTATGCCTTTCCTCCCATGCCGCTGGTGTCTCGAACGCTCTTCAAAGTTCTCAGAGACAAAGCCTCGATGATCCTAGTGGCTCCCCGGTGGCCGAGACAACCTTGGTTCCCGCTTCTGATGCAGCTGGCAGTGGACACTCCTCTTCCTCTGGGGTTTCAACCCGATCTCCTGACACAAGACCACGGGTCTCTCCTACACCCCAACCTCCGGTCCCTTCATCTGATGGCCTGGCTGCTGAAAGGGTAGTCCTTGCTCCCCTCCTACTGCCTCGGGAGGTGGAAGAGGTCGTCTTGGCCTCCAGGCGGCCCTCCACCCGGAAGTCCTACTCTCTTAAGTGGCGTCGCTTCTCCGTGTGGTGTGCTCAGCAGTCTGAGAATCCCTTCTCCTGCTTGGTGGAGGTGGTCTTGCAATATTTGCTTTACCTCTCCAATCTGGGCCTTAAGTCCAACTCTGTCAGAGTCCACCTCAGTGCTCTCTCTGCACATCACGCACCGGTAGATGGCAGGCCTCTGTCCAACCACCCTTTGGTGGCTCGTTTTCACTCCGAGGCCTCCTTCTGCTTAAGCCTCCTTTGCGTCCACCAGCCCTGAATAGGATCTGAATGTGGTCTTGCAGCGGATTACCTGTCCGCCCTTTGAACCTATGGCTACCTGCCCTCTTCGTTTTCTTTCTTGGAAAACCTTGTTCTTGGTAGCCCTTACCTCTGCTAGGCGTGTTAGTGAACTGCAGGCCCTAGTGTCTGATCCTCCTTACACTAGGTTCTACAGGAATAGGGTGGTCTTACGGACTCACCCTAAGTTTCTTCCAAAAGTGGTTTCTCCTTTTCATCTCAACCAGGAGGTGGTTCTTCCGACATTCTTTCCCAGGCCGCACTCCAGCCGGGCTGAAATGGTCCTGCATACCCTGGACTGTAGAAGGGCCTTGTCCTTCTACCTTGACCGTACGCGGGAGCATAGGAGGGCTGTTCAGCTCTTCGTTTCTTTTGACCCCAATAACTTGGGGCTCCCTGTCTCCAAGCGTACCTTGTCCATCTGGGTAGCTGACTGTATCGCCTGGGCTTATGGGGCAGCCGGCCTCTCGTTGGAGGGTCGAGTCACGGCTCATCGTGTTAGGGCGAAGGCTGCGTCAGTGGCACACCTCCGCTCTGTTCTGTTGGCAGACATCTGCCGGGCCGCTACTTGGTCTTCAAGCCAGACTTTTGCGGCACATTACTGCCTGGAGAGGGAGTCCCGCAGGGACAGTGCTTTCGGTCAGGCAGTCCTCCATAATCTCTTTGAGGTTTAGGCAACTCCTACCCTCCGGCCCTGGTGTTGGGCTACCGGTCGGGGGCGTTTTCAGAGAAGATTCCTTCCTTCTATTCTGCTGAGCTAGAGGGAGCTCATTTTTTGTGCTTGAGGTCTCCGGTAGCCTTAAGCTTGGGAGTCCCATATGTGAGGACTGACTTCCTGCTTGGTCCTGGAGAAAGAGTAGTTACTCACCTGTAACAGGTGTTCTCCAGGAGCAGCAGGAATCAGTCCTCACAACCCTCCCTCCTCCCCTTGGAGTTGCAGTCCTATCATTTCGTTTTTGCTAATTTTTTTGCTGTTTTTTAGCTATGTCATCAGACTGAGCAAGATGGCACCCTTGGGCGGGAAGGGGACCGCGCATGCGCGCTGCAATTCCCAAAGGCTTTCTTTGAAAGCTGGGGAAATTGCTCCACGAGGGCTCCGTCGGCGCCGACGTCAACCATATGTGAGGACTGATTCCTGCTGCTCCTGGAGAACACCTGTTACAGGTGAGTAACTACTCTTTCCTGACGCCTACATGATCCCATATGCTGCCTGAGCCTAGCCCCCGCAGCTTCACTTTTCTTTTTAAATTCTGCCGCTGCTTCCCAGAGCTGACTCGGGCCCACCATGGCCACTGACAGCCCTGATCACAGGCTGTTTTGCTGCATGCATACGGCTGGCCCTGGCAGGGCTGTGCTAGGGTATCTGGCGCTCCCCTGCAACCTATAAATCGGTGCCCTTCCCTCATTTTTAGTAATGTTGGCTACAACCCACCTTCCTTTTTTCCAAAACACCTTTGCAAACTCTTTTCTGGTGATGCTAGCATTTCTCCTTCAAATCCAATGTGGTAAGTAAATTGCAGTAAAAGAGTAAATGCATAGCCAGAATAAAAGAAACTACTTAGCAGTAAATACTTAGCATCACTCAAACAGGCTGTCATAGTAAAAAAAAAAAAATCCAATTCTGGTCATCTCACTAACAACCTAAACATTCTCCAGTACCAAGCATATAAATATAAAACCCTACAAAAGTCACCGAAGATCTACAAAGCCAAATCTACCATACCATACCAGTATAAACTTCCAAAATTCATACAAGGGGCCTACCCAGAAAACAGCAGCTCTATAAATACTATAGCACATCCACACACCTATTTGAAAAGCTGAACAAGTCAAATTACTACAGTATAGTATAGATCCCTATGTACAAACTCCATGTTAACAGAACACCTGACCTCAGTCACACATTCAGAACACAGGCCCTTACCAAGTACAGAATAAATGACTACAACCTAAAATAGAAATACAAATATAGAGATAAAAACTGAAACCCCAAGAAGCCAGATTCCGCATGCAGTCCAACATCAGATAAATAAGAGATGCAGTTCCCCATACTGTCTAAAATATAAAAATGACACAAAGTCCAATCACTAAATTGAAAATAAAATTATTTTTTCTACCTTTGTCGTCTGACCATTTTATTCTCTGATCATGCTGGTCCCAATCTGCTGCTTCTGCTTTCCTGTCTTCTCTTAGCTCTTTCTATGGTCTATAGTCCATCTGCCTTTCTCGTCTCTTCTTCTGTTTTCTTCACTTCCTTCCATCAACCTATTTCCAGTCCCAGTAACCCTCCCCAGTGATTGCACAGTTCTGAAATAGCAGAGTGTTTTGGCAAAAACTTAACATCTTTGCTACTTTAGAAAGGACAAAATTCATAAGGAAAATTGTGCCAGCAAAAAGTGCCCTTCCAGTCCTCCCCTCCCAGTACCTTCCAATGTCAACCCCCTTGCATTCCCAGGACTGCCACTGGTGTCCATTCCTTTCCAGTCTGCCTCCTTCCTCATTATCCAGCCCCTTCTATTCGAAATACCATCCCATGTATCAGTTCACTCCACGCCTAGTGCCACATCCCCCATGTCAAATCTCTTCCAGTCACCCTACCCTCTGTACATACTTCTTCCAGTGCCACCCCCACATGTCCGCGCCCTTCCAGTCTCAGTGCCCCCTCCTTTCCAGCCTCCTCTCCCAGCCACCTACCAGTCCCATCCCCAAATGTCAGCTTCCTTCAGTTACACTCCCAAGTGTCAGCTCCCTTCCAGTCCCCTCCCCTCCAGTACCATCTTAGGTGTCAGCTCCCTCCTCCCTTCCATCCTCCCTTCCTTCCGTGGTGTCATCACCCTTCCAGTACCATCCTCAGATATCAGCTCCCTTCCAGCCTCCGTCAGCTCCCTTTCTGCCTCCTCCTTCCCCATGTCAGCTCCCTTCCAGACATCTCCTTCCTCCATGTCAGCTCTTTTCCAACCCCCTCCTCCTCCCCATCTTTATCTTTATTAAAACTTTTGATGGACCGCCCATTGGGAGCCATCTAGGCAGTTTACAATAACAATAATTTCTCCAGGACCAAGCAGGAAGTCAGTCCTCACTTATGGGTGACGTCGGCGCAGACGGAGCCCTCGCGGAGCAATTTCCCCAGCTTTCGAAGAAAGCCTTTGGGATTGCAGCGCGCATGCGCGGTCCTCTTCCCGCCCAAGGATGCCATCTTGCTCAGTCTTCTTTTTTCCGCGGAGCCCTACAGACGTAGTTTGTGACCACCGCTGAAAAAGTTGATTAATTCTTTGTTGTTTTCTCGGTTCGCGTGTCCTTTTCCTGCCCGGCCTCGATTTTTCCTTTATCAAGTCCGTTCACATTTCTTTTTTTTTTTTTTCAATTTTTAACTGGCGTTCCCGACACTTATTTTCCACCCCTGGCGGCTCGGTCTTTCAACCTCGCGGGGGCCCTTTTTCTCCCGATGGCTGCCAGCGGGTTCAAAAAATGTGATCATTGTTCTAAACTTCCTCGACTCGAGGTGGAGCCGCACGTGAGTACTATTGTCCTCCTGGACTCCCCTACGGAACCGTCGTCGGGCCGATGCCGTCGGGGCCCGAGTCGGTGGCTGCCGGGTCTTCTGGGCTTGACCTCAGATTGACATCCTTGGAGCGCAGTATCTCTGCCTTCTTGGACCAGCAGCGGGTTTGGATGACCGGCATCGCCAGTGCATCTGCCCAGACCACCGGGACGTCGACGCCCAAGTCGACCCCGGCGGCCAAGTCGATCCTCGGTCGAGGTCTCCCTCGGCCTCCCTTTCGGGACCGAGGTTGTCGAAGCCGGCATCAGGACGAACCCTCACCCGCACGGAGCCCCTCGATTCCTCCACGGAGGCGTCGGACTGGGACACGGAAGGGGACGAGTCGCCCGGCTCTTTTCAGACCCGGTGCGTCCCCTCCGACTCGCCTGAGTCGGAGCCTCGAAGGCGATCCCCTCCGGAGGATACGCGCTTCTCTGATTTTGTGCGGGATATGGCCAAGGCTTTGGCTTTGGCTTTCCCCGCGGATCCCGAGGAGGAGCCTCGCGCGGAAGAGCTCGAGGCACTCCAGTACGACTCTCCCCCGAAGGAGGCCTTTACTGTGCCGGTCCCTCCGATGCTGGAGCGGCTGCTCTTCCGCATGTGGGAAAGTCCAGCCTCGACACCGGTGTTGAGCAAGCGGATCGATTCGATTTATCGAGTCCGCAAGAGCCCCGGGTTCCAGAAGGCGCAACTGCCGCACCACTCCATGGTTGTGGAATCGGCAATGCATCGGCTTAAGAGTCAAAAGATGCACTCCTCGGTGCCCCCGGGTAAGGAGGCCCGTAACCTGGATGCCCTCGGTAGGAAGTGCTTCCAGGGTTCCATGCTTGCCTGCAGAGTCCAGACATACCAGCTGTATATGGGCATGTTCCTCCGAGACCTGGCGAAAGAGCTCACCGGGTTCTCGGCTGGTCTCTCTGACGAACCTTTGCAGAGGTTCCTGGCCTTGTCCGATAGTATTCGAGAGTGCTCGAAGTTCCTTTCTTTGGGCGGCCTACGACGGCTTCGAGGCGTCGGCCCGAGTAGCCGGAGCCGGCATCGGTGCCCGCCGACAGGCCTGGCTCCAGTCATCCGACCTCGAGCCATGGGTACAGGACAAGTTAGTCGATGTCCCCTGCCAAGGTGACAACCTTTTCGGCAAGCCCATGTCCAATAAGGCTGCGGAACTCGAGTCCGAGACTCTCACTCGGATTCGACTGTCCCGAAAGATCTCTGCTCCCCCGCAGAAGAGGAAGGGTCCGCGGAAGAAGCCTTTTTACCCGAGGAAGGTGCTTGCCTATAAGCAATCCCACCTTCAATACCAAGTACCGGCGGCTTCCACTCAGGGCCCACAGACTAAGGGTCAGGGGAATGGCCCCCGTAGGCTGCGGGCCCCCAAGCCCGCTACACAGCCCCCTGCCACGCAGGGTGGGGGGTTTTGACTATGCCAGCATAGCCTCTCCCCCTCCGTGCCCGTCGCTCAGCACGGGGGGCAGGCTGATCCACTTTGCTTACAGGTGGTCAGCCATAACATCCGATTCCTGGGTGCTGCAGGTGGTTCAAAGGGGCTACCTCTTACATTTTCACCAGGTGCCTCCCCCCTACTTCCCGGGGGAGCCTCCGAGGCCCCCTCTGCACAGAGACTTACTCCTTCAGGAGCTGCAGGGTCTACTGGAGGAGCAGGCTGTGGAACCAGTGCCCCAACCTCAGTGGGGTCAGGGGTTCTACTCCAGGTACTTCCTGGTCCCAAAGAGGACGGGGGGCCTCAGACCCATTCTGGACTTGCGCAACCTCAACATGTTCCTGCAGCGGGAAAAGTTCAGGATGCTTACCCTTGGAATCTTGCTGCCCTACCTCCAGCAGGGAGATTGGCTATGCTCCTTGGATCTAAAGGATGCCTATACTCACATCCTGATTCATCCGGACCACCGACAATATCTCAGATTTGTAGTGGCCGGGAAACACTATCAGTACCGCGTGCTGCCCTTCGGCTTGTGCTCTGCCCCCAGGGTGTTCACAAAATGCCTGGCGGTGTTCGCGGCCTTCCTGAGGCTTCAGGGCCTATTCCTTTTTCCTTACCTGGACGACTGGCTCATCCGGGCGCAGTCGGCCCCAGAGGTCGCTCAGGCCACGCAGCGTACGGTGGCTCTGCTTCAGCACTTGGGCTTCGTCATAAACGTCGGGAAGTCCACGTTGCGCCCCTCTCAGGATCTCGAGTTCATAGGAGCTCGGCTCGACACTCTGCGAGCTCGTGCCTTCTTGCCTTGGGAGCGAGCCGACAGGCTCATGGCTTTGGCCGGCAGGTTCCACAGTGTGTCTCCGGTTCCGGCCAGAAGGTTCCTGCAGCTGCTCGGTCATATGGCCTCCACGGTCCATGTCACGCCGAACGCCCGACTGCATATGAGGCCTGTCCAGTGGTGTCTCCGCACTCAATGGCATCAGGCCACAGGAGGTCTGGCGGACCTTCTACAGATCTCCGACCGCCTGGTCTCCTCTCTGCAGTGGTGGCTCCACCTGCCCAACCTGGTACGGGGCATGCCCTTTCAGTCTCCCACACCTTCCCAGGTGCTGACGACCGATGCCTCTCTCTTGGGATGGGGAGCGCATTGCCAGGGAGCGCGCACTCAAGGCCTTTGGACTCCTTGGGAGGCGGCTCAACAAATCAACTTCCTGGAGCTGCGGGCGATCCGCCTAGCTCTGCGGACCTTCTCTCACCTCACCTCTCGCCAGTCCGTACTGGTGCAGACGGACAATCAGGTGGCCATGTTCTACGTGAACAAACAGGGGGGCACGGGCTCCCTCCTGCTCTGTCAGGAGGCCCGGCGACTGTGCTCCTGGGCAGTCGACCACAATATCCTCCTCAAGGCTGTTTACCTGCCTGGGCAGGAGAATTGCCTGGCTGACAGGCTGAGCCGGGTCTTGCAGCCCCACGAGTGGAGGTTGAACCCCGGCGTTGCCCAGCAAATCTTCCGCCGGTGGGGCTCCCCCGGTTCTTCTCTCGGCATCCGCATCCCCTCAGAGTGGCCCTGGATGCTTTCCTCATTTCGTGGTCCACAGGCCTACTGTATGCCTTTCCTCCCACGCCGCTGGTGTCCCGGATGCTATTCAAGGTTGCCCGGGACGGGGCCTACGTGATCCTGATAGCGCGCCGAGGCAACCCTGGTTTCCTCTGCTCCTGCAGTTAGCGGTGGACACCCCTCTCCTTCTGGGGTTTCAGCCCGATCTTCTGACCCAAGATCAGTGTACTCTCCTGCACCCCAACCTCCGGGCCCTTCACCTGATGGCCTGGCTGCTGAGAGGGTAGTCCTGGCCCCGCTCTCGCTCCCCCCGGAGGTGGAAGCTGTTGTCCTGGCGTCTCGGCGACCTTCTACCCGGAAGTCTTTACACAATCAAATGGCGTCGCTTCTCCGTCTGGTGTTCTCAGCGTTCTGAGGACCCATTCGCCTGCCTAGTGTCGGTGGTACTGCAATACTTGCTGCACCTCTCCGATCTAGGCCTCAAGTCCAACTCTGTCAGAGTCCACCTCAGTGCTCTCTCTGCACATCATTCGCCGGTGGAGGGCCATCCCCTTTCCTCGCATCCCTTGGTGGTGCGTTTCCTCAGGGGCCTGCTTCTGCTTAAGCCCCCGTTGCGCCCTCCAGCTCCTGACTGAGACCTCAATGTGGTTTTACAAAGGCTTACTTGCCCGCCTTTTGAACCCATGGCTACCTGCCCCCTCCGCTTCCTCTCATGGAAAGCTCTCTTCTTGGTAGCCCTCACCTCCGCTAGGCGCGTTAGTGAACTACAGGCCCTAGTGTCGGAGCCCCCTTACACTAGGTTCTACAGGAATAGGGTTGTCTTACGGACTCACCCTAAGTTTCTTCCTAAGGTGGTTTCCTCTTTCCACATCAATCAAGAGGTGGTTCTTCTGACCTTCTTTCCCAGGCCACATACCAGCAGAGCTGAGACTGTTCTGCATACCCTGGACTGTCGAAGAGCCTTGTCCTTCTACCTTGACCGTACGCATGAGCATAGGAAAGCTGCCCAGCTTTTCGTTTCCTTTGACCCCAATCGGTTGGGGTTATCTGTATCGAAGCGTACTCTGTCCATCTGGGTAGCTGACTGCATCGCCTGGGCGTATGGGGCAGCCGGCCTCTCTTTGGAGAGTCGAGTCACGGCGCACCGTGTCAGGGCGAAGGCGGCGTCTGTCGCACAGCTCCGCTCTGTTCTGTTGGCAGACATCTGCCGGGCCGCTACTTGGTCTTCTAGCCAGACTTTTGCGGCTCATTACTGCCTGGAAAGGGAGTCCCGCAGGGATAGTGCTTTCGGACAGGCAGTCCTCCACAATCTCTTTGAGGTTTAGGCAACTTCTACCCGCCAGCCCCGATGTTGGCTACCGGCGGGATTCGTATTCAGAGAAGATTCCTTCCTTCTGTGCGGTTGAGCTGGAGGGAGCTCTCTTTTTCCAGCTTGAGGTCTCCGGTAGCCTTAAGCTAGGGAGTCCCATAAGTGGGGACTGACTTCCTGCTTGGTCCTGGAGAAAGAGTGGTTACTCACCTGTAACAGGTGTTCTCCAGGAGCAGCAGGAATCAGTCCTCACTACCCTCCCTCCTCCCCTGGAGTTGCAGTCATTCTTATGGTTGCTGTCTTCCGCTATGTCATTCGACTGAGCAAGATGGCATCCTTGGGCGGGAAGAGGACCGCGCATGCGCGCTGCAATCCCAAAGGCTTTCTTCGAAAGCTGGGGAAATTGCTCCGCGAGGGCTCCGTCGGTGCCGACGTCACCCATAAGTGAGGACTGATTCCTGCTGCTCCTGGAGAACACCTGTTACAGGTGAGTAACCACTCTACATAGAAAAGCCAGACAGGAAAGCGTAGTTACTCACCTGTAACAGGTGATCTCCGGGAACAGCAGGAATAAGTCTTCACATATGGGTACCGTCGACACAGACGGAGCCTGCGCGGGAATGCTCCCCATCGTCCAAAAGGAAAGCTTTTGGGAGCATCCCACCATGCATGCATGCTGCCTTCCTGCCCAACTACCTCTCTCACTTAAGTTGAGTTGAAAGCTGAGACCAAAGGAGAGAAGTAGAAGAACAATAGAAAGAGAGAGAAAGACAACTCCTAGGGGAGGTGGGTGGGTTGTGAAGACTTATTCCTGCTGTTCCCGGAGTTCACCTGTTACAGGTGAGTAACTACGCTATCTCCAGGAACAAGCAGGAATGTAGTCTTCACATATGGGGACTCCCCACCTAAAAATGCCTAGGGATGACTCCAGCATGTTGCGGATCTATATAAGATGGGCCATGCTTCTTCCCAGGGACCTCAGGCATCCAAGAGTGGATGGTGGGAAGGAGTTGATCTAGGAATGGAAGAGATGCTGTAGAACAGCCTGACCGAACAAGGCATCCCGATGGGAGTCCTTGTCTAAACAATAGTGGGCAGTGAAAGTATGAACAGAAGTCCAAGTTGCTGCTTTGCAGATCTCATCAATAGCAAATGAACGAAGATTAGCTGTTGAGGCTGCCATGGCTCTAACATGATGAGCCGTGACATGGCCTTTAAGAGGGATTCCTTTACTCTGATAGGTAAAGGAAATACAGTCTGCAATCCACTTAGAGCAGTGGTTCTCAACCTTTTTTGTACCGTGACCCCTTTTACCATTGGTCAACTTGTGGTGACCCCCAATGATAAAATCAAATGCATCTCTCTTCCTTTACCGTTAACGCATTGTCGCTGTAATCATTTGTTGAATTATTAATATATTATGCATATTATAGGCCTTTGCAATATGTTTTTATTTATAAAATTTACTTATTTAAACCACAATAATTAATCACAAGTAACAATATTTTATTTCAAAATTATGATGATTTTGTAGTCAAATCACTAATATGAAATAAAATTATTTTTTCTACCTTTGTTGTTTGACCAATTTATTCTCTGATCATGCTGGTCCCGATCTGAGGCTTCTGCTTTCCTGTCTTCTCTTAGCTCTCTTTCTGTGGTCTATGGTCCATCTGCCATTTCTTATCTCTTCTTTCGTTTTCTTCACTTCTTTCCATCAGCCTATTTCCAGTCCCAGTAACCCTCCCCAGTATCAGCCCCTTTCCAGTCCTCACTCTCAGTACCTTCCAATGTCAACTTTCATTCCCATGACTGCCACTGGTGTCCATTCCCTTCCAGTCCCCCTCCTTCCTCACTGACCAGTCCCTTCTAGTACAAATACCATGGCAACCCCTCTCAGATTCACTCCCTTCCAGTTCCATTCTCCCATCCCCTCGTATCAGCCCATTTGTAGCCTTAGCCCCTAGTTTTCTTCCAGGGCCAGCAGCTCTATCCTCCCCTCCCCACAATCAGCACCTTTCCCAGTCGAAGCCCCCCAATCAGCTCACTTCCAGTGCTAGTCCCCCCCTCAACCCCATTACCAGTGCTAGCCTCCTCTAATCAGTCCATTTCCAGTCCTAATCTCCCCAATCAGCTCATTTCCAATGCTAGTCCCCCATCAGTCCATTACCAGTCCCAACCCTCCCTTGATCAGTCCATTCCCAGTCCTAGTCTTCCCTAATCAACCCATTACCAGTCCTAGCCCCCCCATCTGCCCATTATAATTCTAACCCGCACTGTCTCTCCCGTCTGTCCAGTATGTCCCCCTGTCTCTTCCCTCCCTCCATGTCAGCCCCCCTCTCTCCATGTCAGCCTCCCCTGTCCATGTCAGCCCCCCTCTCTCCCTCAATCCCTCCATGTCAGTTCCCCCTCCATCCCTCCCTCCCTCCATGTCAGCCCCCCTCTGTCCATGTCAGCCCCCTCCCTCCATCCAACCATGTCAGCCCCTTCCCTCCATGTCAGCCCCCCCTGTCCATGACAGCCCCCTCTCTCCCTCCATGTCAGTCCCCCCTCCGTCCATGTCAGCCCTCCCTCCCTCCATGTCAGCTCCCCCTGCCCATGTCAGCCCCCCTCTCTCCATGTCAGCCCCCCTGTCCATGTCAGCCCCCCTCCCTCCATCCATCCATCCATATCAGCCCCCTCCCCCTTGTGAGCCCTGTTGCAGGTTCCCTGCTCCCCTCTCCCCATGTCCGTCTCCTTCTAGCGCACAAGTTGCTGCCGCTGCCGAGTCTGCTTCTCGGCAGCGGCAAACTCACCCGCTCCCTTCTGATGCAGCCTAGGGTTGCCAACTGGCCGGTTTTCATCCGGCCTGGCCGGTTTTTCCATGGCCAGGCCGGCTGCCGGCGCAGATGTAAAACCGGCCCTTGAAAAGCCGTTTTTTTGCTCTGGCCGCAAGATCGGGAGCGGCCAGAGCAAAAAACCAGCTTTTCTTCCAACCCAGTTCACCCAAAGTCCAAAAAAACCCCACCCAGGGCCGGCCCACACACCGGAGGGCTTCAGAGGGAGCAGGGTAAGCTCGCGCGAGGCCCCGGCTCCCTCTGTACAGCCGCCAGCGTGAAGAGCCTTTTCCTTCACGCTGGCAGCTGTATCTGTGAAGCCGCGAATGCTGGGAAAGGTTAAAGGTTAAAGTCCTTTCCCAGCATTCGCGGCTTTACAGATACAGCCGCCAGCGTGAAGGAAAAGGCTCTTCACGCTGGCGGCTGTACAGAGGGAGCCGGGGCCTCGCGCGAGCTTAGTCGGCTCCCTCTGAAGCCTCTCAGACAGCTGCGGTGCTGGTCGGGGGGGGGGGGGGCAAGGACTGCATGGGCGGTGATGGGGGGGGGGCCTGGACCGGAACAGGGGGATGGGGGGGGGGGGACTTGGACTGGAAAGAAATGGGCTGTGATGGGGGGGACGGGACCTGAACTTAAAAAGGGCTATGGGGGGGGACTTGGACTGTAAATGGGATGTGATAGGGGGGGCCCTGGACCGGAAAACGGCGCTGGGGGGGGGGGGACTTGGACTGGAAAGAAATGGGCTGTGATGGGGGGGGGGGACCTGGACTGTAAAAGGGCTATGGGGGGGGACATGGACTGGAAATGGGTTGTGATGGGGAGGGGGACGTGGACCGGAAAAGGGCTATGGGGGGTCTAGGACTGGAAAGAAATGGGCTGTGATGGGGGGGGGACCAGAACTGTAAAAGGGCTATGGGGGGGGGGGACATGGACTGGAAATGGGTTGTGATGGGGACGTGGACCGGAAAAGGGCTATGGGGGGGGGGACGTGGACGGGAAAGAAATGGGCTGTGATGGGGGGGGACCTGAACTGTAAAAGGGCTATGGGGGGGGACATGGACTGGAAATGGGTTGTGATGGGGAGGGGGACCTGGACTGGAAAAGGGCTATGGGGGGGTAACTTGGACTGCAAATGGGCTGTGATGGTGGGGGGGGGGAACTAGGACTGCAAATGGGCTGTGATGGTGGGGGGGGGGAACTAGGACTGCAAATGGGCTGTGATGGTGCAGGGGGACTCAGACTGCAAATGGGATATGATGGTGGGGGCTAGGACTGGAAATAGGCTGTGATGGGGGACTTGGACTGTAAATGGGCTGTGATTGGGGGGCGGGGGCTAGGACTGGAAATGGCCTGTGATGTGAGGGCTAGCACTGGAAATGGGCTGATGAAGAGCTAGAATAGGACTGGAAATGGGCTGATGTGGGGCATGGGAGAATGGGACTAGAAGGGAGTGCATGCTGGGTGGGTCTAGAACTATAAGGGAACTGATTTTGGGGGAGGACTAGAATGGATGGGGAATGAGAATGGAGAGGGGAAAAATATATTGTGTGGAAGAAAGGTCTATGATGGGCTGGGTATTGGGAGAGTAAGAGGGGCTTGAAAATGGAAGGGTGAAATTTAAATGGATGATAAAGGAATAAGGAAAGAATTGGGGGAAAGAGCAAAAGGGAAACAATCAGTATGTTAAAGCAGAAATAGAGAGAGAATGGAAAACATCTAAAAGAGAAGAAAGGACAAATGGATAGCTCGCAGAAGACACGAAGAAACCAGAAGAAAGTGACTGGAGCAATTGCAACTGAAAAAATGCCCAAACAGAAGGTAGAAAAATACTTTTTATTTTGAATTTATTAACTGGAATATGTCTGGTCTGGGAAGTGTGTATTGCTAACATCTTTGCGTTTTTGTTTAGTGCAAGAGGAAATTACTTTATAGTTTTATTTCTCCAGTGTTGTACATTTCATGTTTGGATTTTGGGGTTCCCAGTTTAATTATTATCTGACCAAGGAAGTTAGCCTACACGTATCCTCGGTAATTTTTGTGGGTGGGGCTGTGGGCGGGGCAGGGGTGGGACTAGGGGCGGAGAATGGGTGGAGCATGGCGAGCCACAGGTGTCGGGTTTTTCTCGGTGAAAAAGTTGGCAACCCTAATGCAGCCGCTGCTCCCTGCCTCTTAGGGAACTGCGGCTGTGCCTGTAAAATCGTTGTGGAGCCCTTCCTGTCTCTCGACGGGCTCCGTGCAGCATTGTCCCGCCTCCAAACTTCCAACTTCCTTTGGAGGCGGGATAATGCTGCACAGAGCCCGTCATGGGACAGGAAGGGCTCCACAACAGTTTTACAGGTACAGCCGCGGTTCCCTAAGAGGCAGGGAGCCGCGGCTGCATCAGAAGGGAGGAGTTTGCCGCTGCCGAGAAGCAGACTCAGCAGCGGCAGCAACTTGTGCGCTTTTTTTTTTTTAGGCGGAGTGAGTCGACCCCCGCTAAATCCTGTGGCGACCCCCATGGGGGTCGAGACCCACAGGTTGAGAACCGCTGACTTAGAGTTCTCTTAGTGACTGGAAGTCCTAAATGACTAGAGTCTGAAGGGATAATTGGCTAATGCAGAAAATTTGTCTCAGGTCTGCTTTATATGTTTGCTTTATATGACTGCACTCTTGTCTGCTGGAACTGCACACAGCATATGGATGACACAGAATGGATGGCACAGAAGACAAGCATGTGGGCTACAAGAGAGAGTATATGCGGCCTACTATGAAAGAGTCTGGGTAACCATACTTTGTGCAGAAGTGTGCAGAGTCTATTGGGCCTAGCAAGAGAAAATACAGGCTACGCAGGAAACAAAGACCTTTAACACACATACTCTCAGCCTTGAAGATTACAAATTGTGCCAAGACACAGAAAACATGTACAGAGCACAGGAAGGAGGCAGTGGGCTGCGGAAAGCAGCACAGATAAGCAGACCTTGAGAAACAGCAGCTGTGAGACATGAGAAACATGGGGAGGGGTCCTAGAGGGAGAACTTTGGAGAAAGCTGCAAATGACATAAGAATTTATGCAGAACTTTCTGGAACTTTGGGACAGAGATGTATATAAGAAAGCAACTATACAGCTTTGGGAGGGAACCTTCTCTCTCCCCGTTGTGGGGGCAGAGAACGTTGCCTGCACTCAGATCCCTAAGACAGACACTTGTGTATTTGTGCTTACAGCTTTTTGCTTGCAACAAATAAAGAGTTTTTGCTGACAAGTGACTGTGATCTGAGTTCTTTCCTGGTGTATGGCTCCCATGTGCCCAGGCAATCTTGGTGACAATTAGGGATGCTTTGTAGGTAAGAACCCGCCTACAAGTCAAAAGCCAGAAAAAGCTGAGAAGACTTTCTAAATGGCTGAGTTCTGTGAAGATAAAAAGCCAGAGCCCGTTTACAATCTAAGGTATGAAGATTTCTTTCCGCGCTGGAGGCATGAGGCCTAGGAAAGAAGCCTGGGAGATAAACCGATTGGTTTAAATGAAAAGGTGATACCACCTTTGGCATAAAATGAGGATGAGTCCTCAAGACTACTTTGTCATGATGAAACCTTGTATAAGGCGGGTCAGCCACTAAAGCTTGCAGTTCACTAATGCGTCTTGCAGACGTGATAGCAATTAGGAAAATGACTTTCCATGAAAGAAACTTTAGCTCTGAAGTAGCTAAAGGTTCAAAGGGTGGCTTCATGAGTTGACCCAGAACAAGATTAAGATCCCATGCCACCGGAGGTGGTTTGATGGGAGGTTTTGTTAAAAGGAGACCCCTCATAAACAGGGGCGGCCCAAGGGGGGTGCGGGGCCATGTGCGGAGACTCAGTGCGGGGCCTCATTTGCATAAATATTTGCATAATGTTACCATATACTAACTTTTAGTAAACGTGCCTCTTATTGAGTGTATGGATAAAGAAAGACTAAAAGATTTCTACATTACTATAATCCAGTGCCAACTGCCAGACACATTAGGAACTACTACAAACACTGCCCATTTAGAACCCATAGCAAACCTGCCGTATCCTAACAGCACTACCAGGACTCACAAAGCACCATACTCTACAAATCAAAAGGCAACACTGCAAATATTAAACCGATACATTTCAGAGAACAAGAATACATGACCTACTGGGGAAAGAGAACAAGTGGCAATGTCAAATAGGAATTATATAAACAGAACACCTCAGCTCAGTTACACATGCAGAACATAGACCATCACCAAACAAGTAATCACAATTTAGAAACAGGAAGACAATAATTAAACTGGGAATCCCAAAAGCCAAACTTGGAATGTACAACACTGTAGAAATAAAACTATACATTAATTTGCTCTTGTACTAAACAAAGCACAGACGTTAATGATGCACATTTACCAGAGCTGACATATTCCAATTAATAAATTCAAAATAAAGAGATATTTTTCTACCTTTTGTGCATTTTTTTTCAGCTGCAATTGCTCCAGCCACTTTCTTCTGGTTTCTCGTGTCTTCTGCTAACTCTCCATCGTCTGCTGTCCATTTGTCCTTTCTTCTCTCTTCTAGTTTTTTTCCATTCTCTCTCTACATCTGCTTTAGCATACTAATCTTTCTCCTTTTGCTCTTTCGTCATTCCTATTTCATCCACTCAAATTTTACCCCTCCATCCTCAATCCCCACTTACTCTCCCAATACCCGGCCAATTGTAGATTTTTTATCCCTCCCACACAAAATATTTTCTCCATTTTACTCTTCCAGCCCCATCCCATTCTAATCCTCCCCCATCATCAGCTCCCTTCTAGTTCCATCCTCACCCAGCATCCATTCCCTTCTAGTCCCTGCATCAGCCCATTTCCAGTCCTAGCCACCCATCAGCCCATTTCCAGTCCTAGCAACCCCCAACCCAATACCAGTCCTAGCCCCCCCATCAACCCACTTCCAGTCCTAACCCCCTATCACCCCATTTTCAGTTTAAGCCCCCCCTATAACCCATTACCAGTCCTAACCCCCCATCAGCCCACTTCCAGTCCTAACCCCATCAACCCATTTCCAGTCAGCCTCCCATAGCCCATTGCCAGTCCTAACCCCCCCATCAGCCCACAGCCTATTACCAGTCCTAACCCCATCAGCCCACCTCAAGTCCTAACCCCTCCACATCAGCCCATTTCCTGTCCTAGCCCTCCCATAGCCCATTATCAGTCCTAACCCCCCCATAGCCCATTACCAGACAGCCCCCATCAGCCTACAGCCCATTACCAGTCTTAACCCCCCATAGCCCATTACCAGTTCTAACCCCCCCCCAACAGCCCACAGCCCACTACCAGTCCTAACCCCATCAGCCCACCTCAAGTCCTAACCCCTCCCCATCAGCCCATTTCCTGTCCTAGCCCCCCCATAGCCCATTATCAGTCCTAGCCCCCCATAGCCCATTACCAGTCCTAACCCCCCATAGCCCATTACCAGTCCTAACCCCCCATCAGCCCACCTCCAGTCTTAAGCCCCCCAGCCCATTTCCAGTCCTAGCCCCCCCATAGCCCATTACCAGTCCTAACCCCCCCCCCCCATCGGCTCAAGTAAAATTAAATTAAAAAAAAAAACGCTGGCTGCTGCCGCTGCCACAGCAGAATGGACTGTCCCGCGGGGCCCCCTCTGCCCGGCTGAATCCCTCCCTCCCTCCACGACGGCTGAGCCCCTCCGTGCCGGCTTTGAGAGTCGCAAAGGGAGAGTGTTTCCCTCGCGTCTCTGTTAAGCCCGCAGGGGCTGATGGGAAATTTCCCATCTGCCCCTGCAGGCTTAACAGAGACGCGAGGGAGACACTCTCCCTTCGCGACTCTCAAAGCCGGCACGGAGGGGCTCAGCCATCACGGAGGGAGGGAGGGATTCAGCCAGGCAGAGGGGGCCCCGTGGGACAGTCCATTCTGCCGCGGCAGTGGCAGCGGTAGCAGCCAGCGTTTTTTTTTTTTTATTTAATTTTGAAAAAAGCAGAATGTTCTTTGCGCGGGGCCCTGTGCAAAAAACATTCTTGCTCAATGGACGGGCCGGCCCTGCTCATAAATCTTGAAACAAGAGGATGAGAGGAAATTGTTTGTCCAACGAAGGGTTTATGAGATACAGCAATAGCACTAAGATGGACTCTAACAGAATTTGTCTTGAGACCAGAAGCTGATAAGTGAAGTAGATAGTCCAGAAGGGACTCTACTGGTACCAAGAGGGGATTAAAGCCCCTCTGGGAACACCAGACTGAGAACCTCTTCCACTTAAAAGCATAAGAATGCCTTGTGGAAGGTTTTCTGGAAGCTAGAAGAATATCCTTCACTTGTTGTGAAAGGCCTAAATCTTGAAATTCTATGCCTTGAGTAGCCAGGCCTTGAGATTAAGGGACTGGGGATTGCGGTGTAGTAGGGATCCGTTGTTCTGGGACAGAAGATCTGGAGCACTCCCCAACTCCAGAGGAGTGGCTCGAGAGAGACCTAAGAGAAGAGGATACCATGTTTGCCTTGGCCAACAGGGAGCTATGAGTATCATGCGACCTCTGTCTCTCTGGAGTTTGAATAAGGTCTTGGGAATTAGGGGAATTGGTGGGAAGGCATAGAGAAAATCGTGGCCCCATTGGAGCAGGAATGCATCCCTCGCCTGACAATTTTGAGATGGAAGTCTGGAACAGTACCGGGGAAGTTTGGCATTCTGTGGACTTGCAAAGAGGTCTATGCCTGGTGTTCCCCAGACCTCAAATACTCGAGCAAGGTGATATGAGTGGAGAGACCACTCATGTGGCAACAGGACTCGGCTGAGCCTGTCCGCCCAAACGTTTTGAATGCCTGGAAGGTATACTGCCACTAAATGAATGTGATGCTCTCTGGCAAAGGCCCACAGTTGCAAAGCTTCGTTGCATAATTGCAGAGTCTGTTCCGCCTTGTTTGTTTAGGTAAAATATGGCCACTTGATTGTCAGTTTGCACCAGAACTGTTTTGTTTACGAGATGGAAGCAAAAGACTCGAATAGCCTTGGAAATGGCCCTTAGTTCCAGGAGATTTATTTGAAGAGTAGCCTCCTGTGGGGTCCAGAGATCCTGGGTAAACAGATCACCCAAGTGGACTCCCCAACCCAACTTGGATGCATCCATCGTCAGGACAGCCTGAGGAAGGGGTTGCTGAAAAGGAGAGCCTACTGTAAGGTTTTCCAGAGATTGCCACCAATGCAGAGACGCAATCAGGCTTGTGGTAACTCTGATCTTGTCCGATAGGCATCCTGAGGCCTGGGACCACTGGGAAGCTAAGGTCCACTAGGCCGTTCGCATGTGAAGGCGTGCATAAGGAATCACATGAACTGTAGATGCCATGTGTCCTAGAAGTCGAAGCATCTGTCGGGCAGTGAGGAAGGTTTGTAGCACTGCTTGAGATGCTAGTTCGATGATGCACAGACAGCGAGGCTGAGGCAGGAAAGCCTTTGACTGCTGTGTGTCTAAGCGAGCCCCTATAAACTCGAGGGATTGAGATGGGGTGAGCTGGGACTTTGGAAGGTTTATGATCCATCCCAAGTACTGCAGAATGTGCATTGCTTGGGAAAGAGCATGACTTGCCTCTAGAGCTGACGGTGCTCGGATGAGCCAATCGTCTAAGTAAGGGAAGACAAAAATTCCTAGAGTCCTCATAAATGCTGCTACTACTGCCATGCATTTTGTGAAGACCCTTGGAGCAGACGCCAGTCCGAAAGGAAGGACCCTATATTGAAAATGTCTTTCCTTGACTAGGAATCGAAGGAATTTTCTGTCATCTGCATGAATAAGGATATGCATGTAAGCATCCCTTAAATCTAGAGAACATAGCCAATCTTGCTCGTGAAGGTATGGAGGAAGTATGCCGAGGGAGATCATTTTGAATCTTTCTCAAACTAAATATTTGTTCAGTTCTCTGAGGTCCAGGATTGGTCTTAGTCCCCCTGACGTCTTCGGAATGGGAGAAAATGGAGTGGAGGAGTGGCCTAGTGGTTGGGGCAAGGTACTTCAGGCCGGAAGGTCGGGGGTTCAAATCCCACTAAGGGACAGCAACCTTGGGCCGGAAGGACTGGGGTTTCTAGTCCCACAGGTGCTCCTTGTGGTCTTGGGCAAGCCACTTAACTCTCCATAGCCCATGTTCCCTGTAAAATAGTTATCTCCAAGTTATAATGCCCTGTTCAGTGTAATTTCAGTTTGTTCAATGTAAACCACACTGATGCAGAATAGCGTGGTATATAAGAGAATATAAATAAATAAATAAAATAAGGGGAATAGAATCCTGTGCCCTGCTGGGACATTGGAACCTCTTCTATAGCCCCTTGAGCCAGAAGAGTGGTGACCTCTTGCCACAACAGGTCTGAGACCGGTGGTTGAGATTTGAACTGTTTTATTAGCGTGGATGGGGGCAAGCTGAGGAAATGAAGCTTCTATCCCAGACTCACGATAGATAGAGTCAGTCTTCTGATGTGATATGTTGCCATCTTTTGGCAAAATGGCAGATACGGCCTGGAATATTTAAAGGTTCTGGGCTTAGAATAGGAAGAATGGCTAAGTTCTCTAGACAATAGTCAAAGACCCTGGGGAGGCTGGGTCTGCTGAGCCTTCTGAGCTTGTGTCTTTCTTTGTCTAGTTTGTTGTTGCCCTTTCTGGGGAACATATGTTTGCTGGGTGGAAGACAGATAGAACTTTTTCTTTTTAGAGAAAAAGGGTTTTTTGAAAAACATTTTGTTGGCTGGGTTAGCTGTAGATTTTGACAATCTGTCTAAAGTTGTATTATCAGTGTCAATTTCATTAGCTTTGAGCTGCCAATCCTTGCCAAAGAGATTTTCTCCTGTGCAAGGAATGTTTCCCAGCTTATTTTGCACCCATTCCTCCAAGTCTGAAGCTTGGAGCCAGGCAATACGACGTGCTCCTATGGATATAGCAGAAGTTCTGCTAATACATTCAAAACAGTCAAAGGTGATATCACTCTTATCGTCTCTCTTGACCTCTCCGCAGCATTTGACCTGATTGATCACCAGACTCTCCTTTCCCGTCTATCTGATATAGGGCTGCGGGGCACAGTCTTACAGTGGTTTCGCTCCTTTCTCACAGCCCGCTCTTTCACTGTTCAATCCAATGGTCATTCCTCTTCCCCTCTTCCTCTCACCTGTGGTGTGCCTCAGGGTTCTGTCCTTTCCCCTCTGTTATTCAATATTTTTCTTGCTCCCTTGCCCCTTCTGATTCAGCAGTATCCTGTATCCTCTTATATCTATGCAGACGATATCATTCTCCTTTTTCATACTTCTCCGCTCACTTTGGATATCTCCCTATTTAACAATTGTCTCTCCCATATCGCTTCTTGGCTCTCTCAGAATTTCCTTCATTTAAATCCTTTAAAGTCCACGGCTATGTGGGTATCCTTGAGTGGCTCTTGTCCTACTGCTGCCCCCATGATTGGTTCAACCCCTATCCCACTTGTCTCTTCCTTCCGTTATTTGGGAGTAACTCTTGACGCCTCGCTTTCTTTTCATAGCCATATTTCCTCCCTTACCCGCCGTTCATTTGCAATACTTCGTCAGATTAGGGCTGTCCGCTCCCTTCTTCCCTTTGGTTCTCTGGTCACCTTTGTTCTAGCTCTGATTATTAGTAGACTTGATTATTGTAACATTCTCTTAGCTAACCTCACAAACTATCAGCTTCAGCGCTTGCAGTCTATTCAAAACACTGCAGCTCGTCTCATCACATTTGCCCATCGTTTTGATCATGTCGCTCCCATTCTTCTTCGTTTGCATTGGCTGCCCATCCATTTTTGTTTCCATTATAAACTTCTCATTTTAACACACCGTACTGTTCATACTGACAATCCTCTGTATCTTGCTGACCTTATCTCTCTCCATACCCCTTATCGTCAACTTCGGTCCCTCCATGCTAACCGTTTGTCCTTACCCTCTCCATCACAAGCACATCTGGAACAAACTCGTCATTTGGCTTTCTTTTTCCTTGGTCCTCTATTGTGGAATGCATTACCACCTTCTCTCCGTCTGGAACCCTCTTATCCCCAGTTCAAAACACTACTCAAAACTCATCTGTTCCAACAAGCCTTTGATCTCCCTCCTGGTATTCCTCCCTGAAGCTGCTGCTGGTTTGTTTGTTCCGTGCCCCTCGTGTGTGTCTTGGCTCCCCTTGATTGTTTTCCCTGTTTTGTCCTTGTATTGGTCTTGCTGAAGTCCTCGGTCTAGATGTATTGCCATTATTTGTCCTTGGTCTAGATGTATGGCTATTATGTGCTTGCCCTGTCCTTCTTTTCTTTCCTGTTATTTTATGGCGTTCCTTTTCTATAGTTTGAAGTGTTGACCTTTGATTTTTATTGTACACCGCTTTAATGTTTCGGCCAAAGCGGTCTATCAAATGTTGCAATAAAGATAAAGATAAAGGCAGCACGATTCATAAACTTAGAGACATTTTGAGCATGTTTGACTAAAGTCAAATGATCTGTCCGTTTATCCTCTTGAAGAAAAGGGTTCAAAAGTTCCAAGTCTTTTGTAACCTGCTCAAGAAACATTCCCATTTATAATATATAAGAACTGATTCTTGCTGATAGCACGGAGGACTGAAAGCATCGACGACCAAAGGCATCCAGTGTTCTAGACTCACGACCTGGTGGATTGGAAGAGTGTCTTTTAGCACTCTTAATCCACCTCATGGCGGACTCTACCACCATAGAATGATGTGGTAACTGAGTCTTCTGAAACCCTGGGCAAGGTGGTACTCGATACATAGTGTCAAGACGTCTAGAGTGTGGAGATAGTGTTAAAGGAGCTTCCCACATTCTTAACATTAGATCATGTAAGATCTGGTGTATAGGAAGCATAGCTGCCTCCTTTGGAGCCAAAAGATATTTAAGAATTCGCAATTCTTCTGCCCTAGGCTCCTTTTCAGGTACTACTGTAATGGCAAGACCCTTTGCCATATCACGTACAAAATCATGAAAAGACATATCCTCAGGAGGGGACATTCTGCACTGAGGAGAAGGAGTTGAATCTTGTAAAAGTTCAGCTCTGGTACCGGTGGAATCATCCGAGTCATCGGAATCGGAAGACTCAAAAGGAGGAAGCACTGGGTTCTCCTGAAGCAGATGGTGTTGGTACCGCTCGATGCGGTACCGAAACGAGTCGGTACCTGATCCCCCATGCTGGAGAGAGATTCCAAACTTGGCATCGGGGGAAGCATGCCTGTTGAAGCAGGTACCGAGGGCACTGGCACCGGTACCGATATCGGTGCCTGCGGAACCGTATGCAGCGACTTTAGTGGTATCGAAGTAGCTAAAAGAGTTGCTAGACTGCGTTCGATAGTGAGGAGTCTTTTGCCCACTGCCGATGCCGGGATGTCGGCACCGGTGGTAGTGGCCATAACCCCCGAGCATGGCACCAGTAGTTCCATTGAGGCCGAGGCCTTGGGAACATCCTGGAGCCCTGATAAACTTTGGAGCCCTAAGACTCCCGCTGGGGCTGTTTTGCCGGTGAAGTATCCTCAAGGGCAACGCCAGTGGCATCTCGATGTTTAGAGGGAGATCTACCCTTCGAGGACCGGTTAGTCTTAGAAGACTTGTGTTTAGTTACCTGAGATCCCTGGGAAGAAGTAGAAGCCCTGGAAGACATCGATGCTACAGACATCGTGTCTGAAGCAAAAAGGGCACAGAGTTGATTCGCTCGATTCTGAAGACTTCTTTTAGTCAACTTCCTGCAGGAGAGACACTCTGCAGGGCAATGGTCAGGACCTAAACATTTAAGACACCAGTCATGGGTGTCGGTAATAGAAATTGTACCGCCACATTTTGAACATTTTTTAAAACCAGTGGCTGGTTTTTCCATAGTAAGGGAAAAGAGGGCTTAATGCCCAAAATGGCGCCAAAGCACCAGAGCAGGGAAAAAATCCCTGAGAAAAGCACTAAAATTGAAATATTTTTAGAAGAAAAGAAAGAAAAGCACCGGTGGTACCGGTAGGCATTGATGGAAGGCAGACACAACCACAAAAAATATAAAAATAAGAGAAGATTTTCTGCGGTGACAGGGGACACGTCCTGTCGGCTCCGCAGAAAACGAAGAACTGAAGTGAGAGAGGTAGTTGAGCGGGAAGGCAGCACGCATGCGTGGTGGGATACTCCCAAAAGCTTTCCTTTTGGACGCTGGGGAGCGTTCCCGTGCAGGCTCTGTCAGTGTTGATGGTACCCATATGTGAAGACTACATTCCTGCTTGTTCCTGGAGATAGTGCACAAGTGGAAGCAGAAGAGGAAAAGGGGGGGGGGGGCAGGGAAAGGGAGGTCATAGTCAGTACAGAAGAGGTGGGTTTTCAGGAGAGACTTGAATTTGGGAAATGATTCCAGTCCCCACCTTCCCTCCATGTTAGCTCCCTTCCAGCCCATCTCCTTCCCCCATGTCAGCTCCCTTTGTGCCCCCTCCTTCCCCTGGCTGCCACAGCTCCTGCATCTTACAGAGATGCGGCTGCGATTGTGCTAATAATTAAAAGCAAAACTGGTGCAGAGCCTTCCGGCCTCTGCTAAGTAACCCCTGCTGCTGCATCCTGCTCCCTCTAACGTAACTTCCTTTTGGGGATGGAAGGCTCTGCACCGGTTTTGCTTTTAATTATTAGCACTATCGCAGCCGCGGCTCTGTAAGATGCAGGAGTCGTGGCTGGTTCGGAGGGAGGGTGAGATTGTGGCGGGAAATGGAAAGCCGTTTTTCTGCTCTGGCTGCTCCTGGTCCCACACAAAAACAACTTTTCAATGGCTGGTTTTAACTTGCTGCCAGCAGCCGGCCTGGCCATTCAAAAACCGGCCAGGCCGATTGAAAACCAGCCAGTTGGCAACCCTAGCAAGACTCCATCTTTGATCCTGTTCAAATCCAGGCTAAAAATAAACCTCTTCAAGGGTGTTTTGGATCCTGACCCCCTTATTCTCCTGTTTACCGTTCCTTTGTACTTTAATGTTTTCTCCCTAAGTTCTACCCCTGCTCCCTGTTTGTCATATTTGTCTGCCTTGGATAGACTGTGAACTCTTTTGAGCGAGGACTTTCTCTTATATGTATACAACACTGCATATGCTCTGCAGCACTATACAAATAAGTAATAGCAGTAATAGATGTAGTAGGCCCCCAAACCACTCCTTGTCTACACCCTAACTACACTTCCATGACATCTAAACGTGGTAAGCATCCTCACATGTAAATCACGACTGTAAAATCACATTTACAGGTGCCCTCAAATCTACATGTGCAAAGGCCACTATTTACACATGTAGCTGTTTCTAGAATAATCCCCATTGTGTTACCTGAACTGGTGGGCGAGATTATATAACTCGGCGATGCTGTGGCCATAGCATACTGTCATAGCCTGTGAAGAAGTGATCCAAAAGATCTGTGGTGCGGTCCTGGCTTGTGCCAATGAGAACAAGGCAGCACCAGCAATGAAAACTGAATAGGCACATCATGCAGTGGTGGGGGCCTGCGGTCCAATCTACCTAAAGATATTATAGCATGCTTCCACATATTTAAGGATAGGGAGCCAGAGCTGAGGGCGCAGTGAAGTGAGATATTTATCAAACAGAAATTTTTCAGGACCTGTCCTCTATGATGCTGCAATGGCAGAGAGATTTTCCTGATGTTGGAGACACATTGTACAGTGAGAAGATTCGGTACACATGGAAATAGCCTTTTGCCTTGGCTTTCATGTACCAAGGGCAGATATTCCACAATCGTACTAAGGAAGACGTGGCTATGGCTTTCGCGAACCTAGGTTTTGAGTTACTGCACCCAAAATAATCACTGAGCAAAGATGTCCTGCGGTGGCAGAGAGTCTCTAGCAGATGAGGGCATCTTAAGCACCAGTCTGGGGAACGTCTGCCGAAGTCAAACTATGTTATTTAATTCTAAGGACCATTTGAGGTCCTTTCTAAGGCCTTTGAAATATTTTCTATGTTTGATGTAGCTTAGCATGTCCATTCTTCTGAGAAGTATTTTCTGAGGCAGCAGTGTGTTGATGATATATGAGCCGTTTGGTACTTGGCATGTTTGGAGTGGGTGTATGAGAATGTCTGAGTGGGGATTATGAATGCTTGGGAAGGCTTTTCGGGCTGGCCTGCTGAAGTGGATATTTGAGGCTGTACTGGTGAGGGGCAGTATGTTGGGCAGGGTAGGGGGATATAGAGGGTTTGGGAATCTTATAGATTTGTTTGGTATACTGGATTGGCCCATTTTGGTTCTTTGCTGGAATGCCTACCTGCACGGTTTCATTTTGTTCATAGCTGACACTATCGGTGTTATATAACATTTTTATAAATCGCTGCTTAAGTTACTGGGGTTTTTTTTAGTCGTTAGCAGAAGGGTTTTTTCTGTCTTAGGAAAGGCTTTTTATGCTGCTGGGGTTTTGTCTTTCCTTGGGTGTTCAATTGGCAGAAGATCAAACAAGAAAGGTGGTGGTTAGTACTTTTTGAAACCATTGCATTGCTGAGGTGTTAGATCCTCCCTTCCCACCCCAGCTCCCACTCATCCTGTTGTTGAATCTTCTTATATAGACTGAATCCTCCAATTAAGAGGCTAGATTAGATAGTTTTATTTCAGGATAGGCAGATTAAAGATTAAGAGCCTCTTCATCAGTGATCACGGCTAGCCACCGTCATTGAACTTTAAAACTGGATATTCAATGCCGGGGCCATATCTGGTCCATGGAATTGAATATCCGGGTTGCCCAGATTCCCACAAAGCTAACCGGACAGTGGTGATATTGGGCTGTTGTCTGATTAGCTTCAGCAGTGAAAGTTAGAACAGCCTTTACTGGTTCCTGACTTTCACCGCTTAGCGATAACCAGGCAATGGCTCAATATCGTCACTGCCCAGTTATCGCCAGCTGCTGCCCACAGATGGGATATTCAGCAGCACTAACATGCCACTGAATATCCATGGGTACTTATGCTGCATGCTCTAATGCCAACTGGTGCAGCAGCAGCACCCATGGCTATTCAGCAGTAGTTACTGTGTTAGTGCTGCTGATTATCCCAGCTAGCAGGATTAATAAGTCAAATTCTTTGTAAAACAGAGCAATAAAGGCTATTTCAGGGGCATTTGATTAGTAATAACAAATACTTGAGATTATTCTACAAAGGGAACACAGTATATACCACATATCCCAGAGTAACATAGTTTGTAGTCTGAAGAGACAAGCTAAACTACTGCAGACCACAGTATCAGGTGAGAAAACAATTAGGACTACACACAGAGATCTGAACAGAGGTATTAATTTTCACATAAACAAAAGGCTATTTTTTTTTTTACTAAGAGAACAGTTGAGGACAAGACTTATGCTTTTTTTCTCCTCTAGGTAGCAAAGCTTCAACATCAAAAGCATGGCTGGGAAATATTGTGGTGCCAAAACTATTGCCCCTTTTATCACTTCTACATCCATCCAGATGGACGGCCAGATGCAACGCAAAGAACTGTTAAATACAAAATGTCTGCAGCTTGAATCCCTCAGGAAACAAGGTGAGGAACTCAGATAAGGTGGCAAGACTAAGAAACATCTATGAGAGCGAGAGGTACATTGATGAAATGCTTCTAGAGGAATCTATGATCTCCAGCAGAAGAGAAAATAACACTGTATGAAAAGATGACCGTTAAATATAGATCATCAGAGCCTGAAGAACTGATACCCTGACTCCATCATTCCAAGGAACCGGTATGCAGTCCTGGAAGTGGAAGAAGCGACAATATCCTAGGAACAGGAGGTTTTTCTGCCACTGGTACAACACAAAGCAGTGAGGGTCTTCTCAGACAATGCCACCAAGGTGGCATACATCAATCGCCAGAGGGGCACGGGAAGTGTGCTGCTGGCAGGCGAGGTTGTCTCACTGCTACAGAAGAACTGCAGTTGACAAAAAGAGATTTGATCAGCAAATTGGAGGATCTTGAAAATAAACCCAGGAAAATCAACATTAGAACTAAGGGGGTTCCAGAGAGAGATGAAAACAGTGATGCGGGTTGATACAGTACAAAATCTCAAAATCTTTGCCATAATATAATGGGGGGAGGGGGGAAGACTAGAAGGTGTAGCTGGAACTGGTAAAAAGTGAAGGTGGATAGAGCTATTGACCATGTAAAATTGGTGTCCATTGTGATATAGAGTAGTTACTCACCTGTAACAGGTGTTCTCCAGGAGCAGCAGGAATCAGTCCTCACATATGGGTGACATCGACGTCGATGGAGCCCTTGTGGAGCATTTCCCCAGTTTTCCAAGAAAGCCTTTTGGGAATGCAGGCACGTATGCACGGTTCCCTTCCCGCCTAAAGGTGCCATCTTGCTCAGTCAAATGACATAGCTAAAAACAGCACACAAAAAATGTAAAAATAAACTATGTACAACTGCAACTCCCAGGGGAGGAGGGAGGGTTGTGAGGACTGATTCCTGCTGCTCCTGGAGAACACCTGTTACAGGTGAGTAACTACTCTTTCTCCAGGACCAAGCAGGAAGTCAGTCCTCACATATGGGTGACTCCCTAGCTCTGGGCTACCAGGAACCCAGGCTGAACAAGAGAACTCCCTCTAGTCCCAGCATCAAAGAAAGGCTTTTCACTGACAGAACCTCCACCGGTAGCCCAACGGAGGGCTGGAGGGCAGGAGTTGCCTAAACCTCAAAGAGATTCTGGAGTACTGCCTGGCCAAAAGCACTGTCTCTACGGGACTCTCTTTCCAGACAGTAATGGGCCGCAAAGGTCTGGCGTGAGGACCAAGTTGCAGCCCTGCAGATGTCCACCAACGGTACAGAGTGGAGGTGAGCCACTGAGGCAGCCATTGCCCTAACACGATGGGCCGTGACCTGACCCTGCATAGGAAGGTCAGCCGCCCTGTAAGCCCACGTGATACAGTCAGCTTACCCAGGTGGACAAGGTACGCTTGGACACAGCTAACCCCAAATTATTAGGGTCAAAAGATATGAAGAGCTGAGTAGCCCTTCTATGCCCCTGCGTACGGTCAAGGTAGAAGGATAAGGCCCTCCTACAGTCCAGGGTATGCAGAACTGCTTCAGCCTGACTTGCATGAGGCCTAGGGAAGAATGTTGGAAGAACCACCTCTTGGTTAAGGTGGAAGGAGGAGACAACTTTTGGGAGGAACTTTGGATGAGTCCTAAGGACTACCCTGTTCCTATAGAAGCGGGTGTAAGGCCTGTCACAGACTAGGGCCTGAAGCTCACTCACTCGCCTGGCTGAGGTTAGGGCTATCAAGAAGAGTGTCTTCCAGGACAGGAAGCGTAGAGGACAAGTAGCCATCGGCTCAAAAGGTGGGTGAGTCAGTTGCTGCAAGACCACATTCAACTCCCACTCAGGAGCAGGAGGACGGATGGGAGGCTTGAGCAAAAGCAAGCCTCTGAGAAAGCGGGACACCAAGGGGTGAACCGATAGAGAATGTCCTTCCACCAGTGAGTGGTGAGCTGCTAGGGTTGAGAGGTGGACCCGAACAGAATTGGACTTAAGTTCCTGATTTGATAAGTGCAGTAAGTACTGAAGCACTACTGGTACAGCACAGGAGAAAGGATCCTCTGTACGTAGCTGACACCACATAGAAAACCTTTTCCATTTGAGAGCATAGGTTTTCCTAGTGGACTGTTTCCGAGAGGCTAGGACAACCTCCTCAACTTCCTGAGGTAGGCCCCAGGGAGGCAAAACTACCCTTGCAGCCTCCAGGCCATAAAATTGAGAGCTTTGAGATTGGGGTGCAGAAGGGAACCCTGATCCTGAGAGAAAAGGTCGGGTTGCAACCCCAGAGGCAGTGGAGGATCCACCGCCAGCTGAAGCAGAAGTGGGAACCAAGGCTATCTCGGCCACCTGGGAGCTACCAGCAGGACCGAGGCCTAGTCCTGAAGAATCTTGAACAGGGTCCGGGCCACCAAGGGCGTGGGAGGAAAAGCATACAGGAGGTCCTGAGACCATGGAATCAGAAAAGCATCTGCTACTATCCGCAGAGGATGCGGTTGCCTGGAGCAGATCTTTGGCAGCTGTTTGTTCAGTGGACTGGCAAACAGATCTATGGATGGAAGTCCCCATTTCAGGAAAATCTTCTGAACCACCAAAGGATGGAGCTGCCACTCGTGGGGCTGTAGAATCCTGCTCAACCTGTTGGCCAGGTAGTTTTCCTGGCCAGGGAGATACACAGCCTTGAGGAGCATGTTGTGCCTGAGAGCAAACAAGCAAAGGTCCTGTGCCTCCTGACAAAGGAGCCTGGACCCAGTTCCGCCCTGCTTGTTCACATAGAACATGGCTACATGGTTGTCTGTTTGAACTAGGACAGACTGATGAGCCAGGGTTGGAGAGAAAGTTTTGAGGGCTAACCGAATAGCCCTGAGTTCCAATAGATTGATTTGCTGTGCGGCTTCCCAGGGAGACCACAGGCCCTGGGTGCACTTGCCTAGACAATGAGCCCCCCAGCACTGCAGGGAGGCGTCCGTGGTCAACACCACTGTGAACCCAGCAATCTGAAAAGGCACCCTTGCAGAAGATTGGGTGGGTGCAGCCACCAGCTGAGGGAGTTCAGAAATTGTCTGGACACCCTTATCCCGTCTCTGAGGCTGCCTGTGGCCTGTGACCACTGAGTCCGAAGGCACCACTGTGCAGGCCTCATATGGAGCCTGGCATTGGGGGTCACATGTACTGTCGAAGCCATGTGGCCAAGAAGCCTCAGGCAGAGTCTGGAGGAGATCCGTGACCTGCTGAGAAACGGGCTTGCCAAGTGTATCAGTCTGTGGGCTCTCTCTTCTGGCAAGAATGCCTTTGCCAGCAGAGAGTCCAACCTTGCCCCTATGAACTCCAAGTTCTGGGAGGTGAGCAAAGTGGACTTTGCGAAGTTTATTACAAACCCCAGGCTTTGAAGAAGAGCAATAGTTCTGAGGGTGGCTTGTCTGGCCTCCTGGCACGTCTGACCCCTGATGAGCCAGTCGTCCAGATAGGGGAAAACAAAGATTCCCTGATTTCTCAGGTAGGCCGCCACCACTGCCAGGCATTTGGTAAAGACCCTAGGAGCGGAGGTGAAGCCAAAAGGCAGTACTCTGTACTGATAATGGTTTCCTCCCACAATAAACCTGAGGTACTTTCTGTGGTCTGGATGAATGAGGATGTGAGTGTACGCATCCTTTAGATCTAAGGAGCATAGCCAATCTCCCTGCTGGAGGTAGGGCAGAAGTGTTCCAAGAGTAAGCATCTTGAACTTTTCCTTCTCTAGGAACTTGTTGAGATTTCTGAGGTCTACAATAGGCCGAAGGCCACCGGTTCGTTTGGGTACTAGGAAATACCTGGAGTAGAACCCTTGACCTCGTAAGTGTGGGGGCACAGGCTCCACTGCCCTGTCCACCAACAGACCTTGGAGCTCCTGAAGGAGAAGATCTGTGTGCAGGGGAGGCCTTGGAGGTTCCCTTGGAAAGTACGGAGGCAGCTGTTGGAAGTGTAGCAGATAGCCCTTGTGGACTATGCTTAGCACCCAACTGTCCCCAGTGATGAGTGGCCACTTGTGGGCAAACAGGGCGAGGCGACCTCCTGTGCAGGGTTGGGAGAGCAGGGACGGAGAGGCTATGCCTAAGGAGTCAAAAACCCCCACCCGGCTGACCCTGAGGGGCAGCTTGGGCGGCCTGGTACTGTGGGTACTGTTTGTAGGCAGTGCCCTTCCTCGGGTAAAAGGGCTTTTTACCCGAGCCTTTCTTTTTGTGAGAAGGGGCAGAAGTCTTCCTAGACAGCCTTGTCCTTGTGAGGTGCTTGGTTTCGAGCTGTGCGGCCTTCTCGGTCATGGGCTTGCCAAAAAGGTTCTCACCTCAGCAAGGGACATCGACCAACTTGTCCTGAACCCATGGCTCGAGGTCCGATGACTGCAGCCATGCCTAGCGTCGAGCCGCGATGCCGGCTGCCGCAACACGGGCCGAAGCCTCGAAGCCATCGTAGGCAGCGAGGGACATAAACTTGGAGCATTCCCGGATCCCCAAGGACAAGGACTTGAACCTCTGCAAGGGTTCCCCGGAGAGACCAGCAGAGAACCCGGCCAGCTCTTTGGCCAGGTCTCGTAAGTACATGCCCATGTACAGGTGGTAAGACTGGACATGGCAAGCAAGCATCGAACACTGGAAGCACTTTCTACCAAAACCATCGAGGTTCCGGGCCTCCCTGCCAGGGGGCACCGCGGCGTGCATCTTTTGACTTTTCAGGCGATGCATGGTCGATTCCACCACCATGGAATGGTGTGGTAGCTGCGCCTTTTGAAAGCCAGGGCTCTTCCGGAGTCGATAGATAGAATCGACCCGCTTGCTTAGAACCGGCGCTGAGGCCGGTGCCTCCCACATCCGGAAGAGGAGCCGTTCCAGCATCGGAGGAACTGGAACAGTAAAGGCCTCCTTCGGAAGAGAGTCATACTGTAGGGCCTCGAGCTCTTCGGCTCCTCCTCGGGATCTGCAGGGATAGCCAACGCAGTGGCCATATCCCGGACGAACTCCGAGGACCGGGTATCCTCCAGAGGGGATCTACTCTGGGGCTCAGACTGTGGTGAGTCCGACGGGACGCACTGAGTCCTGAAGGTGTCGGAGGACTCCTCTTCCTCCGTCTCCCAGGCGGACTCGTCCGATGAGGAATCGGGGTCCGACCTCGCGGGGCCTGTGAGCACCCACCCCGACGCCGAAGGCACCGGCGTCGACACCCTAGTTCCCGAACGGGAGGTCAAGGGAGACTGCGACCGAGGTCGACCTCGAGCCTTTATGGTCTCGAGTATCGGCTCGGCCTCCGGGGTAGACTTCAATGTCGATGTCCCGGTGGTTGGGGCAGATGCGCCAGACAGGCTGGCCATCAGTGCCCGCTGCTGTTCCATGAAGGCAGACAGTCTGCTCTTCAAGGCTGTCAGCCTGAGACCCAGCTCAGGAGACTCAGCAGCCCCCAACTCGGGCCCCGGCGGCGGCTCTCTGGGAGGAGAGTCCACAAGGACTACAGGACTTACGTGTCCAGCAGACTCCGACTCCACTCGAGGTACTTTGGGAGGCTTCTCCTGTTCCACGGACCCGGGGCGACGGTCGGGGGAACTGAGACCTAGCTCCCGAGGAGCCAGGGACCTCTTCCGACGACGCCCTCGCGAGCCGCTTCTTCCTCTTTCGTTCCCGGTCGGGGGACCCCCTGTCCGAGGAGCCCCGACGGTGCTCGGGATCCGATTCCCGAGATGTCGAGACCTCAGACGAGGTCCGGGCCCGGCCGGAGGCCGAGTCAGAGAAAAGCCTTTCCTTTTGGTGCTGACGACTTCGAAGTGCCTTGGAAGACATTTCTCCACATGGTCCACAGATCTTAGGATCGTGGTCAGGACCGAGGCACCGAAGGCAGCAGTCGTGTGTGTCGGTGAGAGACATTAGCTTCTTACACCGATCACACTTTTTGAACCCACTGGAAGCCATCGGGGAAAAAGAAGAGTCCCTGCGAGGTCAAAAGACCGGCCTTCCAGGGAAAAAGAAAAAAAGGGCGCGAACACCAGCCACGAAGGGCAAAAACCGAAAAAAGAAGATCGGGCTCGATACCGGTGTACCGAACCCGGCAGGAGGGGAACCGGCGTCGAACCAGAGAAAAAATAGCGAAGAAATCACAAAAAAATCTAACTATTTCCGGGAGGACTAGGACACACGTCCAGTGGGCTTCACGGAAAAAGAGACACTGAGCAAGATGGCACCTTTAGGTGGGAAGGGAACCGCGCATGCGTGCCTGCATTCCCAAAGGCTTTCTTGGAAAGCTGGGGAAATGCTCCGCAAGGGCTCCATCGACGTCAATGTCACCCATATGTGAGGACCGACTTCCTGCTTGGTCCTGGAGAATATAGCATAACTGCATAATTTTGATGAAAAAGACAACCTGATGAGTAAGTCCAGAATAGTGGGGCCTATTAAGTGGGACAATTATAAAATTGAACTGTACAATGATCTCTTGTAATAATGCTGCAGAAGAAGTGGAAGGAATTTTGGGAGATGACAAGAATGCTAAAGAAAGGGAGTCTGAGATCTATTTCAAATCATTTTTATTGAGTTTCCAAAGTTACATACACAAAGAAAACATATGAAACGAACATATGTGAGAATAAATGGAGCAAGATATACATGGAGATGAAACACCACAGTAGAAGTACTCAGCGAATTAAACATAATCTATGTAACTCAACAGCATAAGTCCAGCACTCAGACAAAACCCGTCCACCCACCCCCTACACCCTCCACTCCCCCCCCAACCCCCCCTTCCCAAATCCACCCCTCAGGAGCAGCTAATCTCTTCCACACGCCCTCCTCCATATAGCAGTATATCGGTAGCATCTAACCATCTATGCTCAAAGATGTTTCCACCCCACATCCCAAACGTGCAGACCCACCTCACACATCATTCATCAGTCACACAGGACCTGTCACAGATGATCCCCCGGGAGGTGAAGAACTCCACAGTAACCCCCTCCCAGACTTTCCCACAGGCTACTAGTTTCTTGTTCCCCAGCAGATGGGCTGTGCGAAACTCGTGCCTCCTCAAATTTAGTAAGGCTCTGCACCATTCCCGAAGTCCCGGGGGTCGATCATCCACCCAATGGCGGAGTATGCAAGATTTCGCAATCAAGAAGCCACGAGCATAAAGCTGTCGCGTAGGCGCTTCACCTAAGAAGGTAGGGCACCCAACCCCGGACAGAGCAATGTTAGAGGCACCATCACCAGGGGTCCCCCCAGTCGTCTCCAACAAGGTGGTCTCCACCAGACCAAACAAACACCATTCAGGGGAAAGTGTCTTCTCAAGGGGTCTGCAAACTTGCAGCTCATTATATACGTCCTGCCAAAACTGATTTACACTCACACATTCCCAAAAACGATGTAGCAATGTCCCCCTATGGGTCCCACATAAGTGGCAAACATCGGTCGAGAGCACCCTCATCCTGGCCGCCCAAGTGTTGGGTACAAATGCTCTCCAGAGCAATTTATATTGTAGCTCTTGAAATTTGACAGATTCAGAGAGGAGCCTGATTTGTTGAAAAGCTTCCTGGCAGGCGGCCACCGTAAGTCGGACAGTACCATCGGTTTTCCACCGCTGGACTAGTTTCTCTAACGGGGCCCGCTCACCCCCCGGATAGCACTCCTCCCGCCAGATTCGCAACGAAAGCTTACCATCAGTGGCCGCCATAAATTCCCATATCCCCAATGTGTCGAATTGAAAGCCCCCGGTACGTTGCAGTGCTCGGATGTAGTGTCTCACTTGCAGATAGAAAAAGAAGGTCTGAGGCGCAAGGTGAAAGCGGCGCATCAACCCTTGAAAGGAATCTAACTCCGTCTGTGACTGCATACGAAGTTGACCCAGGTATCCCAAATCCGCTTGCGTCCAACTCACGGGAAGTCTCCCTTGGTTCCCAGGCGGAAAGTCAGCATTATCACGCAATGGCAGACAGTCCGTACTGTACCAATGTACTCCTTTTTTCTGACAAAGGAACCGCCAAGCCTGTCGCAAGGCACCAAAATAGACCGACCCTCGCCACGCCTGTGGCAATACCGGCGTCCGGCAATGCAGCAAGTAGGCTGGATGATAGGGTGCGGAGAGCCGCTCAACCAATCCCATCGGTAAAATATCCTCCCGCCTCAAAATTAGATCTCTCAGCGGCTTTAGCAAGGCTAGAAAGTTATAATCTCTCACCGAAAATAACCCAGCCCCCCCCTCCTCCTTGCTGCTCATCAGCACCGAAAGGGGGATCCGTGATTTCTTGCCCCTCCATAGAAAGAGTCTAATGTGACGCTGCAAAAGCAGCACATCTCTTCTCAACAGCCAAATAGGCAGATGGCGCAACAAGTACATCCAACGCGGGGCCTCCATCATCTGGAAAAGAGCAAGAGCGGGAGATCCCTCCATTTTTGGAGAGTAGTCATCGTGCGATGCAGCATCGGTCGAATGTTAACGGCATATAACCTCGACACATGATCGGGGATCTGAATCCCCAGATAGCGGAATTCCCCTGATGCCCATCGCAGGGGAAAAGGCCCTTTCCACTGACGCCTGGCTCGGCCACCCACATCCAACGCGACCGATTTACTCAAGTTAACCCGGAGTCCTGAAAATGCGCCAAATCGCTGGATCATTCCCAAGGCCCGCTCCAAAGAGGCCTGCGGCGCGCATAAGCAAAGGAGCATGTCGTCTGCAAAAGCAATAACCTTAATGCCACCTCCGGGCCAATCAATTCCCTGTATCTCCACTGCCGCTATGAGCGCAAGAAGCAGGGGTTCCAATTGCAGCACAAATAATAAGGGCGATAAGGGGCATCCCTGTCGCGTACCCCTACGTAGCTCATAAGACTCGGAGCAAGTTCCCCCAGTCGCTACACAGGCCAGCGGACTCGCATACAACGCTCTCACCCAAGACAGAAACTCACCCCGAAAGCCAAATTTCGCGAGGACCGCAAACATATAAGACCAGGAGACTCTATCGAAAGCTTTTTCAGCATCGAGGCTCACCAGTAGCAAAGGAGTCTCCTGGTGCAAACAGTGCTCCATGCCAAGCAACACCTTACTGATATTGGAGAAAGCCCCTCTCCACTTGACGAAACCCGATTGGTGTGCGCCAATCAACCGAGGTAGGAGCCCTTGCAATCGGGCCGCCAACATCGAGGCCACCAGCTTCATATCATAATTAATCAGAGATATGGGACGATAGGATGCCGGATCCTCCGGATCGCGACCCTCTTTTGGGATGATAGTTATCGCCGCCGTTCTCATGTCTCTCGGGTAAAGACCCCTCTGCTGAGCATCGTTGTATAATGCCATCAAAGTAGGTGTAATATGAGGCATCAGTATTTTATAGAATTCAGCGCTATAGCCATCGGGGCCCGGAGCCTTATGAGGCTTCCCCTTCTTTATCACTGCCTGGATTTCTGCCCCAGTTATTCTCGCATTTAATCCCTGAAGCTCCGCCTCTGTCAGTGTAGGCACGGGGATGGCCGCCAGGAATTCACGTTCGTGGGCTCTATTCTCAATATCTGGCGTATATAAGGCTTGATAGTATTGGCGAAATACCTGGACAATTTTCCGTAAATCAGTCTGGGAAACCCCTTGTTCGTCTCTCACTCGGGCCACCCCCTGAATGCCCCCCTTCCGTTTAACCAAACGCGCCAGGAGCCTCCCTGTGCGGTCCCCAAATCGAAACAATTGGTGCTGATAGTACTGCAGCGAGTGGATGGCCCGCTCATGGAGCACTTCATTCAAAGCTCTTTGAGCCTCTAAGTATTCCTCAAGCCTCCTCGGGCGCACCATAGCGGTCCGCTTAGCCTCCTGCAGCTGACTCGTCAGATCCAAAAGTCTCGAGTTAAGGCATTTCCTCTCTCGCGCTACATACGTTATAATGTGGCCACGCAACACTGCTTTACCTGCCTCCCAAAAGGTCGCCACCTCAACATCTCCTGTATCGTTGAAACGGAGATACTCCTCCCAGTGGCTCACCAGATACGCTCGAAAGTCTTCTTTCTGCCAGAGGTGACCCGGGAAAGTCCACCGTGTTCCTCCCGGGGAAGTGCCCTGCCAATCCAACACCACTTTCGCATGGTCAGACACCACTATGGGCTCGATCTCCACTTTGACCACTTTACCCAGGCTCTCTCTTGAAATCAGAATATAGTCAATCCGGGACCAAGTTTGGTGTGCTCTCGACAGATGCGTATAATCCTTCTCTACCCCATGCAGAATTCTCCAAGAGTCAATCAGACCACCCATCTGACAAAGGTATCCCACCCCTTTCTTACTCCAAGCTCCGCAAGCGCCGCCAGTCGCGGACCTATCTAACAATGGATCATGTGGGCAGTTGAAGTCCCCTGCCAGTATCAGTGGGACCTTTGGGGCCCCCAATATTTTCCTCAGCACTAGTTGGAAGAACTGATGGTCATAAACATTGGGGGCATATATGTTACCCAGAAAAAGCTCTTGCCCCTGAATTTTAACATGTAGAAAGATAAACCGCCCTGCTGGGTCAGTCTCCTCCCCCAGGATTTCCACGCCAAGGCCTCGATGTACCAGAATCGCCACGCCACGTTTCTTTATGGTTGTGGACGCAGCAAAGACCTGCCCCACCCAGTCTTTTCTCAATTTGGCATGCTCTACTCCCGTCAAGTGTGTTTCTTGTAATAAGGCTATTTGGGCACGGCTCCTTTTCAGAGCTTGGAGCATCTTGGTCCTTTTAACCGGGGTATTTAAACCACCGACATTCCAGGTGACTATACGGAGATCATCCCGCATTTCCCTTATCCCGTAGACAGTCCAAGAACCACAGCCACCAATCATACCATTGTTCTAGGTCGCCCAGCCTCGACCCAGAACTCCAGCTCATTCCTATCGTACTCCAAATGGGCGTGCATGGGAATTGTAGATGCTGCACGTCATACCGTAATTCATTCATCATGGAGTCCAGGCTCAGTCCACTTGCTACACATACACACCACTCCTCCCCCCGTCCCTCCCCTTCTCCCCCCCCAACCCTCCCTCTCTACCCCTTTCATCATCCCCCACCCCCCTCCCAACACATTTCCCCCACCCTCCCCCATTCGCTCCACTTCTACCAAGTTAACCCTTCCCTGTACATAAACATCAAACCCCATAAAACATAAGCATTCAACCCTCAGTTACCGCACTGAGGTGAGACTTCCAACGCGGTGCTTCAGGGCCGCCCCACCCCTCCGCCACTGCGGCCGCGGTGTCCCCTCCCCCACCCACCAATGAGGCAGGTGCAAACACTCATCATACTAACCAACATAGCATGAGTATGATAACTGAACATTCTTATAAAAGGACTAGGATACATGCAATAAAGCTACAGAGCAAACCATTTAAAAACTAGTAAAAGAAAACAGTGTTCACTCAGCATGTAATCAAAACCTTGCAATGATGTCACCGGAGGATGCAGCAAAGCTCCAGTGTAACTGGATTGTGAAAAGGTCCAATCAAGGTTCTGGAGTAAAGGTCCACCAGCCATTATTAAAGCGGGATCCAGGATATCAATGCCCGACCAATACAAGCATTGTGGTACCTGTGTCCCTGGATAGAAACTACTTGGTACAGATGACCGAGATTGGCCAGTGCTGGATACAGATTGACCGGTGCTGGAAACAGATTTTTGGGCCCGAGAGATCCTGGCCTGACCCAGCATGTCGTGTTTTATGCTCTTATGTTCTCTTGTAAAAGTCAAGTAACAGAGTAGATCCCCAATATTCCCTGCCGGATCCAGAAGTAAGATAGCCAGCCTGGGGCAGTAATCAGGATGAGCCCAAAGGGAACACAGACGCCCGGCCAACAAATCTCCCGTGAACGGCCCTGAGCCAAGTCTCAGCCCACAGGCCCACAACCTCAGACTCTAACCCAGGAGCCCGGGCATCCCTCATGTCCCCATGAAAAAAAAAACAGGACGCTCATGAGCGGGCCTCGGAGACATCCGCAGGAAAATGCTGGATTAGGAACTTTTTGGCGGCCGCCACCTGATCAAAAGTATGATTCTGGCCCTGGAGGGAAACTCGCAATGTGGCTGGATAAGCCAAAGTGAATCAGGCTTTCCTACGGTATAGCTCAGTACATATTGGGGAAAATTCCCGTCGCTTTGCCGCAACTGCCGCCGAGTAATCCTGGAATATTAGTACTCGCCTGTTGTCCAACATGAGGTCGCCACTCTTCCGATAAGCCTGTAATATGCGCCATTTATGTTGGAAATTCATCACTCGAAGAATCACCACTCTCGGCCGCTCGCCATTCTCCCTCCTCACTCCCAGGCGATGTGCTCTCTCAATTTGAAAGGGACCCTTAAGGTCCGCCAGACCCAGCACTTCAGGCAGCCAAGTTTCCAGGAAGACCAACAGTTCTCCATCAGGCCTCTCTTCTCCCAGACCCACCAGTCGGAGGTTATTTCGGCGGGATCTGTTCTCCAGATCCTCCAATTTGTTCTGCATCTCAAGCATTGCCTTCTTTTGATTCTCCAGCTCCCGGTCTCGGCGGCCCTCACCCTCCTCTACCCCTGCCACGCGGTGCTCAAGCTCCTCCACGCGCCTACCAACCTCCGTCAGCGCTTCTTCCATCCCATCTAATTTCTTCATGAGGCGATCAAATTTAGGATCGAGCAGCCGGACCACCTCCTTCGCCAGCTCCTCTGAGTGGGAATCAATGCTTTCCGCACCGGGGGAGGACGGCTGCACTGTGGCCGCCGCGGAGGGCCCTGCTCGAGGTGGTTTGTCGCGCTCTTTTCTCGCCGGCAAAGGCATCTCCGTTACCCCGCAGTTGCTACACTCGGACAGTGCAGTACCCGGTAAGCGATTTGAGGTGGGTAGAGGGGGGAGACCCAGAAAAAGATAAATTCGCAGGTTTATCGGCAAGGCGGCCCCGGAGCGAGAGAGAGACGTCTGCTCTCACTCACGCATCGCCGGAAGTCTCCGGGAGTCTGAGATCTAAATGGCTGTACTCTTCTGGACTTTTATTTACAATCTGAGGGGTGTCAGACGGCTGCCTGGGTGAGAATGTTCACAGTCTTGGCAAGTGCATATATCAATATGATTGGCAAGGGATTGTGGGCAATGCAGTCCATTCACACCAGACACAGCTGCTCACAATAAATAGTTGTGCTTGAGGGTAAAGCCAATAAGATATTTATTTATGGGGTTATTTCTCCCAACACAGATATGCTTGGTAGCACATAAATCAGGTTACTTGCTTTCAGTGTTAAACTTGGAAAAACAAAATCAGGAAAACAACATTTGAACTTGTCAGGCAATCAAAGCAAAAGAAATAAGACCTGGTTGGTAACAAACTGGTCTTTTCTGTAGGCTTTAGCTAATATTCTCTTAGCAGTGTATCAAACAAACAAAATCCACAAAGAAGAGAAAAACTGTTCTTTTCAGGTTAACTTCTTATATCTTCCCACATAGATTCAGAAGTGATTCCCTCAGAGCTCAGAAGCAATTAGGTAAGACTCAATTGCTAGCAGTTACCCAGCTGAAACCCCTTAGCTGGCTTGCTTTCTACTGCGTGGCTAGAAATCCTACTCAGGAGCTTTTCTGAGTAGATTAAAGAACAAGTTTGTATTTCTTTGTGATGGTTGTTGTATTTTATAACAGAAAATCACCAAAGGAGTTTAGACAGAGAGCAGTCCATGTAAACACATTCTTCATCTGCAATCATTCCCCCTTCTTCAACAAGCATGGGTTCAATATCATGGATTGGCACAGATGAATCTCCCAATGGAGCACTTTCAGGAGAATACTTGTTTCCCTGCTGTCTTTCAAGGTTATAGCTAGGGCATAGATCAGTGTTCATACCTGAGCTTCAATTGCTGTTAGAGTTCCTCTCTAAATAGCCTGGCCAGTATGTAGTCCAGTTCTTATGTCCAGCCTTCCAATCCAGATCCCTGGACACTGGATCTCTCTTCACATACCTTCTGGCACGGGTCTTAGGGTCCCTTCCACGTGCAGCCGTCTCCCTCCCAGGTACCGTCTGGAGATTCCTAGCTCTGCAGCACCATTCCTCTGGCTTTCCCCAGTCCAATGGTGTATGCTGGCCCTTGGAATGCCTCCCAGTATATGTACTGCTCCGGACTCTTCTAGACCTCTCAAAGGCTTTTCTCTTCTTTCTTCCAAAGGGTTTCTTGCCCTCTTTGTCCATCCGGTTTGGCTGCTGCTTCTGATGATCCTCCAGATGAAACTGAGGATATCCAAGTTGATCATGAAGATGATGAGGATGAGGATGATTCTCTGTAGAATAAACTCTACCTTTATTCTTCCTAGATGAGTGCTCCACCTTATCACAGCGCAGCTGTGCTGAATCAGGCCCTGCCCTTTGAGATGAGTGCTTAGGGATTACCTCATAGCCCTCCTGATTGAACACACGTTTCCTCACTTCAGCTCCTCTAATGGCTGTTGGAAACCTGGTGCATTGTGGGACTGGTAGTCTTTTATGGGAAAATTCTGTTTTCTTATTTCTACCAGAACTGACAGATTGCTTGTTCAGAGTCACTTCACCTTTTCTATAGCTCCTTCCTGAGCTATGATAAGCTTCCTTAACACAGGGGTCAGCAAGTCAACGGCGATCACTGAAAAACCATGCTGAGTGCTGGTGCAAGGAGCCTTTGGCCTGCAGCAAAAGAAAAAGTTCTAGAACCCCTTTTCCCTCCCCCCCAAAAAAATTATTGGCTTTCAAGTGGCAGCAAATTATCAGTGAATAGATTCAAGTGTCATTCAGAGAGGAGCAAAAACACACTCTAGCAAAACAAATAATGCTTCTATGAAAAAAGTGGACGATCTTCAATTCTCAAACAATTTCTTTGTATTAACAAAATACCTGGGAGGTCTCAGAACGTGTCGGGCTGTTTGATTGACATATAAATGACTATCAAATAGTCATTATATTACCCGCCCCTTTGCATCAATGACCTCCCTAGGTATCAGACACCCACAGGAACAGTAATACCAGAAAGACTACAGCAAAAGAACTATATAAACTTAGCTTCAATGCTTCAACTCATACGGTCAATCTGGACCCCGACACTTCCATCTAGCGCTCTTCAAATGTTTTGCAACCACCCAGCTTCATCAGGGGAAAGGTGCCTACCACAGTTCAGAATAGCACATCATACCACTCAACATCCACCTCGGCTCAGCTTCAACATGGCCGATTACCTCCTTACACGACGCTTCCATCTAGCGCTCTTCAAGCGTTTCGCAACCACCCAGCTTCATCAGGGGAAAGGTACCCACTAATCACAAAGAAACAAAAACATACTCATACCCATCTATCATACTCATAAAAACACTATTGAAAAACCCATCAAACATTCTTACCCAAAATTCAGAATAGCACATCATACTGCTCAACATCCACCTCGGCTCAGCTTCAACATGGCCGATTACCACCTCCTTAAATGCTGCGCATGCGGAAACCCCAATCCAGCATTCTTTTTAAACTATGTCATATCCATGACCTCACAAGTAACCTCATCAACACACTCTGCCTCCAGAAAAAGATCCACCAATCAAACACAAACCCCCCGATCTATCTGCATATTCAAACCTTCTGGTACCACCATTTGCACAGAAAAAATCCAGCCAGACAATGCTGCACTAGGGGAGCCTCTTGCACCTGACAATTTAATCTACTCTTGTGCTCCATCATCCGTTTTCTAAACAATCTGATCGTCTTGCCAATATATACAACAACCCACACGGGCAAAAGATCCCATACACGACATGGGTAGATTCACATGAGGTCTGTTTTTTCAACCTAAATGATTGAGCACAAGTGTAGATTAAATTATCAGGTGCGAGAGGCTCCCTTAGTGCAGCATTGTCTGCAGGGCCGGCCCGTCCATTGAGCGAGAATGTTTTTTGCACAGGGCCCCGCGTTTCAGGGGGCCCCGCGCAAAAAACATTCTGATCCAACATTAAAATTAAAAAAAAAAAAAAAAAAAAAAAAGCTGCCACTGCCGGGGCCGGGGCCGCCGCGGCAGAATCGAGTGTGCCGCGGGGCCCCCCCTGCCCAGCAGAGCCTGCCCTCCCCGGTATCACCTCTCTCACTCAGCTGCCTCCAGTCACACGCGCCGGCTTTCAGAGCGCGAGGGGTGTTTCTCCCTCGCTGCTCTGTTAAGCCCGCGGGGGCTGATGGGAAGTCCCATCAGCCCCCGCTGGCTTAACAGAGCAGCGAGGGAGAAACTATTCCCTCGCGCTCTGAAAGCCGGCGCGTGTGACTGGAGGCAGCTGAGAGAGGTGATACCGGGGAGGGCAGGCTCTGCTGGGAAGGGGGGGCCCCGCGGCACACTCGATTCTGCCGCGGCAGCCCCGGCCTCGGCAGAGGCAGCGACAGCTTTTTTTGTAAAAAACATTTCGCTGGGGGGGGGTTAGGAGTGGTGATGGGCTAGGGGGGTTAGGAGTGGTAATGGCTGTGGGCTGTTGGGGGGGTTAGGACTGGTGATGGGCGGGGGGGGTTAGGAGAGGTAAAGGCGGGGGGCTGTTGGGGGGTTAGGACTGGTGATGGGCTGGGGGGGTTAGGAGTAGTAATGGCTGTGGGCTGTTGGGGGGGTTAGGACTGGTAATGGGCTATGGGGGGCTAGGACAGGAAATGGGCTGATGGGGGGTTAGGAGTGGTGATGGGCTGGGGGAGGTTAGGAGTGGTGATGGGCTATGGGGGGGCTATGGGCGAGCTATGGGGGGCTATGGGCTATGGGGGAGCTAAGTCTATATGGGCTGATGGGATTAGGACTGGAAGTGGGTTGATGGGGGCTTAGGACTGGAAGTGGGCTATGGGGGGGGCTTAAACTAAAAATTGGGTGATGGGGGATTAGGACTGGAAATGGGCTGGTGGGATTAGGACTGGGAGTGGGCTATGGGGGGCTAGGACTGGTAATGGGTTGGGGGGGTTGCTAGGACTGGAAATGGGCTGGGGGATTAAGACTGGAGGTGGGCTGATGGGGTTAGGACTGGTAATGGGCTATGGGGGGCTAGGACAGGAAATGGGCTGATGGGGAGGGGTTAGGACTTGAGGTGGGCTGATGGGGTTAGGACTGGTAATGGGCTGTGGGCTGATGGGGGGGTTAGGACTGGCAATGGGCTATGGGGGGGTTAAGACTGGTAATGGGCTGTTGGCTGATGGGGGCTGTCTTGTAATGGGCTATGGGGGGTTAGGACTGATAATGGACTATGGGGGGGGGGGCTAGGACAGGAAATGGGCTGATGGGGCGGGGTTAGTACTTGAGGTGGGCTGATGGGGTTAGGACTGGTAATGGACTGTGGGCTGATGAGGGGGGTTAGGACTGGCAATGGGCTATGGGGGCTGACTGGAAATGGGTTGATGGGGGTTAGGACTGGAAGCAGGGGCGGCCCAAGGGGGGTGCGGGGCCATGTGCGGAGACTCGGTGCGGGGCCTCATTTGCATAAGGTGCCTCATTTGCATAAATATTTGCATAATGTTACCATACACTAACTTTTAGTAAACATGCCTCTTAATGAGTATATGGATAAAGAAAGACTAAAAGGTTTCTACATTACTATAATCAAGTACCAACCGCCAGGCACATTAGGAACTACTACAAACACTGCCCATTTAGAACCCATAGCAAACCCGCCGTATCCTAACAGCACTACCAGGACTCACAAAGCACCATACCCTAATTATCAAAAGGCAACACTGCAAATATTAAACCAATACATTTCAGAGAACAACAATACATGACCTACTGGGGAAAGAACAAGTGGCAATGTCAAATAGGAATTATATAAACAGAATACCTCAGCTCAGTTACACATGCACAACATAGACCATCACCAAACAAGGAATCACAATTTAGAAACAGGAAGACAATAATTAAACTGGGAACCCCAAAAGCCAAACTTGGAATATACAACAACACTGTAGAAATAAAACTATAAATTAATTTCCTCTTGTACTAAACAAAGCGCAAAAATTAATGATGCACATTTCCCAGAGCTGACATATTCCAGTTAATAAATTCAAAATAAAGAGATATTTTTCTACCTTTTGTGCATTTTTTTTCAGTTGCAATTGTTCCAGCCATTTTCTTCTGGTTTCTTCGTGTCTTCTGCTAACTCTCCATCTGCTGTCCATTTGTCCTTTCTTCTGTCTTCTTGGGTTTTTTTTCCATTCTCCCTCTACATCTGCTTTAACATACTAATCTTTCTCCTTTTGCTCTTTCCTCATTCCTATTTCATCTACTCAAAATTTACCCCTCCATCCTCAATCCCCACTTACTCTCCCAATACCCGGCCAATTGTAGATTTTTTATCCCTCCCACACAAAATATTTTTCCCCTCTACATTTTACTCTCCCAGCCCCATCCCATTCTAATCCTCCCCCAACACCAGCTCCCTTCTAGTTCCAGCCTCACCCAGCATCCATTCCCTTCTAGTCCCTGCATCAGCCCATTTCCAGTCCTAGCCCCCCATCAGCCCATTTCCAGTCCTAGCAACCCCCCAACCCAATACCAGTCCTAGCCCCCCCCATCAACCCACTTCCAGTCCTAACCCCCCATCACCCCATTTTCAGTTTAAGCCCCCCCTATAACCCATTACCAGTCCTAACCCCCCATCAGCCCACTTCCAGTCCTAACCCCCATCAACCCATTTCCAGTCAGCCCCCATAGCCCAGTGCCAGTCCTAACCCCACTGATCAGCCCACAGTCCATTACCAGTCCTTACCCCCTCAGCCCACCTCTAGTACTAACCCCGCCCCATCAGCCCATTTCCTGTCCTAGCCCCTCCCCATAGTCCATTATCAGTCCTAACCCCCCATAGCCCATTACCAGACAGCCCCCATCAGCCAACAGCCCATTACCAGTCTTAACCCCCCCATAGCCCATTGCCAGTCCTAACCCCCCCATCAGCCCACAGCCCATTACCAGTCCTAACCCCATCATCCTACCTTAAGTCCTAACCGCTCCCCATCAGCCAATTTACTGTCCCAGCCCCCCCATAGCCCATTATCAGTCATTACCCCCCCCCATAGCCCATTACCAGTCCTAACCCCATCAGACCACCTCCAGTGTTAACCCCCCATCAGCCCATTTCCAGTCCTAACCCCACCCAACAGCCCACCTCAAGTCCTAACCCCTCCCCATCAGCCCATTTCCTGTCCTAGCCCCCCAGAGCCCAGTGCGAGGCCTAGCCCCAGCAGCCCACCTCCAGGCGGAATCCCCCAGCCCATTTCCAGTCCTAGCAACCCCCCCAACCCATTACCAGTCCTAGCCCCCCATAGCCCACTCCCAGTCCTAATCCCACCAGCCCATTTCCAGTCCTAATCCCCCATCACCCAATTTTTAGTTTAGCCCCCCCCCATAGCCCACTTCCAGTCCTAAGCCCCCATCAACCCACTTCCAGTCCTACTCCCATCAGCCCATATAGACTTAGCTCCCCCATAGCCCATAGCCCCCCATAGCTCGCCCATAGCCCCCCCATAGCCCATCACCACTCCTAACCTCCCCCAGCCCATCACCACTCCTAACCCCACATCAGCCCATTTCCTGTCCTAGCACCCCATAGCCCATTACCAGTCCTAACCCCCCCAACTGTCCACAGCCATTACCACCACTAACCCCACAGAGCCCATCACAAGTCCTGACACCCCACCAGCCCACAGCCATTACCACTCCTAACCCCCCCAGCCCATCACCAGTCCTAACCCCCCCAACAGCCCACAGCCATTACCACTCCTAACCCCCACAGCCCATCACCACTCCTAACCCCCACCCCCCAGCGAAAATTTTTTTTACAAAAAAAGCTGTCGCTGCTGGGGCCGGGGCCACCGCGGCAGAATAGAGTGTGCCGCGGGGCCCCCCCTGCCCAGCAGAGCCTGCCCTCCCCGGTATCACCTCTCTCAGCTGCCTCCAGTCACACGCGCCGGCTTTCAGAGCGCGAGGGAATAGTTGCTCCCTCGCTGCTCTGTTAAGCCCGCGGGGGCTGATGGGACTTCCCATCAGCCCCCGCGGGCTTAACAGAGCAGCGAGGGAGAAACACCCCTCGCGCTCTGAAAGCCGGCACATGTGACTGGAGGCAGCTGAGTGAGAGAGGTGATACCGGGGAGGGCAGGCTCTGCTGGGCAGGGGGGGCCCCGCGGCACACTCGATTCTGCCGCGGCGGCCCCGGCCTCGGCAGTGGCAGCTTTTTTTTTTTAATTTTAATGTTGGATCAGAATGTTTTTTGCGCGGGGCCCCCTGAAACGCGGGGCCCTGTGCAAAAAACATTCTCGCTCAATGGACGGGCCGGCCCTGACTGGAAGTGGGCTGATGGGGGGTTAGGACTGGTAATGGGTTATAGGGGGGGCTTAAACTGAAAATGGGGTGATGGGGGGTTAGGACTGGAAGTGGGTTGATGGGGGGGGCTAGGACTGGTATTGGGTTGGGGGTTTGCTAGGACTGGAAATGGGCTGATGGGGGGCTAGGACTGGAAATGGGCTGATGCAGGGACTAGAAGGGAATGGATTCTGGGTGAGGCTGGAACTAGAAGGGAGCTGGTGTTGGGGGAGGATTAGAATGGGATGGGGCTGGGAGAGTAAAATGGAGAGGGGAAAAATATTTTGTGTGGGAGGGATAAAAAATCTACAATTGGCCGGGTATTGGGAGAGTAAGTGGGGATTGAGGATGGAGGGGTAAATTTTGAGTAGATGAAATAGGAATGAGGAAAGAGCAAAAGGAGAAAGATTAGTATGTTAAAGCAGATGTAGAGGGAGAATGGAAAAAAAACCCCAAGAAGACAGAAGAAAGGACAAATGGACAGCAGATGGAGAGTTAGCAGAAGACACGAAGAAACCAGAAGAAAATGGCTGGAACAATTGCAACTGAAAAAAAATGCACAAAAGGTAGAAAAATATCTCTTTATTTTGAATTTATTAACTGGAATATGTCAGCTCTGGGAAATGTGCATCATTAATTTTTGCGCTTTGTTTAGTACAAGAGGAAATTAATTTATAGTTTTATTTCTACAGTGTTGTTGTATATTCCAAGTTTGGCTTTTGGGGTTCCCAGTTTAATTATTGTCTTCCTGTTTCTAAATTGTGATTCCTTGTTTGGTGATGGTCTATGTTGTGCATGTGTAACTGAGCTGAGGTATTCTGTTTATATAATTCCTATTTGACATTGCCACTTGTTCTTTCCCCAGTAGGTCATGTATTGTTGTTCTCTGAAATGTATTGGTTTAATATTTGCAGTGTTGCCTTTTGATAGTTAGGGTATGGTGCTTTGTGAGTCCTGGTAGTGCTGTTAGGATACGGCGGGTTTGCTATGGGTTCTAAATGGGCAGTGTTTGTAGTAGTTCCTAATGTGCCTGGCGGTTGGTACTGGATTATAGTAATGTAGAAACCTTTTAGTCTTTCTTTATCCATATACTCATTAAGAGGCATGTTTACTAAAAGTTAGTGTATGGTAACATTATGCAAATATTTATGCAAATGAGGCACCTTATGCAAATGAGGCCCCGCACCGAGTCTCCGCACATGGCCCCGCACCCCTCTTGGGCCGCCCCTGATTGTCTGGAGTTTGGGCATGCGTTTATTGATTTGCGTTGTTTCTGTATGGATAGAGTGTTAGGTGGAAGAGAAGGTAAGACCAGAGAGCAATGTTTGTGCCTTTGTGAGCAGCGCTGGATTTTTTCTGTGTGAATGGTGGTACCAGAAGGTTTGAATATGCAGATAGATTGGGGGGTTTGTGTTTGATTGGGGGATCTTTTTCTGGGAAGCGGAGTGTGTTGATAAGGTTACTTGTGAGGTCATGGATATAACATAGTTTAAAAGGAATGCTGGATTGGGGTTTCCGCATGCACGGCGTTTAAGGAGGTAATCGGCCATGTTGAAGCTGAGCCAAGGTGGATGTTGAGCGGTATGATATGCTATTCGGAATTGTGGGCAAGAATGTTTGATGGGTTTTTCGATAGTTTTTAAAAGTATGATGGATGGGTATGAGTATGAGTATGTTTTTGTTTCTTTGTGATTAGTAGGCACCTTTCCCCTGATGAAGCTGGGTGGTTGCGAAACGTTTGAAGAGCACTAGATGGAAGTGTCGGGGTCCAGATTGACTGTATGAGTTGAAGCATTGAAGCTAAGTTTATATAGTTCTTTTGCTGTGGTCTTTCTGGTATTACTGTTCCTGTGGGTGTCTGATACCTAGGGAGGTCATTGATGCAAAGGGGCGGGTGATATAATGACTATTTGATAGTCATTTATATGTCAATCAAACAGCCCGACAAGTTCTGAGACCTCCCAGGTATTTTGTTAATACAAAGAAATTGTTTGAGAATTGAAGATCGTCCACTTTTTTCATAGAAGCATTGTTTGTTTTGCTAGAGTGTGATTTTGCTTTTTGACAATTTATCACTCTGTTACTTTGACCAATTTTTGATTGGATTCAGAGAGGAGCAACTGCAGAGGAAAATCAAGCACCTATGAAGAACCAGAAGGCAAGAAACTGGCAGTGGGAAGGATTGGAAAATGAGCAGAAAGTCGGCAGAAGCAAGATATGAGATCTGAATCCCGAAATATAAAACTGTATGCTTAAAACTGAGGGAACTCACACCTCACAGTCTCTCCAATACCCTCTGCTCAGATCCTCCATCCCTCTCTCACAAACAGCTCCTTTATTTACCTCACTTCTACCCCTCCCCTACTGTGGTCATCAGGGTGCTTGAAGACAAAACTATAGGGATGGGGATTTACATTTTAACACTATGCCTATGGCCTTTGGTGCCTCTAATTCAAGCTATGGTATCAGTGTGAAAGCACTGCTATCAACTCTTTAGGGTCATCCTGGTTCACCTTTGACTTGCAACTCAAAAGAGGTGGCTTTAACTATTCTCTGGACAAAATCAGGAAAGAACAAGTCTTCAGTTGGAAGCTTCCCAAGTCTGTGGTGGAAATAGTCCTAATAAGAAGTCTGAGGAGTATTTCTCAGAGCATCTCTCTTCTGACAGACATCTAGGGCCCCTGCTCAGACTCAAAGTACATGTTTAACAGATGTCCTGGAACAAACCAACCCTGAAATCAGGGACTTGTTTTGAAAGTTGACTCTTTGGACATCAGGACCAAATAGTGTCTAGAGACAGGAGAGGTTTCCCAATATATATCTATTTGACTCCTGCTGAGACAACACTGAGACAGGCTTGGATCGCTAAATGTGTGTTGCATCAACAAATCAGGTCCACAGTCCAAAAGGTATTGTGGGGTCTGGGCCAAGCTACTTAAACAAATGGATTATAGCTTATGTGCCAAAATGCTCATTGCATTCAGGAAATGATGAATTACGAGATGAGTCCAAAGGAATGCACATTAATGACTAAAGAAAGCAAGCCTACATGGGCGTAGGACCATTGAACTGGAATAAAATGCCTAAAGTTCCGAGCCTGTAGAGGAATCATTTGGCATTTAAAAAAACATTGAAAACATGGTTATTTGCTACTCAATGAGCTAGGAGTGCAAGAAAAAGTACCAGAAGAATGTGAGCTTTTTACAGGCTGCCTGGAAAAAATGGGGGGATAATTAGAAAAATGTCTAGTAATTGATCAGTATCAGGTAAGCGTAGTTACTCACCTGTAACAGGTGTTCTCCAGGAGCAGCAGGAATCAGTCCTCACATATGGGTGACGTCGGCGCCGACGGAGCCCTCATGCGGAGCATGTCCCTAGCTTTCAAAAAAAGCCTTTGGGAATGCAGTGCACATGCGCGGTTCCCTTCCTGCCCAAGGGTGCCATCTTGCTCAGCCTGATGACAGAGCTAAAAGACAGCAAAAAATCAAAATGAAGGATATGACTGTAACTCCAGGGGAGGAGGAAGGGTCATGAGGACTGATTCCTGCTGCTCCTGGAGAACACATGGTACAGGTGAGTAACTACGCTTTCTTCAGGACCAAGCAGGAAGTCAGTCCTCGCATATGGGACTCCCCAGCTCTAGGCTACCGTGAACCCAAAGCTGAAAAAATGTCTCCCTCTCGAGAGCCACAGCATCCGTGAAAAGAATTTTCTCTGAGAACGCACCCCGTATGGTAGCCCAACACAAAGAGCCGGAGCGTAGGAGTTGCCTAAACCTCAAAGAGATTACGGAGTACTGCCTGGCCGAAAACACTGTCCCGCCGGGACTCTTTCTCCAGGCAGTAATGGGCTGCAAAAGTCTGGCTTGAAGACCAAGTTGCGGCCCGGCAGATGTCTGCCAATGGAATAGAGCGTAGATGAGCTACTAACGCTGCTTTCGCCCTGACACGGTGGGCCGTGACCCGCCCTGTACGCCCAGGTGATGCAATCTGTTACCCAAGTGGACAACGTGTGCTTGGAGACAGGTAACCCCATCCTATTAGGGTCAAATGAGATGAAGAACTGAGCAGCCCTCCGATGCTCCCGCGACTCCGAGAGCCCGGGACGGCGGTCAGGGCTTTGCGACCTGGCCCTCGAGGATCCAGGTGCCTCCACTGACGCCGCCCTCACGAGCTTCTTCTTCCTTTTGTGCTCCCGGGCGGGAGACCCCCTCGCAAAGGACCCACGACGGCGCTCGGGGTCAGACTCCCGAGATGTCGAGGCCTCTGACGAAGTCTGGGCCCGGCTGGACGCGGACTCCGAAAATATTCTTTCACGTTGATGCTGACGGCTCCGAAGCGCCTTCGACGACATCTTGCTGCACGGGCCACAGACCAGCGGGTCATGGTCGGGCCCGAGGCATCGGAGGCAGCAGTCATGTGTGTCGGTGAGACACATAGGTTTCTTGCACCGATCACATTTTTTGAACCCGCTGGCAGCTATCGGGGGAAAAAGGGCCCCTGCAAGGTCAAAAGACAGGGCTGCCAGTGAAAATAACAGAAAAAGCGTGAATGCTAGTCACAAAGGACAAAAACCGAAAAAGAAGTTCCGGACTCGATACCGGTGTACCGAGCCGAGGCGGGAGGGGAACCGGCGTCGAACCGGATAAAGAAACGCAAAAAAAAATCGCAGAAAAAAAATCTACTTTTCCGAGGTGACACGAACTACGTCCATGGGCTCTGCGGAAAAAGAAAGACTGAGCAAGATGGCACCCTTGGGTGGGAAGGGGACCGCGCATGCGTGCTGCATTCCCAAAGGATTTCTTTGAAAGCTGGGTAAATGCTCCACACGAGGGCTCCGTCGGCGCCGACGTCACCCATATGTGAGGACTGACTTCCTGCTTGGTCCTGGAGAAGACCATGTAATGTTACTGTGAGGCGTTTCTAAATAATAATAGATCAGATATTAAAATGTTTTATTTTTTATTTTAGTATTTGCAATTTATCTTGAAACCATGTTAGAGTAAAAAGCAAAATATAAGTGGTATTTTAAATTAAATTTAAATAAAATTCACTTGTTACACACCAAGGGCCATCAGTGCACAGATGTTAGAACTTCAGCAGGTCTGGCGTGTCAAACAAGGTGAAATTAGACTTACCTGCTAATTGTAGTTCCTGGAGGGACTCCAGTCTAGTCCCAGAATCTCTGGGTTGTCAACCTCCTCCAGCAGCTTTGGAGACTGAAACGTCATCCTTTTGATGACTCTAGTATAAATAGAGAGGGACCGCCTCTTCACTCCAGTAACCTATTGACAAAGCAGACTCACCGGAGCAACAAGTAAGTAACAACTCATATCCAACAAGTATAAACTAACTGAACTAGTAAGCATTCTGGGAGACCCCTGTTTCATCCAGACTCCCTTTACTCTCTTTCAAATCTGGGTAACCCCTCTCAGAGCCGCACCCTCCCCTCCAGGAGCAAAGCGACCTCTAAACCACTGTTCCGAATCAACGCTCCCTGTTGCGACCAGAACCCCTATAAGCGTAGCAGTAGCTTACCTGTGAAACTCTGCTTGCTTCAGGCTCTAGTCCATACCAAAGAACCGGGCGGGATACGGGAATAGACTGGAGTCCCTCCAGGAACTACAATTAGTAGGCAAGTCTAATTTCACTTTCCTGATAGTCCCTCCAGTCTAGTCCTGGAATCTCTGGGTATTGTAATACAGAAGCACAGGCAGAGCCTATGGAAGTAGAAAGAAAGGTGGATTTTACCTTTAAAAATGACAGTCAGCCAACACACACAGCTCAGGGTCTGCACATGAGAAGCAAGCAGAGAGAGGGAGCAGTTGAGCTGACACACCCAAGCTCTGACGTAGCAGCAAGCTTGGAGTTTGATTACTCTCACCTGCTTGAAAAAGCCGAGCCAAGCTTCAGAGAGCAGAAATATAAACGCTGCTCAGTAGCCCCAGAAAGGGAGGAGAAGGAGGCAGAGAAGGAGGGAAGCAGAAGGCCTGGCAGAGAGCAAAGAGGTGGAAGGAGTGGCAGAGAAGGAAGCAGTGGCCAAGAAGGAGAGACTGGCACACGGAGAGCTTCAGAGAGGTGGAGAGGCTCAGAGACTTCAGAAGGTTGGAGAGACTGTGAAGAACCTGGTTGTAGTTCGGGAAGTGAGGCTAACCGAGCAGAAGGAGAGAAGGCACAACCAGTTACTAGGAACCTGCCTAGATGGAGAGAGTTGGGAGCCCTTGTGATAAGGAAGCTTATCATAGCTCAGGAAGGAGCTATAGTAAAGGTGAAGTGACTCTGAACAAGCAACCTGTCAGTTCTGGTAGAAATAAGAAAACAGAATTTTTCCATAAAAGACTACCAGTCCCAGAATGCACCAGGTTTCCAACAGCCATTAGAGGAGCTGAAGTGGGGAAACGTGTGTTCAATCAGGAGGGCTATGAGGTAATCCCCAAGCACTCATCTCAAAGGGCAGGGCCTGATTCAGCACAGCTGCGCTGTGCTAGGGTGGAGCACTCATCTAAGCAGAATAAAGGCAGAGTTTATTCTACAGAGAATCATCTTCATGATCTTGGACAGCTTCATCTTCTGGAGGATCATCAGAAGCAGAAGCCAGAGCAGACGGACAGAGAGCACAAGAAACCCTTTGGAAGAAAGAAGAGAAAAGCATTTGGGAGGTCTAAAGGAGTCCAGAGCAGTACGTATACTGGGAGACATTCAAAAGGCTAGCATACACCATTGGACTGGGGAAAACCAGAGGAGTGGTGCTGCAGAGCTAGGAATCTCCAGACGGTACCTGTGAGGGAGATGGCTGCACTTGGAAGGGACCCTAGGACCCGTGCCAGAAGGTATGTGAAGAGAGATCCAGTGTCCAGGGATCTGGATTGGAAGGCTGGACATAAGAACTGGACTACATACTGGCCAGGCTATTTAGAGAGGAACTCTAACAGCAATGGAAGCTCAGGTATGAACACTGATCTATGCCCTAGCTATACCCTTGAAAGACAGCAGGGAAACAAGTATTCTCCTGAGAGTGCTCCATTGAGAAATTCCTCTGTGCCAATCCATGATATTAAACCCATGATTGTTGAAGAAGGGGGAGAGGTTATAGATACGGGCTGTGAATACATGGATTGCTCTCTGTCTAAACTCCTTTGGTAATTTACTGTTACAAAGTACAACAACCATCACAAAGAAATACAAACTTGTTCTTTAAATCTACTCAGAAAAGCTCCTGAGTAGGATTTGAGCCAGGCAGTAGAAGTAAGCCAGCTAAGGGGTTTCAGCTGGATAACTGCTAGCAATTGAGCCTTACCTAATTGCTTGTGAGCTCTGAGAGAATCACTTCTGAGTCTATGAGTGAAGATATAAGAAGTTAACCTGAAAAGAACAGTTTTTCCCTACTTTGTGGGTTTTGTTTGTTGATTAAAGCACTGCTAAGAAAATATTAGCTAGAGCCTACAGAAAAGACCATTTTGTTACCAACCAGGTCTTTATTCTTTTGATTTGATTGCCTGACAAGTTCAGCTGTTTTCCTGATTTTGTTTTTCTAAGTTTAACACTGAAAGCAAGTATCCTGTTTTATGTGCTACCAAGCATATCTGTGTTGGGAGAAATAACCCCATAAATAAATATCTTATTGGCTTTACACTCAAGCACAACTAATTATTGTGAACGGCTGTGTCTGGTGTGAATGGACTACATTTCCCACAATCCCTTGCAAATCATATTAATATATGCCTTTGCCAAGACTGTGAACATTCTCACCCAGGCACCTGTTTGACACCCTTCAGATCTCACTGCCGTAGGAAAGGTCTCAAGGTCTATACAGGTGGGAACCTAACACTAAACCAGGGAAGTCAAGAGGCTCAGCTTGTACTAAAGAGCTAGGGCAGTGCTTTAGGCAGGAATTGAATGCAGAAAGGTATAAAGCATTGCCTAGCAGCTGGAGAGAACTAGGGGAGAGCCAGGGAAGAATCCCCACAGCCACAAACCTTACAAGACCTCACCATCTAGAACTGTACCCAGGGGAAACGCCCCAGTTCTTAGAGAGAGGTTATTCCCGGCCTAGCAGTAACAGTTTGAAACAAAGCTCAGTAAGCCCTGAGGTTGAGGAGATGCAATGGAAATTTAATTCTGCTGACTCAGAAGAAATTCCAATGGATTGTACGCTCTGTCTGGCAGACGACATTAAATCTCTTTGCTAAAGATTTGGGTGAATGAGCTGAGATAAAGCAGAGGAAAGGAATCTTCTTCTTTGAGGAAAAAGAAGAAGCTGTTTTGATTTACTACTTTGTTGTAGAGAAAAATACCTTGCATGTTTTGGAAGCCAGGAGTATGAAAATACAGCTGTTTTGTTTCTGTAAATAACCTTCAAGCAAAGCTCCTGTGAAGAGTACTGTTTGTTCTGCACTAAGTCTGTTTGGGAAGGGGAATACATTTTCTTGTCAATTTTTGCCTAACACTCGACTCACGGCTATCCTTTTATCAGAGGACTAAAAACTACCATTCCCATAAGGCATAGCGGGAGTAAAAGCTATAGTCATTTTCTGCATAAAGGACATCATGACAGCCCCAACCCTCTGACCCCTAGGCACAAGGCTGGGGGGGTGTATGCTAGTATGTAACAGAGCAGTAAAAAACACATCAACGGGAGGGACCTGTTATCCCCGCCTGAAGCACAGCAGTGCCAAAACGTGTATCTCTCTCCGCCTGCACGTCCAGACGATAGTGCTTCGCAAACGTACTTAAGGACAACCAGGTCGCCGCCTTACAAATATCAATCGCCGGGATCAACTTGTATTCTGCCCAGGACGACGCTTGAGCCTTGGTCGAATGAGCTTTCAGCCCTTCCGGAACTCGCTTGCCTTTCAACAGATACGCCGACGCTATCGCCTCTTTAATCCATCTAGCAATGGAGGCCTTCAACGCCGCCTCCCCCTTCCTTGCACCACCAAAGAGGACAAAGAGCCTGTCCGACTTCCTGAAAACCGCCGTCCATTTCAGATATTTCTTCAAAGCCCGGCGGACATCTAGCCGATACGACCGCTCCCCCGACGAAGACTCGGACCCTCTTCCGAAAACTGGCAAAGAGACCACCTGATTCACATGAAAAGGGGATATCACCTTAGGTAAAAAGGACGGAACCGGCCTCAACACTACCTTCGACTCAGAAAAGGAAAGAAAAGGCTCTCGGCAAGACAAAGCCTGTAACTCTGAAATCCTCCTAGCTGAACAAAGCGCTACCAAAAAGACCACCTTGAGAGTTAAATCCTTCAGAGAAGACCTTGCCAAGGGCTCAAAGGGTTCTTGCCCTAGTGCTTCCAAAACTAAGGAAAGATTCCACGATGGAACCACCTGACGATTTGTTGGCCTTAACAGAGACACCGTCCGCAGAAACCGCTTCACATCCGGGTGTACACCCATAGCCACCCCTTTCACCTTCCCTCTATAACAGGCCAGCGCTGCCAGCTGCACCCTCAAAGACGAAGCTGCCAAACCCTTCTGAAATCCATCCTGCAAAAAGGCTAGAATCTGCGGAATTGAAGCCTTCAGCGCCTCACTTCTCTCTCTGCGCACCAGGCCTCAAACACTCGCCTCACTCGTACATATGCCAATGAAGTCGATCTCCTTCATGCCTTCAGCAATGTCGCCACCACAGCCGCGGAGTATCCCCTAGCTCTCAACCTCGCCCTTTCAAGAGCCATGCCGTAAGCGAGAATTGATCCACCTGGGGCATGTGCAATGGACCTTGAGATAGCAAGTCTGTCCTGACTGGTAGATGCCACGGGCGCTCCACCAACAGCCTCCTGAGATCCACATACCATGGCCTCCTTGGCCAATCCGGCGCTATCAGGATTACCAATCCTTTGTGTTGCTCGATGCGCTGAATCACGCGGCCTATCAACACCCACGGTGGAAATACGTATAAGAGCTGCTCCTTTGGCCAATCCTGAATGAGAGCATCCAGGCCTTCTGACATTGTTTCTCGTCTTCGACTGAAGAACCGACTGGCCTTTGCCGACTGAAATGTTGCCATGAGATCCATTACGGGCGACCCCCAGCGACGTACCACCGTCTCGTACACTTCTGGATGAAGAATCCACTCCCCCGGATCTACCTTCACCCGGCTCAAGAAGTCGGCCTCGACACTATCCACTCCTGCCACATGTGCTGCTGATAGCGCCCCGAGGTTTCGCTCAACCCACTTGAACAACTGCTCCGCCTCGGTTTCCAGCGCTACACTGCTTGTGCCCTCCCTGTCGATTGATATAGGACACCGCAGTTGCGTTGTCGGAAAACACCCGAATCGCCTTCCCGTGCACATAAGGCCGAAAGACCTCCAAGGCTAATGCTACCGCTCTGAGCTCCAGCCTGTTGATGGACCAGCGCTTCTCCCGATTCGTCCATTGTCCCTGCGCAATCTTCCTTGAAAATGAGCTCCCCAGCCCATCAGGCTGGCATCCGTAGTCAGGGCTATCCACTCCGGCGTTTCCAAGGACATCCCCTTCTCCAGATTTCCTGGAACCAACCACCAACGCAGTGCCTTCCTCGTCTCCTTTGGGCAGGGCAATGTGCAAGACAGCTCGTCGCTCTGGTGGGACCACCGCCTGAGCAGCGCCCTTTGCAATGGTCTCATATGGGCCCTTGCCCACGGCACCGTCTCCAGCGTTGCTGCCATCGTCCCCAGCAATTGTAGATAATGCCACGCCGTGGGAAGCGGTCTCTTCAGAAACTCGCGAACCAACTGACTGAGCCCTATCACTCGATGGCGTGGAAGAAACACCCTGCCAACTGCAGTATCGAACCTTGCCCCCAAGTACTCCAAGCTCTGAGATGAAGTCAAGGTACTCTTTTCCGCATTGACTACCCATCCCAGGCTTTGGAGACAAGCTACCACCCGGACCGTGGCCTTCTTGTTCTCGTTCTTTGACTTTTCCCGGATCAACCAATCATCCAGATAAGGGTGCACCAGGATGCCGTCCTTTCAGAGCGCCGCGGCTACCATCACCATCACCTTGGTGAACGTCCTCGGCGCCGTCGCTAGCCCGAACAGCAATGCTCGGAACTGAAAATGACCCATAGGCACCGCAAACCTGAGAAATCTTTGGTGTTCGTAACAAATGGGAATATGCAAGTACGCTTCCGCCAAGTCTAGGCAGGTAAGGAACTCCCCTTTCCTTACGGCCACAATGACCGATCTCAACGTTTCCATGTGAAAATGAGACACGCGGAGGCAATGATTTACTCTCTTCAGATCCAGAATTGGACGATAAGTGCTCTCCTTCTTTGGCACCACAAAATAAATGGAGTATCGACCGGAATCGCATTCGTCTGAGGGAACGGGCACTATTGTTTTGAGGGCTACCAGCCTTTCGACTGTCTGCTTGATGGCTTCTGCTTTGGTGAAGGCTTTGCAGGGGGACTGGACGAATGAGTCGGTTACCGGCCGCAGCAACTCCAGAACATAACCTTCGCAAACAACTTCCAGCACCCACCGGTCCGATGTTATCTTGGCCCAGGCAGGATAAAAATCTCGCAATCGACCCCCCTACCGGTATGAGTTCTACATGGGCCCCCCTCGCTTCATTGCATCTTCCGAAGATTCGAGGAGGAGGCAGCAAAACCTCTGCCTGCTCCTCGAAACCCCCAAAAGTTCTGACTGCGATAGGGAAAGCGCCCCCTCTGGTTTTGATTGAACCTTGGGAAACGAAAACGGCGAAACTCCTGCTGGGAAGCCTTAGGGGGCCCTCCCTGGCGCCCCGGCTTCTGCTTATCCTCCGGAAGCCGCCCTCCTTTGGATTCACCGAGGTCCTTCACCAGCTTATCCAAATCCTCTCCAAAAAGCAGTTTTCCCCTGAATGGCAGCTTACTCATCTTAGCCATAGACGAAATATCCGCTGCCCAATTGCGCAGCCACAGATTCCGCCGCGCTGCCACCACTGAGGCCATACTGTTAGACAAGCCACTGATAAGATCATAATTGATATTTGCCAAGTAGGCCGTTCCTGACTCTAGCCAGGCCACCTCTGCGGCCGCTGCCTCCATTTGTTCTCCGTGAATCCGCTGCGCCCAACACAAGCAAGCTCTAGTGAACCACGCTCCACAAATAGAGGCTTGTACTGACAGAGTGTTGAAGTCAAATACCTGCTTCAGTAGGGTATCCAACTTTCTATCTTGGGCCTCCTTAAGAGCCGCACTACCCTCTACCGGGATAGTAGTCTTTTTGGTAACGGCAGAAACCGCCTCATCCACCTTCGGGGCCTGAAACAACTTCTTATCACTTTCTACTAGCGGGTAAAGGCGGCTCATAACTCTAGAACCCCTAAGAGCCGCTTCCAGCAAATCCCATTCTCCCTGAATCATCTCCTTACAGCCTCTGCCTCGGTCCAGACAGAGGTCCTAATGCCAGTTAAAGGACAGGTTCCATATGCAGGGTGCCTGCATGCTGAAACTCTGAGGAAACAAGTGGAGGAACTCTGAGAGGAGGTGGCGAGGCTGAGGAGCATTCAAGACAGTGAGAAGTACATTGATGAGATGCTTCTTGCAGCAACCAAGCTCTCCATAAGAGGAGAAGATGGGTGCCAACAGAATGTCGATGGATGGACACAAGTCACCAGGGCCTGCAAAATCACCAATCCAACTTCTCCAGCCCTTGAATTGAAGAACCGTTATGCAGCCCTGGAAGTGGAGGAGGTGAAAGCATCCCTGGAAAGGGAAGAACCAGAGCTCAAGTACCCCAAAGTTGCAGAATCAGTGACCAGAAGGAAACAAAGGGTAGTGGTGGTTGGAGACTCTCTTCTGAGGGGTACTGAGGCGTCCATCTGCCGACCAGACTTGATGTCCAGAGAGGTATGCTGTCTGCCTGGTGCCAAAATCCAAGATGTTATGGAGAGTTTGCAGAGACTCATCAAGCCGATTATTACCCAATGTTGCTAATCCATGTTGGAACAAATGATATTGCCAGGTATACCTCGGAATGTATCAAAAGTGACTTCATGGCTCTGGGACAGAGGGTGAAGCAGGTGCACAGGTGTTGTTCTCTTCAATCCTCCCTGTTGAGGGTAAAGGCCAAGGCAGAGAGGCTCGCATCCTGGAGATGAATGCATGGCTGCGTGGATGGTGTCATCGAGAGCGTTTTGGTTTCCTAGACCATGGGATGCTGTTCCAAGGGTTGCAGAGCAGAGATGGCATCCATCTGTCCAAGAAAGGTCAACACGTCTTCAGTAGTAGACTGGCTAATCTACTGAAGAGGGCTTTAAACTAGATTCGTTGGGGATGGGTGAAGAAAGCCCCCAGGTAGGTGATACATTAAATACCTTTATGGAAATGGGTAACAGGGGTAACATATGGAAAGCAGTGTGTATAAATGCCCGTAGCATGGGAAATAAGATCCCTGATGTTGAAGCTTTGGTGGGAGTGGCTGACTTGGATTTAGTGGCAGTTACAGAAACATGGTTCACAGAAAACCATGATTGGGATGTAACTATACCTGGCTATACTTTATTCAGAAAGGACAGGGTAGGAAGAAGGGGAGGAGGAGTGGCACTATATGTAAAAACTACTATTAAAGCTTTGGAATTACAGAGCTTAAAAGGGAGAGAGGAGGCATTCTGGGTTAAACTAGAAAGAGGGAAAGAGAAATCTATTTGCATTGGTGTGATATATAGACCTCCCTCACAAGAGGTGGACAGAGAGTTAATTGAAGACATACATATGCAGCATTGCTAGGAAAGGGGAAGTGCTACTGATAGGAGATTCCAATATGCCAGATGTTGATTGGCACATTCCTGCTGCAGTATCATCTAGAAGTAAGGAGATCTTGGATTCTCTACAGGGAGAATTATTCAGGCAATTGGTAACAGACCCCACACGTGAAGGGGCCATACTGGACTTGGTGCTTACCAATGGTGAAAGTGTTATTGATGTTGTAGTGGGAGATCATTTTGCATCCAGTGATCACCAGATGGTGTGGTTCAGTATTAGCACTAGGGTTGTTAGAATCCATTCAAAGGTGAGGATCTTAGACTTTAGGAAGACTAACTTTGCGAAGATGGGCCAATACCTCAGGGAGCCGTTAGTGGGATGGGAACAGCTGGGGGATGTAGAAAAACAGTGGGCAAAACTGAAAGGGGATATTTTAAGGGCAACCAACCTTTTTGTTAAAATGATAAATAAAGGTAAAAGGAAAAGGAGACCGCTATGGTTTTCGAAAGAAGTAGCTGAAAAAGTGAAGAAAAAGAGGGAGGCCTTCATGAAATACAAGAGATCACAGAGAGAGGAAGACAGGCATCTGTATTTGGAAAAACCTAGAGAAGCTAGCAAAGTAGTCAAGAAGGCAAAGATTCAGAAGGAGAAGGAATTAGCCAATGCAATAAAATGGGGGGATAAGACATTTTTCTGATATATTAGTGAGAAGAGGAAGGGCAAAAGTGGTATTGTCAGACTCAAGGGTGCAGGGGAGGAATATGTAGAAGTTGATAAGGATAAAGCGGAATTGCTTAACAAATATTTTTGTTCTGTGTTCACAGATGAAGAACCAGGAGCAGGACCTCAGAAAACACCCACAAATAGGAACAGAAGCGAGGACATCTTGAACAATTTTCAGAAGACTGTGTTCGTGAGAAACTAGCTCAACTTAAAGTAGACAAAGCGATGGGACCGGATGGGATACACCCTAGAATACTGAGAGAACTTGGGGACGTTCTAGCAACTCCATTGACTGACCTTTTCAATGCCTCGGAGTCAGGAGTGGTGCCAAAGGACTGGAGAGAGGCTCATGTGGTGCCTTTACACAAAAGCGGATGTGGTTGAAAACTACAGGCCGGTTAGTTTAACTTCGGCGGTGAGTAAATTATTGGAAACGCTGCTGAAAGAGAAAATAGTGAGGTTTCTGGAGTCCAGCGGATTACAGGATCCGAGGTAGCATGGATTCACCAGAGGCAGGTCTTGTCAGACAAATCTGATTGATTTCTTTGACTGGGTGACCAGGGAGAGCTCTAGATGTGGTGTATTTAGATTTCAGTAAAGTCTTTGACACTGTTCATCACAGGCAACTTATAAACAAACTGAGCACCCTAGGGATGGACCCTAAAGTTACTGCTTGGGTTAGAAATTGGTTGGGTGGGAGGCGACAAAGAGTACAAGTAAATGGAGCTCACTCTGAGGAGAAGGATGTTACCAGTGGTGTGCCCCAGGGATCTGTCCTTGGTCCGATTCTTTTTAACATCTTTGTTAGTGATATAGCGAAAGGGCTGTCGGGTAAGGTTTGCCTCTTTGCGGATGACACCAAAATCTGCAATAGAGTAGACACCCAGGAAGGTGTAGATAACATGAGGAGGGATCTAGCTAAGCTTGAAGAATGGTCTAGAATTTGGCAGCTGGGATTTAATGTTAAAAAATGTAAGGTCATGCATTTGGGCTGCAGCAATCCAAGGGAGCAATATAGTATAGGGGGTGAAGTACTTTTGTTCACTAAAGAAGAGCGGGACCTAGGCGTGGTTGTGTCTGATGATCTTAAAGTAGCTAAACAGGTAGAAAAGGCAATGGCAAAAGCTAGAAGGATGCTTGGGTGCATACGGAGAGGAATGGCTAGCAGAAAAAAGGAGGTGATAATGCCTGTGTATAAGTCTTTGGTGCGACCTCATTTGGAGTATAGTGTGCAATTCTTGAGACCTCACCTTCAAAAGGATGTGAACAGGATGGAGTCGGTGCCGAGGGTGGCTACTAAAATGATTAGTGGTCTTCATTATAAAGCATATGAGGACAGACTGAAGGATCTTAATATGTACACCTTAGAGGAAAGGCGGGATAGAGGTGATATGATTGAGATGTTTAAATATCTCCGTGGCAGAAATGTTCAGGGAGAGAGCCTCTTTCAATTGAAAGCAAGTTCTGCTACGAGGGGACATGGGATGAGGGTGAAGGGAGATAGATTCAGGAGTGATATGCAGAAATATTTCTTTACGGAAAGAGTAGTGGATCCGTGGAATAGTCTCCCAGTGGAGGTGGTAGAGATGAGGACTGTAACTGAATTCAAAAAAGCATGGGACAAACACAGAGGATCTCTAAAGGTAAAAAGGGGACTGTTGTAGTTGTTGATATGGAAGGACAGACTAGATAGGCCATGTGGTCTTTCTGTCATCATATTTCTATGTTTCTATGTTTCCTTAACCACCTTGTGGATCGGAAATGCCCTCTTTTTCTTCCAAAAGTTCTGCAACAAGGGATCCTCTAAAGGCTCATCCTCTGCCGCCTCCCCCGCTGGCATATTAAGTGCCTTGAGGGTCTCCGAAATGACAGCTGGTAACTCTTTTCTTTGGAAAATGCGGACCACCCTAGCTTGGTCCTCCTGTTCCGTGATCTCTCTTTCCTCTAATTCCTCATCGCCCTCTAAGTCTTGATCTCCCTCATCCGACAGGACCGCCTCAGACCCCACCGAATGATCCGTGTCCCTGTCCAACTTCGCCCTCTTAGCTGGGACCGTCACCGATCCCACCTCACCGGGGTACTTGGCTCCCTCTCCTCCTGCTGCCCTTCCGAAGCAGAGGTTGGGAAAGCTCTCTTGACCCCCCCCCCCCCCAACGCCTGTTGGATTAACGTAACAAAGGCCGGGGAAAAAATTGCCTCCAGACCACCCGTCAAAGGTGCCGGGGCCGAGGGAAAATCTGGCGCAGAGGAAGTCCCCACTACCGGCTCATCCTGCTGCATGGGCGGAGACCCAGACTCCTGCAATGGCTCTGTCACCCCCTTAGAACCTGCTGAACCTACTTCTATTGCTTGCTCCATTGTGTTGGCCTCTAGCATACAGCCTCTGCACACTCCTGTGTCCGAGATCGTCCCCCTCCTAGCACCACATATCACACACTATGGCCTAGAGGGCATCTCTGTACCACCACCAGATACAATGGAATGGATATGCACAAGAGATTCTGGGGCCCTTAGCTCGTTCTCCCCTTTCCTACAGGCCCCAGACCCCTTTATTGCTTTAGATACCCCTTTAAGAAAAATTGTCCTTTTTTTTTTTGTTATTTTTTAAGTACCCTGTACTGTAAACCGTTGCTGCAGTCAAATACTGAGGAAAAACCACCTCGAACGAAGCCTGGGCGGCCAAAATAGAGCCCTTTCAGTTTGCCATTGCAAAAACGGCGCTTCCCGCGCCAAGCCATGCGGCTGGGTCTGCTACCGCCAATGCGCTCAGCTGACACGCGGCCCGATCCCCGGCAGCTTACCTGAACAGGGAACCCACTCCCCCCACTGCCGCAGGCTCCCTCAGACCTCCTTCTCTGTCCGGTCTGACAGCCGCAAGAGCCAAGCTGAGCTGTTCGTCCTTCTGCTGCCTCTTCCCCCCGCTCAGTCACCTCCAGCTCTGCACTCTCAGGAAACTCTTCTGGTGCACTGCAGAACCGTCGACCTCCCGGTTCCTCACCCGCCAAAGGGGATCGGGAACCAGAGCTCTAATCACCCCCTTAGCCAGCGGTTTCCCAGAGCCTCTCTCCGCTCCTTCTGCCGCCGAACGGAAAGGGGGGTGGGGGAAGGGCCTCCCTGAAGCACTTTAAAGCTACAGACTCCAAATAAAAAATAAGCTTAAAATAAATTTAAAGTTGAACACTGTTAGACCAAATTACCCCCTAACTCTCTAAAGCACAAATCCTTAATTGTTCCTCTAGTGAGCCCCCTATCTCTGGGCTCACCACCCTCCAACTGCTTGGAGACTAAGAGAACTGGAGTGAAGAGGCGGTCCCTCTCTATTTATACTGGAGTCATCAAAAGGATGACGTTTCTTAGTCTCCAAATCTGCTGGAGGAGGTTGACAACCCAGAGATTCCGGGACTAGACTAGAGGGACGATCAGGAAGTGCCTCTGCATCTTTCACCAATAACTATACTGAACACAGCCAGCCTGAGACATGTGCGGGAATGTTGCCTGCACATGGCCCTGCACCTTGGGAGACCCCACACTGGCCTGGCTGGCTTCAGGGGGACCCGGTGAGGAAATGCCCCTGTTTAACCTCTATGTAGTGACTCACGTGGGCAGCAAACAGCTGTGGGAGGATAAAAACCTGCTCCGGCAGGTCTTTACTTCCGCAGCTGTGCAAAAGTGAGTTGAGGAGCTGGGTTATGGTCCTCACTCACTCACTCTCAAGCCAGCCAGGTCAGTTTGGGCCCCCCCCCCGAGGTGTGGGGCCATGTGTATGTGTGTTAGGGGGAAGAGCAGTAGCCGCTGGCACTGGGACTGCTACTGTGGTTAGAACGGGAAATAGGCTAATGTTGGGGGATGGAGGGACTGGAACTGAAGGAATACTGATACTGGGGAGCTAGGACTGGAAATGGGCTGATGCTAGGGGATGAGGAGCCTGGGATTGCAAGAGAGATGATGCTAGGAGGGATTGGGACTGGAGGAAGGCTGATACAGGGCGGGGGGATGGGGAGCCTGGGATTGGAAGAGAGATGCTGCTGCGAGGGATTGCAACTGGAGGAGGACTGATACGGGGGGGGGGGGGCTAGGACTGGAAATGGGCTGATACTGGGGGGATAGGGAGCCTGAAAAGCAGCTGATGCTGGGAGGGACTTGGACTGGAGGAGGACTGATGCTGGGGGGCTAGGATTAGAAATGGGCTAATGCTGAGGGATGGAGAGAATGGGACTGAAAGGGAACGGATGCTGGGAAGGCTAAAACTGGAAGGGGGTAGGGCTGAGGGGAGAAAAACATGGGGGAGTAAGGATTGAGAGGGGAACAGATATTTTGTGTGGGAGGGAAGAAGGGTCATACAGAAGGAAGAGTTGAAAGAGAAGAGCATAAAAGTGAATGCTGGTGTAAGAAGGAGGAAAGGTAGAGTTAATGAATATCTAAGAATGAAGTAACTGGGTGGTGGAAGGGATCTGGGAGGCACAAAGGGGAAAGAGTAGTTACTCACCTGTAACAGGTGTTCTCCAGGAGCAGCAGGAATCAGTCCTCACATATGGATGACGGAGCCCCCGGGCGGAGCATTTCCCCAGCTTTTAAAGAAAGCCTTTGGGAATGCAGCGCGCATGCGCAGTCCCCTTCCCGCCCAAAGGTGCCATCTTGCTCAGTCTCATGGCATAGCTAAAAGACAGCAAAAAATAACAAAATAAATCATAGGACTGCAACTCCAAGGGGAGGAGGGAGGGTTGTGAGGACTGATTCCTGCTGCTCCTGGAGAACACCTGTTACAGGTGAGTAACTACTCTTTCTCCAGGACCAAGCAGGAAGTCAGTCCTCACATATGGGACTCCTCAGCTTAAGGCTACCGGAGACCCCAAGCTGAAAAAATGAGCTCCCTCTAGAGCCCCAGCATGCAAGAAAAGAATTTTCTCTGATAACGCCCCCGAACGGTAGCCCAACACCAGAGCCGGAGGGTAGGAGTTTTCTAAACCCCAAAGAGATTATGGAGTACCGCCTGCCCGAAAGCACTATCACTATGGGACTCCCTCTCAAGGCAGTAGTGGGCCGCAAAGGTCTGGCTTGAAGACCAAGTAGCGGCCTGGCAGATGTCTGCCAACTGAACAGAGCGGAGATGAGCCACTGATGCAGTCTTCGCCCTGACACGGTGAGCCGTAACTCGACCCTGTAACGAGAGGCCGGCTGCCCTGTAAGCCCAGGCGATACAGTCGGCTACCCAAATGGACAAAGTACGCTTGGAGACAGCCAACCTCAACTTATTGGGGTCAAAAGAGACGAAGAGCTGAGCAGCCCTCTGGTGCTCCCGCGTACGGTCAAGGTAGAAGGACAACGCCCTCCTACAGTCCAGGGTATGCAAGACCATCTCAGCCCGGCTGGCATGCGGCCTAGGAAAGAAAGTCGGAAGAACCACTTCCTGATTGAGGTGGAAGGAGGAGACAACCTTAGGAAGGAACTTAGGGTGAATCCGTAAGACTACTCTGTTCCTATAGAACCTAGTATAAGGTGCATCTGATACTAGGGCCTGAAGCTCACTCACTCGCCTCACTGAGGTAAGAGCTACCAGAAACAACGCTTTCCAGGAGATAAAACGCAGAGGGCAAGTAGCCATAGGTTCAAATGGTGGGCAAGTAAGCCGTTGTAAAACCACGTTGAGATCCCATTCAGGGGCAGGTGGACGCACTGGAGGCTTAAGCAAAAGCAGGCCTCTGAGGAAGCGAGCCACCAAAGGATGGCTTGAGAGAGATTGCCCCTTCACTGGGGAGTGGTGTGCTGAAAGAGCACTAAGATGAACTCTCACAGAATTGGACTTAAGGCCTAGGTTGGACAGGTGAAGCAAATATTGCAGCACCACTGGTACCAGACATGAGAAAGGGTTCTCGTTGTGTTGAGTACACCAGGTAGAGAATCTACGCCACTTAAGGGCATAAAACCTTCTGGTGGACTGCCTCCTAGAGGCCAAGACCACGTCCTCCACTTCCCTAGGCAATAGTAAAGGCGTTAGAACTACCCTTTCAGGAGCCAGGCCATCAGATTGAGGGACTAGAGATTGGGGTGTAAGAGAGATCCCTGCTCCTGACACAGGAGATCGGGTTGCATCCCCAGAGGAAGAGGAGTGTCCACCGCTAGTTGCAAAAGAAGTGAGAACCAGGGTTGCCTTGGCCACCTGGGGGCCACCAGGATCAGCGAGGCCTTGTCCCTGATCACCTTGAATAGTATCTTGGACACTAAAGGCGTGGGAGGAAACGCATATAGAAGGCCTGTAGACCATGGAATGAGAAACGCATCCGCTGCAACTCTGAGAGGATGCGGTTGCCTGGAGTAAAACCTGGGAAGTTGACGGTTCAGAGGACTGGCAAACAGATCCATGGTTGGAAGACCCCATCTCAGGAAGATCTGTTGAACCACTAGAGGATGCAACTGCCACTCGTGCAGCTGCAGGATCCTGCTCAATCTGTCTGCCAGGTAATTTTCCTGACCTGGGAGATAGACCGCTTTCAGAAGAATGCCGTGATTAACTGCCCAGGAGTACAGTTTCTGCGCTTCCTGACATAGAAGGCGGGACCCTGTGCCCCCCTGTTTGTTCACATAGAACATAGCAACTTGATTGTCCGTCTGAACCAAGACGGACTGGCGAGAGATGAGATGGGAGAAAGTCCTCAGGGCTAAGCGGATAGCTCTCAGTTCTAAGAGATTGATCTGCTGTGCGGCCTCCCAAGGAGACCACAGGCCTTGAGTACATGCTCCTTGGCAGTGTGCACCCCAACCTTGAAGAGAAGCATCGGTTGTCAGCACCTGAGAGTGTGGAGGTGCTTGAAAAGATGAAGCCACCACTGCAGAGAAGACTCTAGTAGGTTGGACAGCCTCACCTTGTCCGTGAGGCTTCCTGTGGCTTGGTGCCAGTGAGTCCTGAGGCCCCATTGAACTGGCCTCATGTGTAGATGGGCATTTGGAGTTACATGGACCGTGGATGCCATGTGGCCTAAGAGCCTGTCAGACGGCTGCCTGGGTGAGAATCTTCACAGTCTTGACAATGCATATATTTATATGATTTTTGCAAGGTATTGTGGGTAATGTAGTTCATGCACACCAGACACAGCTGCTGACAATAATTTAGTTGTGCACAAGTGTTAAAGCCAATAAGATACTTCTTTATTTATGGGGTTATTTCTCCCAGCACAGATATGCTTGGTAGCACATAAATTACATTACTTGCTTGCAGTGTTTAACTTGGTAAAACAAAGTCAAAAATCAAAATCAGGAAAACAACCTTCAAACTTGTCAGGCAATTAGCTAATGTTTTCTTAGCATATCTCTAACAAACGAAAAGCCACAAAGAAAGAAATAAACTGTTCTTGTAAGGTTAACTTCTGATTACTTTCCACACAGATCCAGAAGTAATTCTCTCCTAGCTCACAAGCAATTAGGTGCAGCTCAATTGCTATCAGTTATCCAGCTGAAACCCTTTAGCAGGCTGGCTTTCTACTGTGTGAGTCAAATCCTGCTTCAGGAGCTTTTCTTAGTGGAATAAAGAACAAATTTATATTTTCTTTGTGATGGCTACTGTGCTTTATCACAGAAAGTTACCAACGGAGTTTGGATAGAGAGCAGTCCATATAAACAATATCTTGATCTGCTATTATTTCCCCTTCATCAACAAGCATAGGGTCACTATCATGAATTGGCACAGATGAATCTTTCAATGGAGCACTTTCAGGAGAACACTTATTTCCCTGCTGTCTTTCAAGGTTATAGCTAGGGCATAGATCAATGTTCATACCTGAGCTTCCATTGTTGCTATAGTTCCTCTCTATATAGCCTGGCCAGTATGTAGTCCAGTTCTTATGTCCAGCCTTCCAGTCCTCATCCCTGGACACTGGATCTCTCGTCACATACCTTCTGGCATAGGTCTTAGAGTCCCTTCCACGTGCAGCCGTCTCCCTCACAGGTAGCCTCTGGTGATTCCTTGTTCTGCAGCACCATTCCTCTGGCTTTCCCCAGTCCAATGGTCTATGCTGGCCCTTGGAATACCTCCCAGTATACGTACTGCCTTGGACTCTTCTAGACCTCTCAAAGGCTTTTCTCCTCTTCCTTCCAGAGGGTTTCTTTCCTTCTCTATCCGTCCGGTTTGGCTTCTGCTTCTGCTGATTCTTCAGATGAAAACTGATGATCCTTCTCTGCATATCCAAGGTGATCATGAAGATGGTCATCTGTAGAATAAACTCTACTCTTATTCTGCCTGGATGAGTGCTCTTCCCTAACACAGCGCAGCTGTGCTGAATCAGGCCCTGCCCTTTGAGATGAGTGTTTAGGGATTACCTCATAGCCCTCCTGATTGAACACACGTTTCCCCACTTCAGCTCCTCTAATGGCTCTTGGAAACCTGGTGCATTCTGGGACTGGTAGTCTTTTATGGCAAAATTCTGTTTTCTCATTTCTACCAGCACTGACAGGTTGCTTGTTCAGAGACACTTCACCTTTTCTATAGCTCCTTCCTGAGCTATGATAAGCTTCCTTATCACATACCCCCCTGCTTAAGTTATTACGGACTGGTTTACTGGTGCAACTTCTTCTCTACAGTCCGTAATACGGGAAAGGGCATCCGCATTCTTGTGTAACTTCCCAGCACGATGTTCAACTTGAAAATCAAATGCCTGTAAGGCCATGTACCAGCGTGTCAACCTGGCATTGTGGTTCTTCATTTGCTGCAACCACTTAAGTGGGGCATGGTCCGTGACCAACAGGAACTTTCTCCCTGTAAGGTAAAACCTTAACGCCTCCACTGACCACTTGATAGCTAAACATTCTTTTTCTATTGTGGAATACTTTTGTTCAGCCGGTGACAACTTCCTGCTCAGGTACATCACAGGATGCTCCTCCCCATCATGACACTGGGATAGAACCGCTCCTAGCTCTACATCCGATGCATCGGTTTGAACCAGAAAGGGTTTCTTGAAGTCCACCCCTTTCAGTACCGGTCCTGTACACAATTTTCCTTTTAAGACTGAAAACGCTTTTTCAGCTTCAGGTGTCCACTTTAGCTGGTTTGGACAATTCTTCTGCAGCATATCCGTGAAAATTGCACTTTTCTCTGCGAATTGCGGTATAAACCTGCGGTAGTATCCAATAAGTCCTAAGAAACTTCTTAGTTGTTTCTTTGTTGTTGGAGGAGGAAAATTCCTGATGCTATCTACTTTACTCATTAGAGGTTTAATTTTTCCTCTTCCCACTAGGTGGCCCAGGTATTTTACCTCCCTATTTGCAAAGGCACACTTCTTCGGGTTTAAAGTGATTCCCGCTTGCTTCATGGAGCACAAGACTGCCCTGATCCTCTTTAGATGCTCCGCCCAGGTGTTACTATGGATTATGACATCATCCATATATGATGCAAAAGCATAATTTTGGTGGGGTCGAAGTACCTGATCCACTAACCTTTGGCAGGTAGCCGCTGCTCCATGCAGTCCGAAAGGCATCCTCTTGAACTGGAAAAGGCCAACAGGGGTGCTGAACGCAGTCTTCGGCTTCGACTCCCTGGTGAGAGGGATTTGCCAATATCCTTTTGTCATATCAAGGGTGGTTAAGTATTGAGCCTGTCCCAGCTGGTCCAATAGCTCTTCAATTCTTGGCATTGGATATGCATCAAAAACTGATATGGCATTTACCTGCCGGAAGTCAATACAAAATCTTAAAGATCCATCAGGCTTCGGCACCAGGACTATGGGGCTATTCCAGGGACTCTTTGACTCCTCTATTACTCCCATGTCCAACATCTCCTGGACTTGTGCCACTACTTCCTGTCTCTTGGCTTCAGGCAAGCGATATGGCCTTTGACGAACTAATTTCCCAGGTGGAGTTATTATTTCATGGGCAACCAAATGTGTCTCCCCAGGTTTGGGTGTCAACACATCTGGAAACTCTTTGAGCAATTTCTTAATTTCTTCCTGTTGTACCACTGTCAGGTCCTCACCTATTTGGGGCTCTGATTTTTCTTTACAATCAGATACCTGGGGTCCCAAATCTTCCTCTTCATTCACCTCCCTCTCTCGGGCACAGGTGGCAGCTAGGCTTTTAACCCCTTTGACATCAGTAGAACCAAAGCCTTTGGTTCCACGTTCAGAATTCTCCAGGGATGTGACCTCCTCCACAGGTGGAAAACCCAGCCTCTCACAGATCAATTGGGCAATTTTGTCTCCTGTCTTCACGTGATAATCATTCTGTCCAAAGTTAAATAACAGAACTTTAATATTGCCCCTGCAATCGGGATCAATTACTCCCGCACCCACATCGATGAAATATTTAAGGGCTAATCCGGACCTTGGGGCTACTCTCCCATAACATCCAATAGGTATTTCCACTTGGAGACCGGTGTCAACCAGGGCTCTCCCTTGGCTAGGTACCGTCACATTTTCTATGCTGCACAGGTCAAACCCAGCAGCTTGAGGGGTTGCCCGCTTAGGAGCTTGGGCCTTCTCTGTGACCCTATGGTACTTTAGGACAAATATCTGCTTTGGGGTAGCTTGGTCTTCTGGACGCTTAACCATCTTTTTAGCTGGGGTCTGAGGACTTCCAAATAAAGGCCCGGGAGCTATTACCATTAAACCTTCTCCCTCCTTCTTTCCTAGTCCTTCCACTAGACCCTGCTTAAATCTTGGCCAGTCTCTTCCTAGAACCAAATCAACGGGTAGCCTAGGCACCACTGCTAACAGGACTTCCTCTTGTCCCCCCAGGCACTTAACCTTTAGCCTATAGGTGGGATATGATGTTGCAGCACCATGAATGCATCTGATGTGAACTTGGCTTTCAGGGGTTCTAGGCACAAATCCTTCTTGGGCCTCTATCCTCTTCCAAAGCCTTTTTGACATCATACTCTGGTCTGCCCCAGAGTCTAATAAAGCATTTGTGGTAATTCCTTGCACATCAACCATCAAAAGAAATCCTTCTTTGGGCTGTTTTAAATCCAGACCCATTAAGCTAGTGTGTGTCTGGCATCTTTTTTCTAATTGTCCCCATTTTCCACACTTGAAACATTTCTTTCTATTCCACTGTGTCATCTGGTTTGATACAGTACATTCATTTTCAGAAACATTTTTAATTATTTTCTTTTCTGATACAGCACATCTAGCCTCCGCATCCATCTTTAGAGGGCCACCCATTCTATGGCAAGCCTGTGTGGCTTCCAAGAATCTCTTTGCTAGCATGGTTGCCTCTCCAAGATTTTGGCAATTTTGCTGTATAAGGAAAGTGTGCAAATCTTTAGGCACCCCAAACATAAATTGTTCCAGCATTATAATATCTAATAACATTTCTACTGTCTTTTGCTCAGGCTCCAACCATTTTACAGCTAAACCTCTGATTCTCTGACTCAGAGCCCTGGGTGTTTCACCCACTCTCAATGTAACAGCTCTAAACATTCACCTTACTCTGAAATAGACAACCCTAGGCGATCTCTAATAGCAGCCTTTACATCCTTATAATTCAAAGCCTGGGCTGCTGGCATTGCTCTATATGCTGCAAGTGCCTCTCCAGTTAATGAGGCTGCCAGCCTTACTGCCCACTGGGTCTCTGGCCATGCTAATGCTTGTGCCACTCTTTCAAAAGACTCTAGAAAATCATCAACATTATCATCTGGAGTTAGCTTCCCAAAACTAAATGCCCCAATCCCTTGATTGAGTCCCACACTGTCCACCTGTGGTGTACCAGTATTCAGTGCTGGTCTTGCATCTGTTCCACTTTGGTTCTTCAGCTCAACTAGGGCTTGCACCAGATCAAGCACTGGCTTCTGCTGGTCCATTAAGGCTCTCATAGCAGTGTCCTGAGCCTGCTGTGCTAGCTCCTGCTGCCTGCTGAATTGGGCTGCCATCCACTGAGCTAGTTCCTTTGGATCCATCTTGAACCCTGTAAGAAAATACAAAGAAAAAAACCCACAGTGCACCACCTTCCAAACAGGTGTTTTTTTCTACACTCTTTTTTTTTTTTTTTTTTTTAATTACCCCTGTGCTTACTCCCATCCACCACTAGACATGCCCAGGTACTTATTACCTTGTCTCAGTGATGATTCCAGCTCTGCACAGGGTCTTTTCCTCCTGGGACAGCTTCCTCTCCTCCAAAGTGCAGTTGAGGGAAAATCTTTTTTTTTTTTTCAGCTTTAAACTTGAACTGTAGTTGTAATCCTCAGCAAGTAAATCCTTTTTGTGCAAAAGCAATCCGAAAAACTACGCCATTTGTCAGACGGCTGCCTGGGTGAGAATCTTCACAGTCTTGACAATGCATATATTTATATGATTTTTGCAAGGTATTGTGGGTAATGTAGTTCATTCACACCAGACACAGCTGCTGACAATAATTTAGTTGTGCACAAGTGTTAAAGCCAATAAGATACTTCTTTATTTATGGGGTTATTTCTCCCAGCACAGATATGCTTGGTAGCACATAAATTACATTACTTGCTTGCAGTGTTTAACTTGGTAAAACAAAGTCAAAAATCAAAATCAGGAAAACAACCTTCAAACTTGTCAGGCAATTAGCTAATGTTTTCTTAGCATATCTCTAACAAACGAAAAGCCACAAAGAAAGAAATAAACTGTTCTTGTAAGGTTAACTTCTGATTACTTTCCACACAGATCCAGAAGTAATTCTCTCCTAGCTCACAAGCAATTAGGTGCAGCTCAATTGCTATCAGTTATCCAGCTGAAACCCTTCTATTGTGTGAGTCAAATCCTGCTTCAGGAGCTTTTCTTAGTGGAATAAAGAACAAATTTATATTTTCTTTGTGATGGCTACTGTGCTTTATCACAGAAAGTTACCAACGGAGTTTGGATAGAGAGCAGTCCATATAAACAATATCTTGATCTGCTATTATTTCCCCTTCATCAACAAGCATAGGGTCACTATCATGAATTGGCACAGATGAATCTTTCAATGGAGCACTTTCAGGAGAACACTTATTTCCCTGCTGTCTTTCAAGGTTATAGCTAGGGCATAGATCAATGTTCATACCTGAGCTTCCATTGTTGCTATAGTTCCTCTCTATATAGCCTGGCCAGTATGTAGTCCAGTTCTTATGTCCAGCCTTCCAGTCCTGATCCCTGGACACTGGATCTCTCTTCACATACCTTCTGGCATAGGTCTTAGAGTCCCTTCCACGTGCAGCCGTCTCCCTCACAGGTAGCCTCTGGTGATTCCTTGTTCTGCAGCACCATTCCTCTGGCTTTCCCCAGTCCAATGGTCTATGCTGGCCCTTGGAATACCTCCCAGTATACGTACTGCCTTGGACTCTTCTAGACCTCTCAAAGGCTTTTCTCCTCTTCCTTCCAGAGGGTTTCTTTCCTTCTCTATCCGTCCGGTTTGGCTTTTGCTTCTGCTGATTCTTCAGATGAAACTGATGATCCTTCTCTGCATATCCAAGGTGATCATGAAGATGGTCATCTGTAGAATAAACTCTACTCTTATTCTGCCTGGATGAGTGCTCCTCCCTAACACAGCGCAGCTGTGCTGAATCAGGCCCTGCCCTTTGAGATGAGTGCTTAGGGATTACCTCATAGCCCTCCTGATTGAACACACGTTTCCCCACTTCAGCTCCTCTAATGGCTCTTGGAAACCTGGTGCATTCTGGGACTGGTAGTCTTTTATGGCAAAATTCTGTTTTCTCATTTCTACCAGCACTGACAGGTTGCTTGTTCAGAGACACTTCACCTTTTCTATAGCTCCTTCCTGAGCTATGATAAGCTTCCTTATCACAAGCCTCAGGAATTGTCTGGCGGAGACCAGAGAATTGCTGCGGAACTGCCTTGCTAGATCCATCAATCTGTGGGTCCTGTCCACTGGTAGAAAGGCCTTTGCCTGAAAGGTGTCCAGCCTTGCTCCTATGAACTCCATGTTCTGTGAGGGGTGCAAAGTGGACTTTGCGAAGTTTATAACAAACCCCAGGTGGTGAAGCAGAGCAACAGTGCGAAGGGTGGCTTGATTGGCCTCTTGCGGGGATCGATCCCTGATGAGCCAATTGTCTAGGTGTGGGAAGACAAAGAGGCCTTGAATCCTGAGGTAGGCCGCCACCACCGCTAGGCACTTGGTGAATACCTGGGGGCGGATGTAAGGCCAAAAGGCAGTACTCTGTACTGATAGTGGTTTCCTCCCACTACAAATCTGAGATATTGTCTGTAGTCTGGATGAATGAGGATGTGAGTATTAGCATCCTTTAGGTCTAAGGAGCATAGCCAATCTCCCTGCTGGAGGTAGGGCAGCAGGATTCTAAGGGTAAGCATCTTGAACCTTTCCCTCTCCAGGAACATGTTTAGATTCCGCAAATCTAGGATGGGTCTGAGAAGTACCTGGAATAGAAGCCTTGACCTCTCAGGTGGTGGGGCACCGGTTCCACTGCCTGTTCCTTTACAAGACTTGCCAACTCCTGCAGGGGTAAATCCCTGTGCAGAGAAAGTCTGGGAGGCTCCCCTGGAAAATAGGAGGGGGGTACCTGGTGGAAGTGGAGGAGACAGCCCTTCTGGACTATACTTAGGACCCAGGTATCCCTTGTGACGGCTGACCACCTGTGGGCGTACAGGGCCGGCCGGCCAGCCAGCCTCCAGTGCTGATAGGGGCCAGCTGAGGAGGAGAGGCTATGCCACTGGAGTCAAAACCCCGCTCCCTGCTGTGCAGGAGCCGGAGCTGGTGGCTTGGGAGCTTTCTGCCTACGGGGCCCATGTCTCTGCCCCTTGGCCTGCTGACCCTGTTGGGGAGCTACAGAGGCCTGAAAATAAGGGTACTGTTTATAGGCAGATGACTTCCTCGGGTAAAAGGTCTTTTTCCCCGAGCCCTTCTTCTTCTGAGAAGGGGCAGAGGTTTTCCTGGACAGCCTTGTCCGGGTAAGAGTCTCGGTCTCGGTTTTTACAGCCTTGTCAGCCATGGGTTTGCCAAAGAGGTTTTCACCTCGGCAGGGGACATCGACCAACTTGTCCTGCACCCATGGCTCGAGGTCCGATGACTGTAGCCAGGCCTGACGGCGTGCACCGATGCCGACCACGGCTACCCGGGCCGAAGCCTCCAAGCCATCATAGGCTGCTCAAGAGATAAACTTCGAGCACTCACGAATACCCGAGGACAGAGCATTGAACCTCTGCAAAGGTTCCTCGGAGAGACCAGCAGAGAACCCGGCAATCTCCTTTGCCAGGTCTTGAAGGTACAATGCATATAGTTTATTGTAGTTATATAGTTGATATAGTTTACCTGTACTCCCAAGTTCTACATCCCTGTTACTTGTAAAATGCACTACAGTTACTCTGTATGTATATGTTTAGTTTCATGTAAACCGCGCTGATGACAATAGTGCGGTATAGAAGAGATGTTAAATAAATAAAATAAATAAAAAAATACATGCCCATGTACAGCTGGTAGGTCTGGACACGGCAAGCTAGCATAGAGCCCTGGAAGCACTTCTTACCGAGGTCATCCAGGTTCCGGGCCTCCCGGCCGGGAGGCACCGAGGAGTGCATCTTCTGACTCTTCAGACGATGCATGGCCGATTCCACAACCATGGAGTGGTGCAGTAATTGTGCCTTTTGGAACCCGGGGCTCTTGCGGACTCGATAGATGGAATCGACCTGCTTGCTCAAAACTGGCGTTGAGGCCGGTGCCTCCCACATGTGGAATAGCAGCCGTTCCAGCATCGGAGGAACCGGTACAGTAAAGGTCTCCTCTGGGGGAGAGTCATACTGCAGGGCCTCAAACTCCTCGGCTCCTCCTCGGGATCCACGGGGAATGCCAAGGCCTTGGCCATATCCCGCACGAAGTCCAAGAACCGGGTATCCTCCGGTGGGGACCGTCTCCAAGGCTCGGACTCCGGTGAGTCCGATGGGACACACCGAGTCCGAAAGGTGTCGGGTGACTCCTCATCCTCCGTTTCCCAGCCGGACTCCTCGGAAGAGGAATCAAGCAGCTCCGGTTAGGCAGGCACCGATGCCATCCGCCCCGACGCCGAGGGTACCGGCATCGACAACCTCGGTCCCGAACGGGAGGCCGAGGGGGACCTTGGCCGAGGATCGACTCGAGTGCACATGGACTCGAGGATTGGCTCAGCCTCCAGGGTCGACTTGGACGTCGATGTCCCAGTGGTCGGGGCAGATGCACCGGTGAGACCGGCGATCAGTGCCCGCTGCTGTTCCATGAAGGCAGCCAAGCTGCTCTCCAAGGTCGTCAACCTGAGTCTGAGCTCAGGAGACTCAGCAGTCCCCGACTCGGGCCCCGACAGCATCGGGCCCGACGTTGGCTCCCCTGGAGGAGAGTCCACGAGGACTACAGTACTCACGTGACCCGGGGACTTCATTTCCACACAAGGTTGTTTTGCAGGCCTCACCGACTCCAAAGACCCGGGACGGTGCTCGGGGCTATGCGACTTGGCCCTCGAGGAGCCAAGTGCGTCCACCAACGCCGCCCTCGCAGCTTTTTTCTTCCTGAGATGCTCCCGTGAGGGAGACCCCCTCTCAGAGGAACCTCGACGCTGCTCGGGTCCAGAGTCCCGAGACGTCGAGGCCTCTGACGAAGTCCGGGCCTGTCCGGACGCGGAGTCAGAGAAGATTCTTTCCTTTTGGTGCTGCCGACTCCTCAACGCTTTCGAGGACATCTTCCCACACGGACCACAGATAATCGGGTCGTGATTGGGTCCGAGGCACCGGCGGCAGCAGTCATGTGTGTCGGTGAGAGACATAAGCTTCTTACACCGATCACACTTTTTAAACCCGCTGGCAGCCATCAGGGGAAAAAGGGCCCCTGCGAGGTCAAAAGACAGGGCTGCCAGTGAAAAAAGAAAAAATGGCGCGAACGCTAGTCACTAATGTGATGAAGAAGATGCTAGTGAGCCTATGGAGATAGGAAAAACTAGTGAATGTACTTTTAAAGAACGTGACAGGTCTGCAATACACACACTGCAGAGTGCAGCTAGAGTAAGCACAGAGAGTCTGAAGTTAGGTTGCCACACCCAAGCTATCCTGAGGTAGTTACAAACTTAGGGGATGATCACACACACCTGAGGGGAGTGAGAGAGATCCCAACAGAGAAGCAGCTTTATAAGCCTTGCTTAGTGTAGATGAGGAATAACTCTACTAGGCCCCAAATGTAAATTGGATATAATCAGTGAGGTAGAAGAAACAGCTGCAGATGAACAAACTGATACACCTATGACCTATCCAGGATATGCAGACTTAGAGCTGTCAGATTCAGAGACAGACAGCCGATCAGGATCAATAATATCTATTGGAATAGAACAAAAAACAGCTATACATGAAACTATACATGAGACAGGATTGTAGACCTAGGAAAAGACAGGTCTGAATTACATTTAAAACTATCTCTTTAAAAGACATTTCTGCTTTTATTGAATTTAGCAACTGGAACTTGTGGCATTAGCAAATAGAGTTTGTGTAACAATAGATATTAGGTCAGAGTGTAGTTCCTTAATTAAATAGAACAGAGGGTGAGGGTGCTCATCCTGCAAGCGGATAGGTTAAAACAGTTACTGGGTCAGGTTGCACTGATCTTGTGAAATTGGCTCTGATTCACTTAGTAAATATAACGGATATAGCTTAATAGAAGTCAGCAAATACAATAAGTAACTAATTAGCTTTTACTAATAAAGTGAAATAACAGCGACACCTACTGAATTTAGTAAATATAGTGATGAGACATAACTTCTGCTTTTTATTAATAATGTTGTCTATGTTAGCAAAAATAATGTACACGTGGAATTTGGAAAGTACCAGATGTAATTAAAGATTAACTGAATCAGCTGATATCTCCCAATAAAAGTCAGAGCCCTATCAGGCCATCTTTGAAGAGGCTAGATGGCTATGTCAAATTAGACTCCATGTGTCTCTTCCCTATAGAGCTCAATAGAGATTGATTAATGAACTAATTAATTGTGTCGTGTCTTTTCTTCCTGTTGTGTGGTATAAGGGATATAAAGAATCCAGGTATTGTGTATGGGATTCCAGACCCCAGCAGGGTAAGAGTCTACAGATTTGTGCCGTGACTCGGATTCCTTTACTTTTCAACAGGACACTTAAATACACAAGCTGTGAGTGAGTATATTAGTATTGACAGATATCTGTGTGAAGTGTAATTACCATGGGAAATAATACAGCTAAGACAGCTGAAAAGAAGCAGAGATCTCAGTTAGAGAATTGGGATGAGAAAGCTCGGGTAGCTTTAAAGAAAGGGAGTCCCAATTATGATATGAAGAAACAATTTGGGGATTCCTCGTTAGATTATGTATCTAAGTGGCATTCAGTAACTGCTGGTAATCCTAAGTTGCAGTTCCCCTTGGGGGGCACGTTTCATGAGTCCAAATTGAAGTATTTACAATCTGTGTTAGCATTAAATGAGAATATTCCTGCCAATAGTCATGAATGGATTACCTATAACATTTGGTGTTCCAGAGCTGCAGAGAAAAGTAAACACACTAATGATTCTACAATTCAGCAGGTCAGAGACCAGGTGTATCGAATGGAAGAGCAAATATGTGTATTAACTAAACAAAGAGAAACTGATAGTGGTAGAATTGAAAAAGTACATAACTGTGAACCTTGCACTTTAGCGTCCGCGCCTCCAGCTTATGAAGAAGAGGTCACTGCACTGGCTATTTCCCTGCCTAGGACTGATGTGCCGGCTGTAGCTGCCAGCCAAGATCGGGTGGCGCCCTCCATCTCACTGGATAGCAAGTCTGGTATCTCTACCCCTGTTAAAACTGACATTTCCAGTGTAGTTGTATCACCTTCTGATGTTTCTTTAAGGGGTGCAGTTGGGGGTGGTGAATTCTGTGCATCTACCCCTATAGATTCTACCTATAAGCCTCGGACCACTAGAGCTCAGCAATTGACTAAAGATATTATAAAACTTGAGCAGTTAATTGGCATTGAAGCAAGTCACCTTAAGGGCTTAAATACTGTGGAGCAGTTAACACAGTACCATGATCATCTTGTGAATAAAGCTCGTACATTAATTGAACTAATTACAACTGTGTTTGAGGCATTAGATTTGCAGGTAAAACAGCATACTGTAAGTTTGTTGCCTCACAGTAAACGTAAGGAAATTGTAATCGAGGCAATGTCAGCTGTTGCCAAGGGAATTGAATATTGGACCAAGGCTCCATTGAATTCTAATTGTCAGAGTTTACAGTGTTTAACTTTGGAATTGGGTGAATCATTAGCTTTAGATAAACAAAATAAAGAACAAAGTAAAGGTGATTTGCTTGCTCCGTTCCGGGCTTTTCCAAGAGGAGATGGAGGTTTGGTTACCTTGGCAACAAATTGGTCCCCAGCCGAAATTTTTAGCTTAGCTCGATCATGCCCTGATTCAAGGGAAAAGCCTGGTCAGTTTGTAGATTATTGGCGACAGCTAATAACTACTTATGACCCTTCGTGGGTAGATCTACAAAATTTATTAAAAGCAGTTTTTCTGAATCCTATAGAGTTAAGGGCAGTCACCCACCCTCAACTGCTAGATAATCAAGCATGGGTGTGGCCCTGTGCTGATCCAGTGATTAATGCTACTGATGCTGTTCAAATGGATGCGTTTAGGGGTCATAGGGATAATTTGTTAAAGGCAATTGAAAAGAAGTGTACCCCGGTCAGGGATTTGTCCAAACTCTTGGATTTAAAGCAGTGTGGGGGTGAAACTGTGGCCCAGTATCACACTCGCTGCTGCCTAGCGTTCAGAGATTTTTCTCCTCAGAATGCTGAGATGGAGGGTTTTGCTTCTATTTTTGTGAATGGACTGCAACCAGAAATAAAAGATATTCTTGAAAATGCTTGACTTGGATGGTCTACTAAGTCTGCACAAGAGATCCTGGAAGCTGCTTTACATGCAGAAAAGCGAATCCAGAAGCAGAAGGAAGCTGACAAAGGTAAACTTGATCGTCAACGTCAAAAACTTTTAAATTTACAAGTAGCAAGTTATGAATCCCGCTTTCGGGGACGTGGGAGAGCAAGTGATGGAAGAGGTATGGTACCCTTTAGAGGAAGAGGGCGTGGCAATATGGGAGGACAGAAAGGGGATCGTGCCTGTTATGGTTGTGGGCAAGTGGGCCACCTGATTAGAGATTGTACTAAGCCAAGGGGTAATTTTCCCCAATCTGGGATGCGACAGGATGCTGTTAGATATCCATCTGTCTCGTACCCTGTGTGTCTGACCCTAACCAGCCTTCAGTGATGACCCAATACTATGCAGAGACTGATGTGGACTATAGTGAGGACTGACTAGGCTTGGTTGTGTGTCCCAATACATAGGGGGAAATACGTGCTACTGTCCTGGGGTATGAATTGCTTTTTCTATTAGATACAGGTGCCTCTACATCTGCCATAGCACTATCCCAGTTACCTCCTCCTCTATTTGAAGCATTACCTACAGCTCCTAAAGTACCTTGTGAAGGAATTGAAGGAAAGACTATAATGCATCAAAAATTATCTGATGTGCCAATTATAGTGGAGGGAAAATTATATCATACAGATTTTCTGGTAGGCCCTACTTTGCCTGTCAACTTGCTTGGTCGAGATTTTTTATCCAGAAACAAGACTGTTATAAGCTGGGAAACTGGCACTTTGACGTGTACCTTGTGTCCCCTGCAAGTACAACAGCCTATAGCTGTGACACCAGCTGTCAGCTGTTGCGACTGTTCCACCATTGGACACCCTTCCTTCCACCTTGTGGGCGGTACCAGGTGATGATATTGGACATCTCAACATTCCTCCAGTCAAGATTGAAGTACAACCAGGAGCTCCACTACCATATGTGCGTCAATATCCATTGCCTGCAGCGTCGGTGGCTGGAATACGGCCAGTAATTGAAAATCTGCTGTCTCAGGGTGTGTTGGTACCCACTTCTTCTCCTTGCAATACGCCTATCTTACCTGTGTTAAAGGCTGATGGTAAGTCCTACAGATTTGTGCAAGATTTGAGAGCGATAAATCGTATTGTCCTGCCGATTTTTCCACTTGTGCCCAACCCTCATGATATTTGGACTCGCATACCATGTGACTCCACCCACTTCTCAGTTATAGATTTAAGCTCCGCCTACTATTCTATAGCGGTGGGGGAGGAGTCGAGGTACTTACTGGCATTCACGTTTGAAGGGCGCCAGTATACCTGGACTACCCTGTCTCAAGGCTACACGGAGAGTCCTGCTTACTTTTCGCAGGCCCTTAAAGCTGCTTTACAAGACTTGGCGTTGGACAAATCTGTGCTGATTCAGTATGTAGATGACTTACTTATTTGTTCTCCTTGTTATGATGCGTGCATTACTGATACTATGTTAGCTCTTGTACATATCTCTCATTTGGGATTGAAAGTGAATCAATCAAAATTGCAATTTGCTGTACCACAAGTAATCTTTCTGGGTGTATGCCTTTCTTCTGCTGGCCCCTCTATCACTGCTCAGAGAATTGGGCCTATTATGTCAATGTCTTTTCCTGCTACTGTACCTCTGATACGCCGCTTTCTAGGCCTTCTAGTGTTCTGTCGCCAGTGGATACCCGATTTTGCTGAACGTGCTGCTCCACTGTGTGCCCTGCTTGGTCGTGACGCTCCAGAGGGTATTATAGTTCCTACTGAAGTCCAGCACAATGCTTTCCACTCTTTGCGGCAAGCGCTACTGAAGTCACCTTGTCTTTCATTTCCAGACTATAACTTGCCCTTCCCGCCTTTATGTAGCTACATCTACTAAGGCTGCTGTATGTGTTTTGGCACAACGCTTTCCTTCTGGACTCAAGCCTTTAGGCTATTTCTCTCAAGCTTTTGATCCTGTTGTTTCTGGCATGCCGCCATGTTTTCAATCTTTAGCTGCTGTGGTATTTGCAATACAGACTACTGACTTCCTTGTTCTCCAACATGAACTGCATGTATACACATCTCACTCAGTAGCTAGGTTATTGCATTTGGCAAAAACTCAACCTTTATCCAGTTCTCGGTTATTGTTATTTGATTTGGCAATTTCTCAAGCACATGTAACTTTACATGAGGTTTCCTTGTTACAACCAGCTCAAATTTTGGCTTCTTTGGGGCCACTGTTACACTTGTCTGACCCTGATGGAACTCATGATTGTCTTTCTTCTGTAACAGCCTATTCAAAGGCTAGGCCTGATTTGTCTGCTGTACCTTTGTTAAACCCAGACTGGGTTCTATTTACTGATGGTTCTGCCTTCCGTGATGAACATGGGAATTTACTTGTGGGGTATGCTGTAACTACTGTCGATTCTGTAATAGAAGCAGGAGCGTTGCCGTTTGCAAGTGCCCAGTTGGCAGAAGTGTTCGCTCTCATTCGGGCCTTGGAAATGTCTACGCATTTGGTTGTTAATATCCATAGTGACAGTAGTTACGCAATCGGGGTTCTGTGGGACTTTGGAAATATTTGGGCTCAGCGGGGGTTCTTGACTGCTGCACATAAGCCCATTAAACATGCCCGCTATATTGAACAGTGCTTAAGCCAGCTCAAGTAGCTGTCTTGAAATGCAAAGGACATGATCTTAATGGTACTGTGGTGTCACAAAGCAATCAGTTTGTAGACCAAGCTGCTAAAGTTGCAGCAGCAGGACCTGCGGTTCCATCACACCTTTTATTAACTCTTCGTTCACCTGCAGCTTCTACTTCTGGCTCATTATCTCTGGACTTGATGCGTTCTCATCAGGACACAGCTGACTTCACCGAAAAACAGGACTGGCTCTCTTGGGGAGCATCACCTGATGGTACTGGTCTTTGGTTAAGGGACAATTTGATTATCTGTCCTAAATCATTGTTATACCCTATTGCCTTGTTCTTGCATCATAAGTTGCATTTAAGTGTTTTAGCTATGACAAAAGCTTTTGCTCAATTGTGGCATAATCCTACATTTGCTTCTGCTGCTCATGCTGTGTGTGTTTCTTGTCTCCCATGTTTGCAAGCAGGAAGATCTGGGAGCACTTTGCGCGCATCACCTTCTCCGTCCTTGCCTAGGCCTCGAGGACCCTTCCTCTTCTTGCAAATGGACTTTACTGATCTGCCTTGTGCCAAGGGGGGAAGGAAACATCTTTTGGTTTTTACTTGCTTATATTCTGGATGGCCTGAGGCCTACCCAACAAACTCTTTGTCTGCTGCTACTGTTTTGAAATGCTTGCTTACTCAGTTTATTCCCTTGTGGGGTGTACCTTTGGTTTTGTCTTCTGATCAGGGTCCCGCATTTACGGCAGAAGTCTGGAAAGGCGTAACTGCATTTTTCGGCCTTCACCAGCAACTTCATCCTCCGTATCATCCACAAAGCTCTGGCCAAGTGGAACGGATGAATCGGACGCTGAAGGCGCTTCTCCGGTCTCTGACTCATGATTGGAGTCTGTGATAAGGAAGCTTATCATAGCTCAGGAAGGAGCTATAGAAAAGGTGAAGTGACTCTGAACAAGCAACCTGTCAGTTCTGGTAGAAATAAGAAAACAGAATTTTCCCATAAAAGACTACCAGTCCCAGAATGCACCAGGTTTCCAACAGCCATTAGAGGAGCTGAAGTGGGGAAACGTGTGTTCAATCAGGAGGGCTATGAGGTAATCCCTAAGCACTCATCTCAAAGGGCAGGGCCTGATTCAGCACAGCTGCGCTGTGTTAGGGAGGAGCACTCATCCAAGCAGAATAAGAGTAGAGTTTATTCTACAGATGACCATCTTCATGATCACCTTGGATATCCAGAGAATTGTCCTCAGTATCCTGAGAATCAGCTTGAGTTTGATCATCAGTTTCATCTGAAGGATCATCAGAAGCAGAAGCCAAACCGGACGGACAGAGAGGGAAAGAGACCTTTTGGAAGAAGGAAGAGAAAAGCCTTTGAGAGGTCTAGAAGAGTCCAAAGCAGTACGTATACTGGGAGGTATTCCAAGGGCCAGCATACACCATTGGACTGGGGAAAGCCAGAGGAATGGTGCTGCAGAGCTAGGAATCACCAGAGGCTACCTGTGAGGGAGACGGCTGCACGTGGAAGGGACCCTAAGACCTGTGCCAGAAGGTATGTGAAGAGAGATCCAGTGTCCAGGGATCTGGATTGGAAGGCTGAACATAAGAACTGGACTACATACTGGCCAGGCTATATAGAGAGGAACTCTAGCAGCAATGGAAGCTCAGGTATGAACACTGATCTATGCCCTAGCTATAACCTTGAAAGACAGCAGGGAAACAAGTATTCTCCTGAAAATGCTCCATTGAGAGATTCATTTGTGCCAATCCATGATATTGAACCCATGCTTGTTGAACAAGGGGGAATAATAGCAGATGAGGATCCTGTTTATATGGACTGCTCTCTATCTAAACTCCGTTGGTAACTTTCTGTTATAAAGTACAGCAACCATCACAAAGAAATACAAATTTGTTCTTTAATCTACTCAGAAAAGCTCCTGAAGCAGGATTTGACCCACACAGTGGAAGGCAAGCAAGCTAAGGGGTTTCAGCTGGTAACTGCTAGCAATTAAGCCTTACCTAATTGCTTGTGAGCTAGGAGAGAATCACTTCTGTATCTATGTGGGAAGTAATCAGAAGTTAACCTGAAAAGAACAGTTTGTTTCTTGCTTTGTGGCTTTTCATTTGTTGTTTTCCTGATTTTGACTTTGTTTTTTCCAAGTTAACACTGAAAGCAAGTAACCTGATTTATGGGCTACCAAGCATATCTGTGTTGGGAGAAATAACCCCATAAATAAATATCTTATTGGCTTTACCCAAGAGCACAACTAAATTATTGTCAGCAGCTGTGTCTGGTGTGAATGAACTACATTGCCCACAATACCTTGCAAATCATATAGAAATATGCACTTGCCGAGAGTGTGAAGATTCTCACCCAGGCAGCCGTCTGACAAGTCGGGATTGGGTGGAAGCTTTGCCGTTTGCTTTGTTCTCAGTCCGTAATTCTCCTCAGAGAACTCGACAAGGGCTTACCCCTTATGAAATTGTGACAGGACGTCCAGCCACCACTCCAGCACATGTGATAATTCCACCAGATCAATTACCGGATCCCCAATTACTGCGCAGCGACTTATTATCGTATTGTAAATATCTGTACCAAACGCTGGTATCTCCTTCCTTTTTGCAGCTTACAAAGCAGGGAGCTCAGTCACAATCAACCCCAGACGTGGACCCAGGAGACTGGGTACTCATCAAGGATCCAGCACCAAAGTCGGCTCTAGCAGCGAAGTTTCTGGGACCCTTCCAAGTATTGCTGGTGGGATATTCGGCATTGAAGGTGAAGGGGCGAAAGGCGTGGATACATCTGGACCAGTGCAAGAAAGCTCCGTCCCCTGGATAAGACAACTTCCTCCTAGGCCAACTGCTGAAGAATTAATTGAAATTGAACTGGACGCATTTCCTCCAAGTTCATCTCCACTTGACCAAGAGAGTGACTGTGAAGTTGTTGGACAATCAAAACCTAATCCAGAATTGGTTATTGATAACTGGTTAATATGCATATTCGCAGTAGCATTGGCATTGTTTTTGTTTTTCTGGATTTGGTGTCTATCAGCTCTTTTGGCAGTATCGGAAGCATAGATGAGTTAATGAGGAAGTTATCGGAAAAGCCAACAATGCCCCCTGAACAACAGGCAATAGTAGATAAGATGCTCCGGGAATTGGGGTTAGTTACTACTCCCCCTCCTGCGATTCCAGCTCATACAGTTCCTGAGTATGATCCACATGCTCCTTGGGCAAAACATGGTACCTTCTATAATGTGTTTCATTCTCACATCTATTCCTTAATCCAGCGTTTTAATATTTCCAGCTGTGCAGTGTGCTTGCCTCATCCAGCAGCTACACAGTTTGGATTTTTGCCGCGACCTCGACCTATTTCTTTGCAAGAGCTGAAGGAATTGTCTGTGAATAAAACACTGTTTAATTTTACTATCACATGGCCAGAAGGAGTAACCCCTGCTCCAAGAATTATCAGCCCTCAGCCAATGGCTGACCCTCCTATTTGTTTCCAGAGAAAAGGAGCTTATCCTGTGGGTGAAACTCCTTTGTCTAAATGTCAGACTGTCATGACTAACAACCATATCCATTTAGTGTTAGAATCTACTACAGCAAGTTCTGTACAAGCCCTTTCAAATTTAAAGGTAGTCAATGTCATTCCTGACCCCAAAACTCGTCTTGATCAGTATGAATTACAATATTATGATCAGGATGGGTTCCCAGCATATGGGAAGTATAGATTGCAGAATAGCAAAGATGGTTTGTCATCTGGGTATGTTGACAATTATGTGTATCCCTATTTAGGATATTATCACCCATGGTTAAGAAATATGGGGCCTGGAACTGAAGTTCTAATCACAGAACCTAAAGATTTTAAAATTTTGCCTGATGGACTACTTGCCTTGGTAGGTCACTATTTTGTGTGTGGAACTTTAGCTTATGTTCGATTGCCTGTTGATTGGTCTGGCAATTGTTACATAGCTACCCTTGACTTACCATGGAAACTGGTCCCTTATGAGACTTTACTAGGGACGCCCCCAAGTCGTCAGCGCAGAGCAACAGATGACTCTAGTGCTGATATACGTGCAGCAAGGAAATTACTAGAGGATACCACTATGTTAACCCAACAAGAAGTAAGCACCTTCACAGGAACAGTGTGGCTAAGTACTTTTGGTGCCATACGTCCTACACAACGTTATGGAGAGCAATTATTGCGAATTTATGCCCTAATTGAAGTAACAGCCCAAGATTTGACTGATGCTATTACAGTCATGCAAGGTACTGTAGATAAATTGACTGCCTACTCTGCACAGAATAGGATGGCCCTAGACTATTTGCTAGCCAAAGAAGGAGGAGTCTGTAACGTCATAAGAGAGCACTGCTGTACGTTCATCAGTTCACAAAGTAAGGTGGTCTCAGGTATCCTAGAACAGGTAAGGAAAGAAACTCACTTCTCTAAAGATAATATAGAAGGAACTTCTGATTCTGTCTGGCCCTGGTTTGATAACATGTGGAGTGGCTTGTCAGGTCCAGTAAAAGCGATACTGACAGGCCTGTTTGGTTTCCTAGTAGCCCTCCTACTTTTAGGAATTGGTTTTGCTTGTTTTATGAAGTGTTGTACTACATACTTGTCCAAAACTACAAATACTATTGCAGTTTTGAAATTAAGAAGTGTTCCTAGTACTGGAGACTTGCTCCGGGAAATGCCCTTTTATGAAGAATGTGGTTCTGGGCAGAACCAAAGAGAGGACTGTAGACGAGGAATAACTCTACTAGGCCCCAAATGTAAATTGGATATAATCAGTGAGGTAGAAGAAACAGCTGCAGATGAACAAACTGATACACCTATGACCTATCCAGGATATGCAGACTTAGAGCTGTCAGATTCAGAGACAGACAGCCGATCAGGATCAATAATATCTATTGGAATAGAACCAAAAACAGCTATACATGAAACTATACATGAGACAGGATTATAGACCTAGGAAAAGACAGGTCTGAATTACATTTAAAACTATCTCTTTAAAAGACATTTCTGCTTTTATTGAATTTAGCTACTGGAACTTGTGGCATTAGCAAATAGAGTTTGTGTAACAATAGATATTAGGTCAGAGTGTAGTTCCTTAATTAAATAGAACAGAGGGTGAGGGTGCTCATCCTGCAAGCGGATAGGTTAAAACAGTTACTGGGTCAGGTTGCACTGATCTTGTGAAATTGGCTCTGATTCACTTAGTAAATATAACGGATATAGCTTAATAGAAGTCAGCAAATACAATAAGTAACTAATTAGCTTTTACTAATAAAGTGAAATAACAGCGACACCTACTGAATTTAGTAAATATAGTCATGAGACATAACTTCTGCTTTTTATTAATAATGTTGTCTATGTTAGCAAAAATAATGTACACGTGGAATTTGGAAAGTACCAGATGTAATTAAAGATTAACTGAATCAGCTGATATCTCCCAATAAAAGTCAGAGCCCTATCAGGCCATCTTTGAAGAGGCTAGATGGATATGTCAAATTAGACTCCATGTGTCTCTTCCCTATAGAGCTCAATAGAGATTGATTAATGAACTAATTAATTGTGTTGTGTCTTTTCTTCCTGTTGAGTGGTATAAGGGATATAAAGAATCCAGGTATTGTGTATGGGATTCCAGACCCCAGCAGGGTAAGAGTCTACACTTAGAAGGAGAGAAAGAGAAGAAGAAGAGGGAGAAGACGACGAAGCAACACCAAGAAAAGCAGCCGGAGGGGCTGTTGTTGCAGGATAAGAAAAAGTTCCAAAGAGGCCAGCAGTTCCAAGGTGGAGAGCTCCAAGGAGAAGCCGTCAGGAGAGGTACCAGGAAGGCAGAGCTCAGGGAGAGAGAGCATAAAAGTCTTCCCACGCCTATGCCAGACTGGAAGTCTCAAGGTGTTCAGAGGTGGGTGCCCAGGGCTCAAGCTAGGAGGCAGATGAACCCAGCCTGGAACAGGAAGCCAGCGATTAACACCAGAGGGGAACAAGCAAGGAGGCCAGGAACTGTTTAACTGCAGCTGGAGAGAGGTTTGTGAACCTAGCCAGAAAGAGATAGCTCAAACCCCAGATACCTGTCTTCCATACCAGGTAGACCACTGCTGGAGGGAATTACAGAGATCCCCCGAGAAAGTATATCCTGGGAGATACGGGGAAAGCGCAGAGCAAGTTGTTGTTTCTTCAGAGCAGGAAGAAATGCAGATAGATCCTAGCGAACAGGATTCCTTACTGTCTGAGTTTCCCATGGATTGCACATTATGTTTGGCTGGAAGCATGGAGTCCTTAACTGAAGAATAGCTTTCAGGATGTGCGCTTTTGGGTAACAGAGTAAAGAGGTCTGACCTTGTTGAAGGTAAGAGCTTGTTTAACCAAAGGAATATTGCCTAGCACCTGTACTTGGTGTTACTAAAGAAGTTAAGGATAAAAGAGAACATTTTTTCTAAGCTGAATGAAGAAGCTTGTGTTTTGTTTCATCTGCTATATTTTTGGATTAAAACCCTTGAACAGAAGTAGTGACTGTGAAACACATTCAACCTGAGTTTTGTAAATATCTTTTGAAATACTAACTGGAGAGAATATCCTGATGCTTTATGTTGAACCTTGTGACATTGGGGAAATAAAATCTTTATCATTTTACCTTCATACTGGTTTGTCACGGCTATACTTTTAAAAGGGAAACTACAAATCCCAACATGCTTCAGTTCTGAAGATAGTTTTCAACCCGTTTATGAAGGACATAATGTCCACCCTAGCTCTTTAGGCACGTTGCCAGGGGGCTGGGGTGTGACACTAAGGACAAAACCCAAAAAAGAAGACCGGGCTCGTTACCGATGTATCGGGCCCAGGCGGGAAAGGGAAACCGGCGTCGAACCGAAGAAACGGGTCAAACAGAACAAAATCCACTTTTTCCTCGGATGAAAACGAAACACGTCCGTCGGGCTCCGCAGAAAAAAGAAGACTGAGCAAGATGGCACCCTTGGGCGGGAAGGGGACCGCGCATGCGCGCTGCATTCCCAAAGGCTTTCTTTGAAAGCTGGGGAAATGCTCCGCACGGGGGCTCCGTCGGCACCAACGTCACCCATATGTGAGGACTGACTTCCTGCTTGGTCCCGGAGAATAAGAGGTTGCGAAGGATTGAGATGAGAAATGGGGGAGCTGGGCTGGAGGTTAGAAGAGTAGATGGAAAGTAGCTAGGTGAAAAGTCAAAAGAGGATTGAGGATGGAGAGTTGAAAATGAGTAGATGAATGAGTAAGGTGAAATTAGGCCTTACCTGCTAATTGTCTTTCCTTGAGGAACTCCAGTCCAATCCTGCACTTTAGGGTAGTGCACCTCTTCCAGCAGCTTGGAGACTGAGCACGTCACAACTTTGATGACATCAGGCTACATATATGACTGGCACCACCCACCAGCCTCCAGTAACCTATTGACAAAGCAGACTCACAGGAGCAACAAATAAGTTATCATTAGAAAGAAAAAACTCAATATGAAAAAACCTTACAGAACTTTCAAAAAACAGACTGTCCTGTAGTCCCCCCACAAGGTACAGCAACCCCCCCCCCCCAGGAACTCTCTCCCTGGCTCCCACCCATTAAACTGGGAGCCTCACTACTAAGGACAGCAAAAACTCTTTACCAGCTCCTTACCCACCCCACCACCCCTGGGAGGATGGGCCAGGTTACCCCTCTGTGACTGATTCCAGAACAACAAATGTTGCTTCTCAACCATCTAACAGTACTCTCATCCCCCCCAAGCCATCTAATATGCTGTAATTTTTCAGACCCGGGATCATGAGCACTGCCTGAAAACACAGATGGGAGGGTTTCGGGACTGGACTGGAGTTCCTCAAGGAAAGACAATTAGCAGGTAAGGCCTAATTTCACCTTCCTTATCGTCCCTCCAGACCAGTCCCGCACCTTAGGGATGTAACAAAGCCCCTCAAACACAGGAGGGAAGTGCAATACCAGCCTTGAGTGCTGCCGAACCAAAACTCGCCTCCCCCGCCGCTTGCACATCCAATCTGTAATGCTTCACAAATGTATGCAGGGAGGACCAAGTGGCTGCCCGGCAGATCTCTTCCGGCGGCACCAAACTCCACTCAGCCCAGGAGGCCAATTGCGCCCTGGTGGAATGGGCCCGCAGACCCTGCGGAACCGCTCTGCCCCGCAACAGATAGGCTGAAGCTATTGCTTCCTTAATCCACCTAGAAATGGAGGACTTCGCCACTGCTACCCCTTTAAGTGACCCCCCAAACAGAATGAAAAGGCGGTCCGACTTCCGAAAAGAAGCCGTCCTCTTCAGATATTTTTTCAATGATCGTCTGACATCGAGAAAACGCAACTGAGGGTCCCCCCTGGTTCTCTACTGACCCCGAAAAAAAAGGGAGAGCGACTGGCTGATTCAGATGAAACTGTGAGACCACCTTGGGCAAGAAAGCGGGTATTGTCCGCAGCACCACTCTCTCCCTGGATAAAGGAAAGAAAAGGCTCCCTACACGACAAAGCCTGAAGCTCCAAGATCCTACGGGCAGAACAAATAGCCACCAAAAATACCGTCTTCAAAGTTAAATCCTTCAGCGAACACGAATCTAGTGGCTCAAACGGCTCCCCCACCAATGCTGAAAGAACCAAATTGAAGTCCCAAGGAGGCACCAAGGACCGCAAAGGCAGACGGAGCTGTTTAACTGCCTTCAAGAAACGTACCACATCCGAATGTGTTCCCAAGGAGACACCCGCAGAGAGCTACCTGCCAGTCCCTTGTCGAGCCCTGTCTGAAGGAACTCCAACATTAACAGAACCGAAGCTGCCAAAGGCCTACAACCTTTCTGCGCACACCAAGCCTCAAAAATCCTCCACACCCGGATATAAGACAATGATGTAGACCTCTTTCTGGCCCTAAGAAACGTGGAAATGACCTGGGTGGAGTAACGTCGCTTTCTCAACCGCGCTCTCTCAAGAGCCATGCCATAAGCGAGAATCGATCCACTTGGGGTATGAGAACCGGACCCTGAAACAGATCTGATCGGCTTGGAAGCCGCCATGACTCGTCTGCCTTCAACTGCATGGGGCTAGTCTGGGGCGATCAGAATCACTAATCCCCTGTGTACCTCCACTCTCTGTATCACATGCCCTATGAGCGCCCATGGAGCAAAAACATATAGGAGACCCCCGCAGGGCCACCTTTGCACCAGTGCGTCTAGGCCCTCTGACATTCTCCCCCTCTGTTGGCTGAAGAACCTGCTTGCTTTGGCTGATGCAAAGATTGCCATCAAATCCATGACTGGTGTTCCCCACCGGCGTACCATCTGATCGAAGACTTCTTGGTTCAGCTGCCATTCCCCCGGACCCAAGCGCACTCGACTGAGATAATCGGCCGTCACGTTCTCTACGCCGGCCACGTGTGCCGCTGAAATGGCCAGCAGGTGGGCCTCTGCCAAATTCATTAACATCTCTGCTTCGCACTCTAACTTTACGCTTCCCGTGCCCCCCTGCCGATTGATATATGCCACCGGCGTGGCAGTCTGAGAAGATGTGAACCGCTTTCCCGCAGAGGAGCGGCAGAAACCTGTGCAACATGAATAGAACGACCCTCATTTCTAGTCGATTTATGGACTACATCCGCTCCGCCACAGACCAGTTCCCCTACGCTACCTGTCCTTCGCAGTGGGCTCCCCAGCCCGAGAGGCTGGCATCCGTTGTCAAGGTAATCCAGCATGGTGACTCCAACCGAGCCCCCGGCATCAGATGCTCCCTGCGGAGCCACCACCTGAGCGCTGACCGTGCTTGTCGCAGACATGGCAATGGATGGGAGAGGGGCTTCCGCTGATGTGACCATCTGCGCAGCAGAGCCCTCTGCAGCAGCCACATGTGCGCTGTAATGGGGAAGAGACATCCTGTGATATGGAAACAGAGGAACCTGAGTGCAGTAGGGCTGTTTCTGGTAGGAAGGATAAGCTCAGGACACCCAGTTGCCAGGAGCAACACAAACAATCCCAGCCACGAGGGCAGGAACCCCGCCCAGCTAACAAACAATCCCCATCTCCTGGTCCTGATAGCTTTCACCTGGGAGGGGGGAGGGCTAGATTAGCTCCCAAGCAAACGTATAAGAAACATTCATTAGAGTTTAGCAGCAGCAAAGGGAACAGCAAGAGAGAGAACAGGGAAGACGGAGGAGAACAGAATCAGCTGGAAAGTTTGTGCAAGCTGAGGTCTGGCTCTTGGAAGCAGCATCTGTCCCAGTGTGAAAAGAAAACGTATGTAAGTGATTCAGTGGATTCTGATTCTGAATGTGTGAGAGAGAGACAGAAAGCAGCTGACAGGAATAACTGGAGGAGCCGGGCACAAAAACCCTTTGACCAAAACTCCAGGTATTTATCCTATGGTGAAGGCACCCAAAGGAAGAAGTTACCAGTGAGGATAGCTGGGAAGCACTTACAAGCTCCAAGGAATGAAAGATATACAGTGCAAGACATCTGTATGTCAGAAGAAGAGGGTGAGCAGCCAGAATGCATAGAAAAACCTCTGAGGTTTAAACCCCATCCTGAGAGAGCTGTGCACGGACTTTCTCCTGCCTCAAAGCCAGAAGGTAGGCTGTATAATCATTGCAAAAGTGGTTATAAGAATTTCTCTCATAGAAACTATAAAGAATATGATTCTCCTCTAAGCTATGCCAAGAGATATAGTAAAGTTGATCCTTATCTCCTAGAGGAAATAATAGGGAAGCCTCTAGAACAGACAGCAGAGAATAATCTGGAAACGTTGTATACAAGGCAGAAGTTGTATTCAGCTGATAGCCAGCCTGAGTCAATGCTAATTGATCCTCCAGATGAAGAGTTGTCTGATACTCAAATGGATTGTACGTTAACAGTTACAAATGATAGGATTTCACTGTGCTGAGCCAGATATCTTGAAGAAGCTGGTCAACTGGCAGTTGAGAAGCACAGGACTTTATTTCCTAATACCAAGGGACTGTATGCAATGAATACCGTACCACTTGTGATTTAAGTTGGAAGCTGTTATAAGTTATTTTTCCTACCTTATGCCAGAGTGTATGACTTTTTGTTCCTATGTTACTTTGTGTTTGAATCCGCCCCGGGAGGGGAATTAAAAGCCTGTCTTTGCCTGAACCACTCGATTCACGACTACAACTTATTGAAAAGGTCCACAACTACACCCTTAACCTTTCAATAAAAGGTCTCCAGGCTACCTACCCCATATGCTGAAGCTACGGGCGGACTACTGGTGACAGCGCCCGCGCCCAAGGAACCAACTCAATTGTCGCCGCCATGGTCCCCAACATCCTGAGATAGTGCCATGCCGTAGATTCAGTCATGCGAAGGAACTCTCGGACCAACAGCCGCAGCGCCTCCTCCCTCTTCCATGGTAGGAATACCCTGCCTGCTCGAGTGTTGAAGCGAGCACCTAGGTACTCAAGGTTTTGCGACGGCGTCAGCTGACTCTTGGACACGTTGATTACCCATCCTAGACTCCTGAGAAACTCGACCACCCGCTTCGTGGCCCGAACGCTTTCCTGCTCGGATTTTGCGCGAATGAGCCAATCGTCCAGGTACGGGTGTACTAGAATGCCTTCCTGGCGCAACATCGCCACCACGACCATCAACTTTGTGAATGTCCGAGGGGCCATCGCGAGCCCAAAGGGCAGAGCTTGAAACTGAAAATGCCCCATTGGTATCACAAAGCGGAGGAACTGGTGATGGTCCGAATGAATGGGAACATGCAGATAAGCTTCGGTAAGGTCCAGTGAGGTAAGGAACTCGCCCTCTCTCACCGACATAATCACTAACCTGAGGGTTTCCATATGAAACCTTGGAACCCGCAGGCACCCGTTTACCCGCTTGAGATCTAGAATAGGCCGAAAAGAGGCTTCCTTTTTTGGGACTATGAAATAAATGGAGTAGCGACCTGCGCCGCACTGCTCTGCTGGTACCAGCACCACTGCCCCCAACCACAGGAGCCTGTCTAGCGTGTCCCTCACGCCATGTGCCTTGCCTTGCACTTTGCAGGGAGAGCGAATGAAGGCAGGCAGCAGTGGGCTGGCGAATTCCAACGCGTAACCATCCCACACCACTTGCAGGATCCAGTAGTCCGACATAATCTGGGTCCAGGCAGGGAAGAACTCTTGCAACCTGCCTCCTACGGGCTCTATCCCTGCCTGGACCCCCTTCTTTTCGTTGTGTCTTCTTGTGGGCTGCAGAGGAGGCAGAAGCCGAGAAATAACCTCTACCTGCTCCCCGAAACCCCTTAAAAGGCTGTCCCCAAGGAGCAAACTGCCCTCTCTGATATGGCGTAAAGCGCACTGAGCAAAAATGCTTAAACGTCCGGGATTGACCCCTACCTGCACCAGGTTCCCGGCCCTGTCTGGGTTTATCCTCAGGCAGCCGTCCCCCTTTGGATTCCCCCAAATTCTTAACCAACTTCTCTAGATCCTCACTGAACAATAGTTTCCCTCTGAATGGAAACTTACTCAGGCGCGTTTTAGAGGAAACATCTGCTGACCAATTACGAAGCCAAAGGTAGCGACGAGCCGCCACCACTGAGGCCATACTGTTGGATAGACCTCTAACCAGATCATAGCAGAAATCTGCCAAGTAAGCCACCCCCAACGTAAGACTCGCTGCAGCCCCTAGTTCTGGGGGCTCTTCCGACGCCTCGGGGTTGTCCTGCACGCGGAGGCCTGCAAGGACAGAGTACTAACATCAAATGCCTGCTTCAATAGGACATCCAACTTCCTATCCTGATTATCCCTGAGAGCCGTACTGCCCTCTATAGGAATGGTGGTTTTCTTGGTACCGCTGACACCGCAGCGTTGACTTCTGGCGAGGAAAACATCTCTTTTTCCTGCTCCGCCAAAGGGTAGAGACGGGTCATTGTCCGAGAACCCTTCATCCCTGCCTCCAGCAGGTTCCATTCCTCCAGGATCATCTGCTTGATCACTCTATGCAACGGGAACACCCGCTGAGGCTTACGCACTGCCTGAAGAATGCGGTCCTCTAGAGCGTCGTCTGCCGTCGCACTCTCTGACGACATATTGAGCGCCTTGAGGGCCTCCGCTATGAGCCCTGCCAACTCCTCTTTATGGAACAGCCTCACAATTCAGGACGACTCCTCCTGAGGGAGCTCCCCCTCTTCCAGCTCTTCAGGCTCCCCACCTTCTTCAGCCTCCCAGTCCGAGGTCAGAGACCTGAACTCCTCAGCTGCCTCTCCATCCAGCCGGCTCTTAGCCGGAGGCTGACCGAATCTAGCCTCTGACCCCTGCAGGTTCTCTGCTATTCTCCTCTTGCCACCACCCGCCTGGTCTGCCTCCTGCTGCTTCAGACAAAAAGCCCTGTGAAGCAGCAAAACAAACTCAGGGAAAAACTCCCCCAGGATCCCCCCACCCCACACTTGGGAGGAATGAGGACTGGCGAGGTCAGGCTCCACGAGGAAGGGCGCTGTAATGGTGGAGAGGGCCCAACCCCCTTCTCAAGCTGAGACTTCACCCCCCCCCCCCCGGCAGTGGTGAAGCAGAGTGTCATGGGACGGACCCCTCCGGGGACTCTGTTCCCTCCTGCATAATGCGCTCTGCTGTATGTGCCTCCATTGCACACCCACGGCAAACACCTTCTGCTGTGATTGAGCTTCAGCGTCTCCTGCTTCCACTTCTCTTTTTCTTTTTTTTCAATCAAAAAAATAAAACCTGGTAGATAGCTCCTGGGCTACTCACCCCTTGAGGCTTCCCCTCCAAATACCAGAAAACTAGCCGATCGCACAAGGCAGCCTACAAGGCCTTTTTCCAGCGCACAAAAAAAAAAAAGGCGCGTCTGAGCGTTAAACTGCGGCCCTCTGCCACATGGTCTGCCGGCCTCCCTGAAGACTCAGCGGAACTGCTCCGCTGATAACCAAATCAAACACTTCCACGAAAGTCTGCCGGGCTACTCACCCCTCTGGGGAGCTGTCCGCTGCATCCCTCAGTGCTCAGCTGATTTGCGGCTTTGGCACCGGGACTGATACTAATAGGAGAGAGGTTCTCTGCCGGCCATGGACTCCCGATTGTCCTGCACCTCTCTTTCAGCAGCGCTCCTCACCCGGCCCAATTGGGTTCGGGAGTCGACACTGCTGCAGTTTAAAATTTCCTTTTTTTTTTTTGTATTTGCAAACCATACTAGTGTTAGCTCAAAAAGGGGAACTCTGGCAATAGCCCTGCCCAATCAGCCCCAGTCCGGAGAGGGAGGGGGAGGAGAGTTTCCACAAGGAAAATTAATAAAAGGTAAAATTAAGGCAAAATTAAGGTAAAAATTAGCCTAACTGGCTGCCTAGTTGTCCTTTCAGTGAGTCCACTCTCTGGGATCACCTGCTCCAGCTGCTTGGAGACTGAGCTTACTGGAGGCTGGTGGATGGTGCCAGTCGTATATGTAGCCTGATGTCATCAAAGTTGTGACGTGCTCAGTTTCCAAGCTGCTGGAAGAAGTGCACTACCTTAAGGTGCGGGACTGGACTGGAGGGACAATAAGGAATGAAAGAAATGGAAAAAAAAAAGAAAAAGCAAAAGATCAGTATGTCAGAGGTGGATGCAGACAGAAAATGGAAAAAAAAATAGGAGACAAGAAGAAAGGACACGAGCAGCAGACAAAGCAGAAGACATGAAGAATTCAGAAGAAGAGAGACTGGAGCAATTGCAACTGAAAAATAAAATGTCCAAACAAAAGGTAGACAAAAAAGTATTTTATTTGATTTTATTAACTGGAATATGTCCACTCTGGGAAATGTGCTCTGATGTCTTTGCACTTTGTTCAGTAGAGGAAATTAATTTCATAGTATAATTTTTCGAGTGTTGTGGTGCATTCAGTTTGGCTTTTGGGGTATCCAGTTCAATTATTGTCTTCATATTTTTAAATAGTGATCCCTTGTTCTGTATTTTTTGATGGTCTGTCTTTTTGCATGTATGACAGAACTGTACTATTCTGTTCATCTTGTTTCTGTGTAGTAGAGTCAATTATTCTCTTTTTCTAGTAAGATGTATTGGTTTAATATTTGTAGTGCTGCTATCTTTTGATATACAGGGTTAGGTGCTGTGTGAGTCCTGATAGAGCTGTTACGATATGGCAGGTTTGCTATGGGTTCTAAATGAACAGGGTTTTTTAGTAATGTACCTGGCAGTTGGCACTGGAGGATACTAATTTAGAAATATGGTAGCCTTTCTTTATCTTCACTGTACATACAAATGGTTTTCAGACACTCATTAAGAAGGATGTTTGCTAAATAGGAATTACACTTACTTGGTAATTGTGGTTCCTTGAGTGACTCCAGTTTAGTCCTCAACCTCTGGGTAGTGAACCTCCTCCTGCAGCTTGGAAACTGGGCATGTCAAAAACTCATGACATCACTGGATATAGCCTGCTGGTCTCTCCCATCAGCCCCCAGTGAGCTATTGACAAAGCAGACTCAAAGGAGCAAAAAATCAGTAACTTTTTTTTTTAAACTTATTATATTCAAGGGCACATAGAACATATAACCTATCTACCTACTACTCCCCTTCCAGAAGGAAAGGTACTGCTTCCTGCATGCTCTCCTTTCCGTCAAATGCCTAGCCCTAAACAATCCAGAGCAATAGAGCAATATATATAACAATATCATAATATAATAATATAACAATATAGCGCAAAACAAATGGAAGCATCAAAACGACCGAACACCAGTGAAAGCCTATATCCACTTTTAACCTTACACGTCCCCCAACAGAAAAACCACTGCTAAGACCCCATCCCTGGGAGGGAATGAGGACTAAACTGGAGTCACTCAAGGAACCACAATTACCAGGTAAGTGTAATTCATATTTCCTTATCGTCCTCCAGTTTAGTCCTCAACCTCTGGGATGTATCAGAGCAGTAATCATTGGGAGGGACCTTTCCAGCCGGATCTCAACGCCTCCCTGAAAACGGCATCCTTAGCCGCCAGAACATCTAGGTGGTAGTGCTTACTGAAAGTATGGAGAAACAACCAAGAGGCCTCCCTACAGATGTCCACTGGCGGAACCAAACTGTGCTCCGTCCAAGAAGACGCTTGCACTCTGGTAGAGTGAGCTCGTAAGCTCCCTGGGACTGTACGGTCCCGTAGAAGATAAGCAGACACATTCGCCGCTCCAATCCATCCAGAAATGGACTCCTTCGCCACCGCTTCCCTTTGCGAGGCTCTCCGAACACCCCGAAAAGAGACGATCCGCCTTGAGAAAGTTTCTGAAACTTTAAACACTGCCGCAGTGCTCTCTTGACGTCCAAACAGCGCAAGCTATGGTTCAATACGCTCCCCTCCGCCACACCTAGCGCTGGAAGAGAGGCCAGTTTAGTTAGGTGAACGTAGAAACCACCTTTGGCAACAACGACAGAACCAGCCGCCAGGCCACCTTCTGTTTGGAGACAGACAAAAAACGATTCCTGACAGGTCAATGCCTGCAACTCTGAAAATTGCCTCGCCGAACAGATGACCATTAAACATACCATCTTCAAGGCAAAACCCTTAACCTATGCCTGTTGCAAGGGCCCCAATGGCGCACTAGCTAATGCTCCTAAAACCAACTTGAGCTTCCCTGGTGGAATTAATATCCTACGACAGGGCTACAGTCTGGTAACCGCCTGAGAAAGCGTACCACATTGACCTGTGCATGAGAGCCACTCCCTGTCCTCTGCCCCTATAGCAAGACAGAGCTGCTAACTGAACTCTCCAGGACCTGCCTTTACCAAACCCGTCCTGCAGAAAACGTAATACCAAGGGAACTGACACTGTTGTCGCGCGAGCGTGCCTCTGCGAGCACCCATCCTCAAAGATGCGCCATATACGCACATATGCAAGGGACGTAGACTTTTTTTTTTTTGCGGCAAGGTGGCAAAGACTGCTGTCGAGCAACTCTTTTTCCTTAAGCTTGCCCTTTCAATGGCCACCCCATAAGCAAAAACTGATGCACCTGAGGCATTCGAAGGGAACTCTGTAGCAACAGAATCTCCAATGTCAGAAACCTCCATGGATTCCCGTCGAGTAACCGTATGAGGCAGGCATACCACGGGTGCCTCGGCCAGCCCGAGGCCCCCAACCACACGTTTCCCCGAAGTGCTTTGATACGCAGAACCACTCGACCTATGAGTGCCCCCGGTGGAAAGACAGAGAAGACAGGACGACGGCCGCCATTGAAACAGTGCGCCGATGCCTTCCGACCTCCTTTCGTGGTGTCTGCTGAAGAAGCAAGCCTTTTACGCAGAGTGAAACACCGCCATGAGGTCCATTACTGGCTGTCCCCATATGCGACTAATCTGTGTGAACACCTCCGGATGCCACTCCCATTCTCTGGCATATACTCGGACCCAGCTGAGGAAATCCGCCGTCATAATGTCCTTACCCGCAACATGCGCCACCAAAAACGCTGGCAGCCAAAGCTCTATCCACACACACAGACCCTCTGCCACGGCCTCTATGGCCACACTTCCGGTTCTGCCCTGCTGATTGATGTAGGTCACTGCCGTGGAGTTGTCGGACAGTACTCGCACCACTCAACCTGTCACCGTAGCTTCAAACGCCTGCAACGCCTGGCGTATCGCTCGCATTTCCAGTCGGTTGATTGACCACTGGTTCTCCTGTGTACTCGAAGAGCCTTGCGTGAAACGATCTCCGAACATAGTGGAGTTTAACAAAGTTTTTGGCCAAGCTCCCGGAGGAAAGGTCCATAACCTTTTATTAGAGAGAAGCTGGAAAATTATATTTTTTTTTATACCAACTTTCACCAATTCAAGATGTTCTACAAGGCACACAACCCAACAGAGCGTCACATCTGTTGTACATGCAACGGAACCCTTAAAATATGAGCATACACGAATCCACCGCTTGCCCCGATACAAGCATTGAGTAGCCTAATCGTCTTTTTGGAAACCAGCCAGGTCCTTAAGACCTGGATTGGCTACCCTAGGAAACAGGATACTGGACCTGGAAGAGCTTGGTCTGACCCAGTATGGCATTTCTCGTATCCTTATGAACAGAACATCCCCAAGGTCTCTGCCTTGGAAGTAACAGGCTGCGCCTGGCCCTATGACCCTGTGGCTAGCTCACATGGAGCAGTGCGGCCTAGTGTTTGAGGCAAGTTGCCAGAGGACCAGGGGTTTGAATTTCAATCGAGACCACCAACCTTGGGCCATAAAAACTGGGGTTTCTGGTCCCACAGGTGGTCCTTTTGGCCTTCGTTAAGCGACTTAACCCTCTGCCTCAGGTACCAAACATAAATTGTGAGCCCTTCAGGGACTAGGGAAACAGAAATATCGTAATCGACTGTATGCCACCCTGACCTGTAGGCAATCAGTATAATCAAATAAAGAACTGACTGGGAATATGTGACCGTAGCACACACTGGCAGTGGAGAGACATCAGAGCCAGTGCTGGTTCCTGGTCTTCCTTTCTTGCTCTCCCAGTCCTTCTGCCAGCATTGAGAAAAGGCTGAGAATAGATTGTCCAGTGGGCCGGGGACCTTGCGTCCTGGACATCAGAGAGAAAGAGGGGCTAGGATCTGGGAGCAAAGCCCAAAGAGAAAGGGAAACTGGTGACTGTGACACTGTAGCTCCTCCGGACGGCTCACTCCACAGCAGATCCCACGACTGCATCTCCAACCCCTTGTAACACCATGAGGACCTCACGCACTTTATTACAATCGACATCCCCCCATTACTGGAGAAATTACACAGGTACACTACCAAAAAACTGCCTCCAGTTTTGCAACTGATTCCTATAGATTTTGGGGTGCTGAATCCAGGAAAAATAGCCAAAATGTTCCATCACGTCACGTTTTCTTGCAAAATTAGATTTCTTACCCATATAAGGAATGTTCACATAATTTCTTTTTAGCCGACTGCAGTTTATTTTCTTGGCCCAAAATAGAGGTTGTAATGGTTAACTAACTAGAAACACTCCCTCATGATATTTTAGAGTGTTTTGTATTCATTTTATACATTAACAGGACAATTGGGAGGCGGGGGGCTAAATCCAGTACTCGCGCTGGCGCATGTTCTTTCCTGTTCGCCTCGCCTCGTTCGCTCGCTCAAACACGGTGGTTGCGACATGAACGTTCCTGTCAAATTTCAGTTTCTTGCAAGTTCATTATTACCTTTTGTTTGCTCAGTCGTAATCCAGCTTTATTCCGAAGTGGTTCACTACAGTTGTAGTTTGCAGTGCTGTGTGTTTGTGATGGCTCACAGAGCCAGAGGTTGCGTCAACTCTCCGGACAGTTTTTGTTTTATTTGTGGGGAATATACCGTGAAAAAGCGGCAGAGGAACATTTCTGCATTTATTTAAAAAGTATATTTCGCCTATTTCGGTTTGAAGTTAGGCGATCAAGACAAACCGTGGGCTCCTCACAAAGTGTGCAAGACATGTGAGGAAGATCTACGCTTATGGATGAAAGGTAAAAAACAAGCATTTCGTTTCGGAATACCTATGATGTGGCGTGAACAAAGAGACCACAGCAGTGACTGCTATTTTTGCTCTTGCATTGTGAAGGGATACAACTTAAAAAATAAGAACGTAATAAGTTACCCCAACCTTCCCTCAGCAATTAGGCCTATGCCTCATAGCAACGAAGTACCTGTGCCTGAACCACCAAAATCTTTGGATCATATTTGTGTGGACGGTTCTGATCATGATGAGACTCATCAGGTGGCTTTTCCCGATGAGTCCAGTACTTCCAAGTTTGAAACGGAACCAGATCCGAAACCTGAACTTTTCTCTCAAGCTGAATTGAATGATTTAGTCCGGGATTTAGGACTCCCAAAAGATGCTGCCCAACTGCTAGGTTCTCGGCTTAAACAGAAAAATCTATTGTCACCAGGAACAACTTTTTATTGGTACCGCAACCACGAGACACAATTTTTGAAGTATTTCAGCAAAGAGGAAGATTTGATATTTTGCAACGATATATACGGAGTGATGGAATAGTTTAAACTCAAGTATGATCCTGCTGAATGGCGGCTGTTCATTGATTCGTCAAAAGACAGCATAAAAGGTGTTCTTCTTCATAATGGCAACACATTCGCTTCAGTTCCTATTGCTCACTCTGTTATTCTCCAAGAAAAATACGAGAATTTGGCCCTGATTCTTTAGAAGATTCGTTATGATGAGCATAAGTGGATGATTTGTGGAGACTTTAAAATTCTATCCATGCTATTAGGGCAGCAATCCGGTTTCACCAAATATCCCTGCTTCCTTTGCTTGTGGGATAGCCGGGCCCGCGACCTACACTGGGGGAAAAAAGACTGGCCAATTCGGGAGTATTTGAGACCCGGTGAGAAAAATGTTCTTCATGAGAGCTTGGTACCTCGTGATAAAATTCTATTACCACCTCTCCACATTAAGTTGGGTCTCATTAAGCAATTCATCAAGTCCCTTCCAAAAGATGGTGAGTGCTTTCGGTACCTTTGCTCAAAGTTCCCCCGACTTTCTGAAGCAAAGCTAAAGGAAGGAGTGTTTGTTGGCTCTGATATAAGGAAACTCATTTCAGATGGAGCATTCGCTGAAACGATGTCTGAGAAGGAAAAAGAAGCCTGGGATTCCTTCAAGGATGTTGTTCTCAAATTCTTGGGGAACAGGCGGGATGAGAACTATAAGGATATTGTTGCCAGGATGCTCAATGCCTTCAAAGAACAAGGCTGTAACATGAGCCTGAAAGTCCATTTCTTGCACTCCCATGTGAACTACTTTCCCGAAAACGTGGGGGCGTACAGTGAAGAACAAGGTGAAAGGTTTCACCAGGACATCAAGGACGCAGAGAGAAGGTACCAAGGAAGATGGAACACCACTATGATGGCTGATTTCTGCTGGTTGCTGCTGCGGGAAACCCCAGATGAAAAATACGCCAAGCAGCGCACCAAGAGAAGCATTCGGGGGAAGAAGAAACCGGCCCACCAGGAGATTGATTGACCCAAGAATGACTTTAAAATCTAAACTGTGTTGACAAATATCGTGTTTTTACTAAACTTTGAAATAATAATTTGCTAGTTATTACCACAGTGTCGGATCTCATTTATTAGAATTTTATTTTCACACCATCGGGTGTTTGTCTTCATGTATTGCAATGGTGCGGTTTGCGTTTTCTATTCTTACATACATACCTGTACAACATTTTTTGCACATTTCTTTGCTTTGCTTTGTGTCTATCCTCGCTCTTATATGCTCAATGTTTGTGCACATGTATGTGGCTGTTTTAAGTGCAGACAATTTTGCTACCATCACAGTGTGTTTTGTTGACATTACTCTATTCTTATGTGCTGCCTTGTTACAATTTTCTTTATTCTTATTTGAATAACTACTAAACAATTAGTATAAAGAATTCATCCAAGAAACTTTTATCTCGATCGCACTCAATCTGAAACGTTCACCTCAAACTGCTAACCCAATGTAGCAAAAAATCTGTATGTGATGGAGCAAATTGGTTACCAGATTTGGATTCAGCGCACCAAAAAACGTAAAAATCAATCGAAACATTAGAGGCAGTTTAAAAAAAATTTTTTTTAGTGTACCTGTGTTATCTTAGTCTGATAATACAGTCTGAGCAAAGAAATGCAGTCTCACTCTGCAAAGAGTGCACCCAAAAATCATGCCTAAGCAATTGTGAGCACATACAAAATGCACATCTACATATACGGGTGACCCAGCACCTGTCACCCAAACACAGTGCAGTGAGCACGCTTGAACATAGGCTGAATGCATGGAGCATACACAGAGTATTGACTTTCTCTATGAAACCTTCCAGTGCCCTGGAGCGCTAAGCCCCAGACTGTGCTACCTAGATGTCCTTCTTTTCACCCTCTGCACGGGCCCTTTAACAAGATGGCACAGACGGGTCAGTGCCCCTGCTAAATGCTTAAAGCCCTGCTCTGACAGCACAGGCTCTAGAAATAGATGAGAATTTCCTGAGAAGGGCATGCTAAGTGGAGCTATGAAACACACAGGCACCCCCCGGTCTTCCTGCAGTCAGAGAAATAGCAGTGGGATACACTGACAACCTTGCAAGTGGAGGTCTTAGAGGTTGCTGCCTGTGTGAACCTGATGAGGAATACGATTTCGTATTTTACCCCCCCCCCCCCCGGGATGGGGGCACTGAATACTATATGTGATTCATGAGCAGCGCTGCCATCCGGTGGCCTTTAGGGCACCAGACCCGACAAACGATACAGAAGTTAAGAGCTTTAAATCTTGGTCATATAATCTTGATTTGCAGAACATTACAGTTGCTTGTTTAGTCACTAACCCCTGAGTGCCCATGAGGTGGCCCTGTGGTTATTTCTTCCCCGACTTGCAGAGATCAATCTGATGATGATGGCTGCATACACACGGTCACGGAAAGGCACTATCAAGTGTACCAGCTGCCCTCTGGTGGCAGAAAGGCACTATCGAGTGTACCAGCTGCTCTCTGGTGGCCATAGACCGTAGCACAGGCACTTCTTGGTTGACAGTTTAACTGCCATTATTATTATATATATATATTTTTTTTTATATCCTAAGGTTTCCTAAACCTGTCGCTGTGAAACAACAGGCATTTGGGCAACTTTCACTATAGAATACACAAAAGCACACTTCCAGCCTGTCCCTCCTTCCACCTACAAGTTAGGGCTCTGCTCTTGAAGAACCTAAAAGCCGGCAATTTACCTAATATCCTGGGACTTAACAGATGCTCCTCAGAGACATGATTAGGAGGGAAAGAACATGTGGCATCAGAGATCAATGCCAAAACTGCTGTCCTATAAAACTAAGAATAAACTTAAAAATGAAGAGGACTGATAACAGCCCCCTTAAGATTGAGGAACCCCCCGAGCCTCAAAAAACCTACAAACAAAAGAAAAACACTAGACCTAAAAATCTAGCTATTCTGCCTGTCGTCTTCCTCACACAGGCAGCTCACTGCAACTCTCGCCATGTGGTCCAAATACCTAGAGAGAAAATGGCTGCCCCTTTGCCAACAAATTTTGGCGCCAAGAACAACAGCCGCTGCAAAAAGGAGGCTTCAGCAGACCGACAGAGCACGAAGGCCTTACCTGCAGGGCCGAAAGCCACGCAGCCTGCTCCTACCGCCTTGAATTCATCCGATCCTCAAGCCACTCAGCCGGTTCCACAGAGTAAAATTAAAATTCCGCAGCAACGGAGAGGCTCCGTCTCACACAGCTTCAGTGTGGCTGTACGGGTCTCGGAGCTCTCTCCTGTACCGTCAAGGGAGAGAGATCCGCACCGGCGAATGCCTGCAGCAAGTGAAAATAACTGACAAGGAGGGAAGGCGAGAGCTGCTACTAATTTAAAGAGCCAGGTTCAAATTTAAAATTACTGTAAATATAAGGAAATTTGCTCCTAACAACTAAAGGGAACTAATCCCTGATTGCCAATTAACCAAAGGTAACTGAATTAAAAGTAAAATTAAAGGTAAAAATCAAAAGTAAAATCAGAATAGAATTTGTCACACTAAATGCTCCTTATCTGTTCCCCCAAGTGAGCCCAGAAGCTAGGCTCACTACGTCCTCCTGCTGCATGGAAACTGGACACACTGGGGGCTGATGGGAGAGACCAGCAGGCTATATCCAGTGATGTCATGAGTTTTTGACATGCCCAGCTGCAGGAGGAGGTTCACTACCCAGAGGTTGAGGACTAAGCTGGAGGAACGATAAGGAAAGATTAATGTGCTTTCACAAATTTCAATGTGTGCTAAGTGTAGCAACACCCATTTATGTCTATGGTTACAGTGGCGCTTAACACACATTAATGTTCAGTAAACATGCCCCTAAGTCATTGTTAGGACAAAAAAGAGGCTTGTAAAGGACTCCTTTGAAAGCCACTTAAAATTTTAGATGAGCAGCACATACATTTCAAAATAAATTAGATTTATACAAATGAGACCCAGTGAATATGCAAATATTTATGCAAATGAGGCCCTGCAATTAGTCTCCGCACATGGCCCCGCAACACCCTTGGGCTGCCCTTGGTATTGAAGACAACATTAGAGTCAGCCTCATAGTTAAGTGAATGCCCTCCATGGCTCTTTGGAGGTCAAAAGCCAAAGTCACTGAACTGCATTTCTGACCAGCATGGCAGTAACTGAGACTGAAAGGCAGAGCTCACTTCTTGACACATTTTACCTATTCTGTATAACTTAGATTATCTGCCATTTAACAGGGAGCCAATGTTCAAAATTTTGGTTCTCATTTTTAAAGCATTCAATCCCAAGGCTCCATTGAGTTTATCATAGGGGTAAAGAATATAACCACCCAACACGATCTTTATAGTCTCAGTGTGCAATATCGTTGGATGTGTCATCCTACAAAGTTATCAATTTCAATGACCTACAGAACGGATGTTCTTAGTTGCTGCATCTACATGATGGAATTGTCTTCCAGAAGAGCTATGTATGAGCCTTCAAATGGCAGTAATCCAAAAGAAGTTAAAAGCACACCTTTTTATGAAGGAATATCCAAATGTATAAGATATAGTGGGATGAGAGCATCTTCCTATGAATTTAGTGTTAAGCAAGCAGGCAGACATGTTATGTGTCTGTATGTCTGAAATGTTGCGCTTTTAATTATTTGCATTTATAAGCCGTCTGTTGTAATTTTAGAGGATTTTGTGTGTTGTATTGTAATCCATCTAGTTTGTTAATAGAGCAGAATATATATTCATTTAATAAATAAATGGTCATTTTCTGTGGTGTGGGACCTCCTGCAACTCCTTGCTCTTGGAGTCATACATTAATTCTCCTGAGTCTCTACTCAAAATAAAGGCTCTTCCTGGTTCTGCATAAAAGCATTCAAGTCCAGGAGGAATGCAATTTCTCTTGACTCCATGGCCCAACCTCTGAATGAGTTGCTGGGGCTATAAACGTATTTATCTATCATTTTATTTATTGTAAAAATATCTGCTCTATCAAATGTTGCAAAGAATTAGCAAAAGGAAGCTAGACATAGCACAGAGAGAAACACATACATACATTAATTAATAAAAGGTCCAATGGCAAGATTTCTGTTATTGGGGTGTTCTTTTAAAAAAGTTGTCCAGAGTCTGAGATACCCCTTGTTTGGGGTTCTTGGAGCTAGAAGCTGCCTGCTTTTTAGGCTTGCTCTTGCCTTTTGACGCAGAGGTTACAGCAAATAGCTCAGTGGGTTTTGGGAGATTATGTGGCCCTGGTGAGCTGCACAAGGAAAAAGACTGCTGTAGCTCTAGGGCAAAATGAAAATCCATATGCTCGGGGAGTTCCCACACCATCACTTTCTGCCCACACTTCTCACACTGTACCACATCTTCCAGGGGGCAGCACTTAGTATCCATTGCTAGATGATCTTCAGACTCCTCTACCTCTGGGTAAGTATCTGGGCCTGCAGTAGGAGAAAGGGGCTGTGTGTGTACATTGCTTTGTGTGAAAATGTTATATGTAGGCACCAGGGAAGTGGAGGAAGCAGCAGATTGCTGGATGGACTGTGCACTTTGTAACAAAGCAGAAGACTGGGAGCTATTTCGCAGGCTTGGTTTCATAAGTAGCTCCTGAGCCCGACTCTCAAAGTATGATCTAGTCTCATTTGCCATCTTATCCAGTGTCATGCAGCTTCCAGTCTGAGGAGGAGAGACAGATGAAGTGGCTGAAGAGGCGGGGAGGGATACTTCTAATGAGGGTTGCAATGCCTCAGGCAGAGGAAGAGATGATTCTGCAACTTCAGCAACTTCCTTTCTCCTGGCTGCAGCTCTCTGGAAGAGAATCTGAATATCACTGCTGCCTCTTTTTTTATTATGTGGCTTGAAGTTTGGGGTGGTCATGGTGATAGCTGTTACTCTGGATGGAGACGATGATGTGGATGTCTGGGTATAGTCTGTGTTGCGACTCAGGAAACTGGCAATGCCTGCCTTAGGGAGGGCACCAATGTCCAAAAACTTACTGGCAGAAAGATGCAGCAGTGTGAGTGCAGGGGACCTGATAGACAAAAACAGAAAGAACTTATGTTCATTATCAAAATATTATTGGGATTACAAGCTATACAGACATCAGTGCACTGGTGATAGAAGAGCTACAGACTGCATCACAAGGTTCTCCAGCACTGGCGATAGCGGATTGGCGCACTACTCTGCAAGGTTCTCCAACTCGTAACTAGAGACCTGATGCCTGCACTGCCTCCTGATATTCTAAGTTAGGTAGTAGAAGGAAGAAAGCAACTATGCTGAATTCCAGTGGATGGGTGGGGGAGTGATCCAATTTGTGCCTATTGGAAGAACTGTCAATAAATGGGGCTGCGGAAGTTCTAGCAAACTTTCTGAAGCTGGATAATGGAATAGTAAAAGCTTCTAGGTTTATACCCTACACCGATGAGTGGCACCTGTACAAATGATGACTGTGACAGCTGTGAACAGAACCCTGCGTGTCAACTCCACTCTTCACAAGCTCAACCTTTAGTAATTCTCTCATATAAGCAGCTTAGACTTGAATGGATTTGGTCCACTATTTTTTCTTACAATGCTCCTGCATTGTGGAAGTCTCTGCCTTAAGCTATTCGCTCTGAAAGCTCCCATGCTAGATTTCTAAACAAGCTGAAAGCATGTGAACATCTTTGAGGTGGGCATCTCCTTGTGTTCCGGCTGTTGTGCTGTCTCTTCCTGACATCACTGTCCTACCCTTCCATTGCCTTTGTTTGTTTTTTTGCCTCCACTTTGTTTACTTGGAAGTTTTTTTTTTGTCTTGCTTTTTGTCTTCTGTTTGTTCTGTTTATGAATTGTTATTTGCATGCAACCTCTCCCTTCTCCACCCCCAAGGGCAGAGGGCTGATACATTAATGTAAGCACGTCCAACAGTAATTCTAAGAATAACTGTCTGAAGAGATGCTCACACGCAATGAGCTAAGAATACTCAGGCTTCTACCTATCCACAATTACATAACTTTCTCCCTCTGTATCCTTATTGTATCAGAACTTCTCCAGGGCTGTCTCAAAGGATCAGGGCTTTCCCCCAGCTAAGCTATATATAGAGAGAGAGAGCTTCAAGGGCCAAGGCTCAGTCTGTGGCCTTCTTGCTACAATTAGAGACAGCAGCGCAGGTTCTAGATCTGCTTATTCGGTTCTCCTGCAACTCTGGCTATATAGACATGCACACACAGGAATCCTACAGATCCTTTCAGGTACATGAAGCAGAGGGCGGTGCCTTATCTGCCTCAGCTCCTTTGCATCACATCAACCAAACCTAAAGCAAATATATATGTACTGTACTGTGATGCAGTAACCTTAAAGAGGCACAATAATGTATTAAATAAAGTGTACTTACTCACCTGTAACAGGTGATCTCCGGGAACAGCAGGAATTGAGTCTTCACATATGGGTGACGTTTGTTCCAACGAAGCCTGTGCGGGAACGCTGTCCAGTGTCCAATAGGAAAGATTTTGGGAGCATCCCACTGCACCTGCGTAGCTGCCTTCCCGCCTTTACAGCTCTCCCTCCTCAGTTGAGTTTGTAGCTGAGATAAAAGGAGAGAAGGAGAAGAAGAGGAAAAGTACAACTCCTAGGGGAGGAGGGTGGGTTGTGAAGACTCAATTCCTGCTGTTCCCGAAGATCACCTATTATAGGTGAGTAACTACGCTATCTCCAAGAACAAGCAGGAATGTAGTCTTCATATATGGGACTCCCTAGCTTGGAGATGCCAGAGAGATGACTTCAGAGCGAGCTGTGGAACACAGGCCTAAGGAGTAGGTCATATATCCTCCAGGAGAACTACTTGGCCAAATGAGGCATCCAGGTGGGGAGTCCTTATCCAGGCAATAGTGAACAGCAAAAGTATGGACAGAGGACCAGGTTGCTGCTTTGCAAATTTCATCAATAGCTACAGAGCGCAGATTTGCCATGGAGGCAGCCATTGCCCGAATATTATGCGCAGTGATGTGACCCTCAAGAGAGAGTCCTGCACTGTCGTAAGCAAAGGAGATACAGTCTGCTATCCATCTGGAGAGAGTTCACTTGGATTCTGGTAGTCCTAGGTGACTGGAGTCAAAAGCGATGAAAAGTTGGGAAGCTTTTCTGTGCTCCCGAGTTCTCTGGAGATAAAAGGCCAAAGCACGTTTGCAATACAGAGTATGAAGGGTTACTTCTGCCCTAGAAGAATGAGGTCTAGGGAAAAAACAGGGAGGTACACCGACTGGTTTAAGTGAAAAGGCGAGACCACCTTTGGCATAAAGTGAGAATGAGTTCTAAGGACTACCTTATCATGGTGGAATCGTGTATAAGGAGGATCAGCCACCAAAGCCTGAAGCTCACTGATGCACCTTGTTGAAGTGAGGGCAATAAGGAAGATGACCTTCCAGGTAAGACACTTCAGAGAAGTAGTGGCTAGGGGTTCAAAGGGCGGCTTCATAAGCTGTCCTAAAACAACATTAAGGTCCCATGCCACTGGGGGGTGGCTTAATGGTAGGATTAGTTAATAGAAGACCTCTCATGAAGCGTGCTACAAGCAGCTGAGAGGAGATGAGTTGACCATCTAAGGGCATGTGAGAAGCCGCAATGGCACTTAGGTGGACTCTTACCAAATTGGTTTTGAGTCCAGAAGAAGTGAGGTGGAGAAGATATTCAAGTAATTCTTCCACTGGAGCTGAAAAGAGGTTAAGATCTGTGATAAGGAAGCTTATCATAGCTCAGGAAGGAGCTATAGGAAAGGTGAAGTGACTCTGAACAAGCAACCTGTCAGTTCTGGTAGAAATAAGAAAACAGAATTTTCCCATAAAAGACTACCAGTCCCAGAATGCACCAGGTTTCCAGCAGCCATTAGAGGAGCTGAAGTGGGGAAATGTGTGTTCAATCAGGAGGGCTATGAGGTAATCCCTAAGCACTCATCTCACAGGCAGGGCCTGATTCAGCACAGCTGCGCTGTGTTAGGGAGGAGCACTCATCTAAGCAGAATAAAGGTGGAGTTTATTCTACAGAGAATTATCCTCATTATCCTGAGAATCAGCTTGAGCTTGATCATCAGTTTCATCTGAAGGATCATCAGAAGCAGAAGCCAAACCGGACGGACAGAGAGGGAAAGAAACCCTCTGGAAGAAAGAGGAGAAAAGCCTTTGAGAGGTCTAGAAGAGTCCAGGGCAGTACGTATACTGGGAGGCATTCCAAGGGCCAGCATACACCATTGGACTGGGGAAAGCCAGAGGAATGGTGCTGCAGAGCTAGGAATCTCCAGACGCTACCTGTGAGGGAGACGGCTGCACGTGGAAGGGACCCTAAGACCCGTGCCAGAAGGTATGTGAAGAGAGATCCAGTTTCCAGGAATCTGGATTGGAAGGCTGGACATAAGAACTGGACTACATACTGGCCAGGCTATATAGAGAGGAACTCTAACAGCAATGGAAGCTCAGGTATGAACACTGATCTATGCCCTAGCTATAACCTTGAAAGACAGCAGGGAAACAAGTATTCTCCTGAAAGTGCTCCATTGAGAGATTCATCTGTGCCAATCCATGATATTGAACCCATGCTTGTTGAAGAAGGGAGAATGATTGCAGATGAAGAATGTGTTTATATGGACTGCTCTCTGTCCAAACTCCTTTGGTGATTTTCTGTTATAAAGTACAGCAACCATCACAAAGAAATACAAACTTGTTCTTTAATCTACTCAGAAAAGCTCCTGTGTAGGATTTCTGGCCATGCTGTAGAAAGCAAGCCAGCTAAGGGGTTTCAGCTGGATAACTACTAGCAATTGAGCCTTACCTAATTGCTTGTGAGCTAGGAGAGAATCACTTCTGAATCTATGTGGGAAGATACAAGAAGTTAACCTGAGAAGAACAGTTTTTTTTTCTTTCTTTGTAGCTTTTGGTTTGTTGTTTGATATGCTAAGAAAACATTAGCTAATGCCTGACAAGTTTGAATGTTGTTTTCCTGATTTTGACTTTGTTTTTCCAAGTTAAACACTGGAAGCAAGTAACCTGATTTATGTGCTATCAAGCATATCTGTGTTGGGAGAACCCCTCATAAATAAAAATCTTATTTGCTTTACCCTTGAGCAAGTATAATTAATTATTGGTCACGGCTGTGTCTGGAATGAATGGACTACATTACCCACAAATCCTTGCAAATCATAGAGAGGTATGCTTTTGCCAAGACTGTGAACATTCTCACCCAGGCGGCCGTCTGACAGATCTCTTTTCGAACACTAGAGAGAGAATCTACGCCACTTGAAGGTGTAGGAGCGCCTTGTGGAAGGTTTCCTAGAAGTCAAAAAGATAGCTTTCACCTGTTGAGAGGCTCATGACCTGGAATGCTATGCCTTCAGCAGCCGTGCTGTAAGATGTATGGACTGCGGATTGGGATGCAGCAGTGTCCTGTCCTCCTGTGAGAGGAGATCTGGAGCAGATCACAAATCTACTCGTTGAACTTAAGAGAGACGTAGAAGCAGAGGATACCACGGTTGTCATGGCCAATGCAGGACTACAAGAATCATGTAGCCCTTGTCTCTATGGAGTTTGTAAAGAGTTTTGGGGATGAGGGAAATGGAAGGGAAGCCTTGATCCCAGTGAAGGTGAAAGGCATCTACTGCTTGGTTGTTCTGAGGAGGCGTTCTGGAGCAGAAGGCGCAAAGTTTGGCATTCTGAGGACTTGCAAATAGGTCTATATCTAGGGTTCCCCAGATCTGAAAAATGTGAGCAACCTTGTCCGCATGGAGGGATCACTCGGGGGGTAGTAGTACTCAACTGAGTTTGTCCACCAAGAGATTCTGTTTGCCTGGGAGATACACTGCAAGTGGATGAATCTGATGCTGTATGGCGAAGGACCACAGGTGTAGGGCTTCGTTGCAAAGTGTCCAAGAGCCTATTCCACCCTGCTTGTTCAGGTAGAACATGGCTACCTGATTGTCCGTCTGGATAAGAACTGTGTGGAAGCGAAGGTGGTCGTGGAACATCTTGAGAGCATTGGGGATGGCTCTGAGTTCCAGCAGATTTATGTGGAGTTGTGACTCCTGATGAGACGAAAGACCCTGAGTGGAGAGGTTGTCCAAATGAGCTCCCCAGCCCAATTTTGACACATCCTTTGTCAGGGTACATTGATGTGGAAGCTTCTGAATAGGTGACCCTACGAGAAGGTGTTCTGGGGATTGCCACCACTGGAGAGACGAGATCTACACGCATATGCAGATGAGCGTACGGAGCCACATGTACAGTGGATGCCATATGGCCCAGGAGTTGCAGCAATTTTTGAGCAGTGAGGTGGTCTTGAGGCATGCTTGGGATGCAAGCTGAAGGGGTCGAGCACAGTAGGCTTGTGGCAGAAAAGCCCTTGACTGTTGAGTGTTGTGATGCAGTGAGTAATATAGAGCCTATGGAAGTTACTGAAAATGAGGAACTTACCTCAGATTTGGCTGTAGAGAGAAACTCAGTGCAGGGAGAAACAGCTGAGCAGCAAAGGCTGTCAGCGCAAGAAAAGCCAAAAGCCATTAAAGGTAGTTTTCCCTGTAACAGTTCTGACGCAGGAAGAAACAGAAAAGCTCATCAGGAGCACCTGTGTCCTAACTCTCACGTAACGTGCAGGGCACGGCAGCATATAAGTTCCAGGTTGGAACCGGGAACGGGAGGTGAAGGGAGAAGGAGGAGTAGTGCTGGTAAGAAGGAAGAACCAGGAAGTGAATGCAGAAGCAGAGCTCGAGAGAAAAGGGTTGGAGCAAGCAGTGCTGGGAAAGGCAATGCTCAAGGAAGCAGACCTGGTGAGAAACCAGGAGGGGCCAGCAGCTCAGGAGGACGGTATGAGCAACCAATGAGCACAGGCAGCCCAGAGGAAGTTTACCGGCTGAAGGGAACTTCAAGCGTGGCTGCAAAGCAAGAAACAGCTGGGAAGGTGACCAGGAGTTTGTTAGCTCTGAGCCTGACTGGAAAGCCAGGGAGAGAGTCCTCTACAACCCAGGAGCTAAAGCTAGAACCCAGGTAAAAAGGTGGGAACCTTGTTCTTTTAAAGAAAGGTTTAAAAACTCTGCATGTTTTAAAGGGCGTGGCCCTGAGTACAACGTTATAGCTGGAAGATATCCAAAGCTTTCAGTTGGGGAGGAAAACCAGCAAGGAGCCTTTCTCATACCAGGCAGATATAACCCTAGGCTTAAAGAACCCTTGGCAGGAAGGGATATTCGTGTATCACAAGAGGCTGTGCCAGAATCCAGCACATGTGAAGAATGTGACTCAGATAGTTTGGGGAGTGAAGCTGAAGGGATGATATTGGAAAATAATAGCCATACTTCAGACCCCATTCCAATGGACTGTAACATATGTTTTTCGGATGACCTCACTTCTTTGTGTTAACTTTTGAGGAGAATAACTTTGTGACAAGTAACAAAAGAAAAGAAGATATTTTCTGTTGCCATTTTTGTTCAATGCTGTGTTTTGTGTTTGCATTCCTGAGAATGTCTGTTCGGGAAGGGGAATAAAACCCTAATTATTTACTTTACCACTTGACCAAAAGACTGTTTTAATACAAAGAGCAGAGCAAAACTTCAATAACCCTAGGCAGCCGCCTAAACAGGGTTCACCGGGGTTCTATTGCACGAGCCCCATCACAGTGTCTAGGAGAGCCCCTATAAAAACTCCAGAGTTTGAGAGGGAACGAGATGGGACTTTGGAAGATTTATTTCAAATCCCAAGTACTGCAGCACTTGCATGGTGCGCGTGATAGAAAGATTGGCCTCTAGAGATGGCCTTGGCCAAGCTACTTAACCCTCCATTGCCTCAGGTACACATAGATTGTGAGCCCTTTGGGGACAAGGGAATATATCTGGTACCTGTTTGTAGTAATTACATAATTTAACCGCTTTGCTTGAAGGATAAGGTGGTATAGTAGACTAGTTAAATAAATAAATAAAAATAATAAATAGAGATGTGCTTGCTAGAATAAGCAGGTCGTCTAAGTAGGGGAAGACAAATATCCCTAGAGTCCTTAGGAATGCAGCTACAACTGCCATGCACTTTGTAAAGACTCTTGGGGCAGAGGTGAGGCCAAAAGGTAGGACTCTGTACTGATAATGTTTCCCCTGGAACAGGAAATGCAGGAATCTTCTGTGTTCTGTATGGATAAGAATGTGAGTATATGCATCCTTTAGATCTAGAGAACAGAGCCAATCCTGACTCTGGAGATAGGGGAGAAGAGTACTTAGGGAAATCATCCTGAATTTCTCCCGAAGTAGATATCTGTTCAGTTTTCTGAGGTCCAGGATGGACCTGTATCCCCCTGTCTTCTTTGGGATGAGGAAGTAAGGAGAATAGAAGCCCACACTGTGAGAGAAGGGAGGTGACCTCCTGCAATAACAGGGTGGTAAGAGGGGGTTGAGAACTTAACTCTCTTGGAGGAGACTTGGGGGGTAAACTTTGGAAGTGAAGTTTGTACCCCTCCCTTACTATGGAGAGAGTCCAGTGTTCTGATGTTACACGATGCCACCTGGCAGGACGGCTATGTTCTTCAGAAAGGAGTCAAAGACCCTGAGGAGGTTGGGTCTGCTGGATTGACTGAGACCTGGGAGTCTGAGTCTTTCTTTGCTGTTTTGGATGTTGCTGCCCTTTTTGGGTGGCATGGATGAGACAGTGCACCGCAGGGGTGTAAGAAGGGTAGTACTTCTTTTACTTATTGAAAAAGGGTTTCTTCAATGTCTTTTTCTTAGCTGTGTTGGCAGTAGATCTAGAGAGTCTATTAAGAGTGGTGCTCTCAGATTCTAACCGAGAAGCCTTATCCTGCCAGTCTTTGCAAAAAAGGTTTTCACCTGTGCAAGGTATATTATCCAGCTTATCCTGAACCCACTGTTCAAGATCAGAGGCTTGGAGCCAAGCAATCCTGCATGCACCAATGCATATAGCTGAAGTTCTGCTAATGCATTCAAAACAGTCAACAGTTGCCCTGTTAACAAATTTGGAAACATTTTGGGCATGCTTCACAAGGGTGAGATAACCAGCTCTCTTGGCATCAGGGAGAAGAGGAGCCATCAACTCCAAATCCTTAGCCACCTCCCTATGGAACATACCCATGTAGAGTATGTAGAAACTGATTCTGGCCGATAACATGGAGGCCTGAAAACATCGATGACCAAAAGCATTGAGGGTTCTCGATTCCCTGCCCGGAGGTTCGAGGAATGCATTTTAACACTTTTAATTTGATGCATTGCCATTCCACCACCATAGAATGATGTAGTAATCGCGTCTTCTGGAAGCCGGGGCACTCTGGTATCCGGTACATTGTATCGAGTCTTCGAGTATGTAGAGAGATGGTTAGGGGCATCTCCCACATTCGAAGCGTAAGGTCATGCAATATTCAATGAATAGGGAGAGTAGCAGCTTCCTTTGGGGCTGCAGGGTATTGAAGAATTTCGAACTCCTCAGCCCTAGGTTCCTCCTCCAAAGTCAACTTTATGGACAGGCCCCAAGCAACATCGTGGATAAAATCTTGGAAAGACATGTCTTCCGGAGGGGATATGCGACGTTGTGGGGACAGAGATGGATCCTCTGGGAGAATTCTCATTTTCAGTGTACAGGCCGATTCGTCATCCGATGAATCGGAGTCGGAAGACTCGAAATATCGATGGGCAGGGTGCTCACACTCTGCCCGTACTCGATACCGCTCAAAGCTGGTATCTGAAAGTTTTGATGCTGGAACGTTGGTACCGGAGACAGACTCGAGGGCCGGCATGGATGGTAGCGTGGTAAGCAGCAAAAACGTTGATGCAGGCACTTTCGGTAGCATCGTCAGTACCGGTGGCTGAGGAATCGACTGTAGAGGCTTTACCGGTATAGAAGCCGCTAGTAAGGCCTCTAAGCTCTGCTCAATATCCAGGATACGTTGATCCATGGAGCTTGCAGATGCCTGCGTATTGGTACCAAAATTGTGGGCCACGATCCCTGAGCATGGCACCAAGAGCTCTCCGGAGGTAGAGGCCTTGGGAGTATCCTGGGACCCCACTAAGGCTTTGGAGGCAAGGACCTCCCGCTGGGGTTGTTTGGCCGGTGTGTCCCCCTCCAGGGCAACGCACAGGGCATCTCGATGCTTAGAAGGAGATCTACCCTTGGAGGTCCGGCTAATCTTTGATGAAGACCTGGGTTTCGATACCTGAGATCCCTGGGAGGAAGATGAAGCCTCTCGATGACGTCGATGCTACAAACATTGCATCGGTAGCAAAGAGGGTGCCTAGTTTCACAGCTCTGTTCTGCAGGCCTCTCTCTTTGGCATCTTCCTACAGAGAGGACATTCAGTTGATGATCCGGTCCCAAACATTTTAGACACCAGTCATGGGTGTCTGTGGCTGAAATTGTACTGCCACATTTGTAACACTTCTTAAAACTACTAGATGGTTTGTCCATTTTGGGAAAAAAGGCCTAAGCCTAAGATGGCGTCGATGTGCCCTGAGGGAAGAGATTCTAGCCTCACAAAAGATTTTTTTTTTAAAAGAATGAAAGAAAGTGAGCACTGACAGGGTTGGTACCAGTGTTGACGGGAAGGCAGACACAACTACAAAAAATAAGAAAAAAAAAATTTCTGCAGTGACAGGAATTGCTTTTTGTTGGCTCCGCGGAAAATGAAGAACTGAGGAGGGAGAGCTGGAAAGGCAGGAAGGCAGCTAAGCAGGCGCAGTGGGATGCTCCCAAAAGCTTTCCTATTGGATACTAGGGAGCGTTCTCGCGCGGGCTCCGTCGGTACCGATGTCACCCATATGTGAAGACTACATTCCTGCTTGTTCCTGGAGTTTTACTATTTTTTGGAACTTGACCTTTCAGTACAAGCAGGAACTATGTACAATGTAATACGGGCATTTTGTCTTCTCCCTGTTAATCTATTCTACTAGTTTAAACACCAGTCTGGATCCAAGGGATTCTACAATTTGAGATAATTTAGAATGAGACCCAGTAATATTAGAAGCTAAACTGACATTTGAAAAGACTATTTGGTTTCTTCATGAGAAGAATCTTTTACCAGCTAATCATCTAGTTAATACCAGGGCTGGTCCAACCATTAGGCAAGACTAGGCAGCTTCCTAGAGCTGCAGCTTCTGAAAGATGGTAAACATCAGCAGTCAAAGCAAAACAATAGATCATGACAGCCTCACAAACTCAAAGAGCCAGCAGCACATTTTCTATTTTACCTGCAGGGAGAACGGACACACACACACACATACAAAGCGAAATGTAATTTTTTTTTTACTCAACGCGTAATCAAACTCTGGAATTCGTTACTGGCGGATGTAGTAAAAGCTGTTAGTGTAGCTGGGTTTAATAAAGGTTTGGACAAGTTCTTGGAGGAAAGGTCTATAAACCATTATTAAAGAGGACCCCGGGACAAGCATTGTGGAATCTGTGTGTCTTTTTGGGAACCTGCTAGGTATTTGTAACCTGGATTGGCCACTGCTGGAAACAGGATACTGGGTTTGATGGACCTTGGTCTGACCCAGTATGGCACATCTTATGTTCTTACAGATGTATGTTCCATGACATCCCTACAGTCCAGTCTCCTGGGCTGTGTTCCCTTTACAGCAAATGGAGACTGAGCATGCTAGCCTTTGGTGATGTCACAGTGGGCGCTCCAGTATCCTCAGTCTCCAGCAGATGGGACAGAACCCTTGGTAGCCTGGGCTTTACTGTGGGTCCTGAGCTGCAGTAAGAGAAGTAAAAAAAAAAAAAAAAAGAAGAATCTGGTTTCATAGCAGAACTTGACAGAATTCTGGTACCAAAGCACTGTAGTGCAGTTTGGTTTTTGGGGCAGCTGTGGTGACTAGGTCTGCCCCAGGGGACCGACGCAGTTTGGTCGGCGGTAGGACCCTGGGAAGAGGGGTGGGGGGTTTGTTTCCTTCTCCTCTGGCAGATAACAGATCTGCTGCCTACAGCCTCAGTGCCCTTTGGTGGGTTAGAGGATGATGAGCTGGCTGCTGTGAGCAGGGGAACACTGTGATTCGGAGAGTGGCTCTTCTTGACTATAGTTCTCTGTGCAATTTGGTCAGCCCATAGCTCACCAGCTGGGGAGGACATAGTAATTTTGTTTTGTCAGCGCATCGTCTTTATTCCGCAGTCTGCATTGGGTGCGCTATCAGATGGACTCATTTCTCCCTGGTCAGTCTGTCGGTCTTGTGAGGACCAAGAGGCAGGAATATCTTTGCGGGAAGCGCCGTCTTCAGAAGCCTTTTCTCCATGCTCAGGTTCCGTTGGGCGTACTCTTACGGCAGCAGGGATAACAACGGCTCCTGAGCTTTTGGTGATAACAGCATCCATTTTGGCATATTCACCAGTGGACATGTCCTCGGCCTCCAGAGCATCTATGGGGCACTCAGAACAGAGGGCTTCTCAGTCCCAGCAGTCGGTTCAGGCTCTCTTTCAAATATTGGGTCCCTCTCCTGCAGTTCCCTTCTCACCGGATTTCATCCTGCTGCTGCATCAGGCTTATTGTATTAAACAGGGCCTTATGGAGCCTCAGGAGTTTCAGGACCAGCAGTCGGGGCAGTGCAAGAAGCAGCAGCTCGAGGGGGTCTCGAGGACAATCTTGGCGGGTGGGACTGCCTCTGGCTTTGAGGTTCTGGAGGAGGAATTGGGGTCAGAGCTCTCTTTGGGCTCTGAGGATCCCCTGGAGGGTCCCTCAAGCCTGGAAAAAGGGGAAGAGTCTGGGGATCTTAGAGAGGACTCCCAACCAGTGGGGGAGGACCCCAATATAATCAGAGACTTCTGTAGGGAAGAGCTAGTGTCTCTTATTGCGGATTCACTGGCATCGCTGAATCTTACTGCAGATACACCCTTGGTGGATCTTCCCTTGGAGGACCCGTTGCCTCAGGGGATCTATATGTCGGAGACCTCCTTTCTGTTGCACAGAGCCCTGAAGCAGATGATTGAAATGGAGTGGGACTCTCCGGAGGTGGAAGTACACGGCGCAAGAGCCATGCAACACCTTTATCCAATCCCTGCTGGCGAACAGGAGAATTTTCAGCTGCCCAAGGTGGAGTCCCCGGTGTCTGTTTGTAAGGAGGTTTCACACTGAGGGATTCCCAGAATAAGAAGTTAGAGAAACAGTTGAAGCAGGCTTTGAGAATGCTTTGGCTTTGCAGGCTTCAGTCTGCGGAGCCTATGTTGCGCAGGCCTGCATGCGCTGGATGCAGGGATTGAAAACAGTGGAGACAGGGTTGTCTCCACTCTCCCGGAAGTGACCAAGATAGACTCTGGGGTCACTTACCTGGCAGATGCCTTCTATGACCTGCTGCGGGCATCAGCAAAAGGTATGGCTTCAGTCATAGCAGCCTGAAGTTTGCTTCGGCTATGGAATTGGTCTGCAGATGGTTCCTCCAAACAGCTCTTGAGTAAACTGCCTTTTCGGGGCAAGCTTCTCTGGGGAAGCCCTGGAGAAACTGGTCAAGGATCTGGGGGAGTCCAAGCTGGCACGCTTGCCAGAGGACAAGCCCAAGCCGCAAAAACTGGCAACGCCCTCAGGGAGGGGACATTCCCAGGATTTCAGTAGGTTCAGATCAACGAGGTTTGCGCCGTATCATAAGCCCGCCTATCGGACTCGGGGGCAGTCCTTTCAGGGTGGAAGGGTTCCAAAGGGGCTCCTTTGCAGGTATCGGTGTAGCAGCTAAGAAGCCCTAATGAGATGAGGGCGGCTCAGGCAAGGTCAGTGCCGATAGGTAGTCGCCTGCAGCAGTTCTACCTGGTTCAGGTCCACCTTACCTCCGACCGGTGAGTTCTGGAGGTCATTTGCAAGGGTTATGTGCTGGTGTTTACAGTTCCGCTGGCAGATACCTTTCTGCTGTCAACCTGTCGGGTGCCAGGAAAGGTGTGGATGGTCTCCAAAACACTTAACCAGCTAATTCAGCTGCAAGCGGTCATGCCCATTCCACAGGATCAGCAGGGGCAGGGGCTCTATTTACTTTGTGGTGCCCAAGAAAGAGGGCTCCTTTTGGCCCATTCTCAATCTCAAATATGTCAATCGAGCATTGCACGTCCCTCATTTTTGGATAGAAACCCTGCAGTCTGTGATTGTAGCAGTGTGTCAGGGCAAGTTTCTTTCCCCCCTGGACCTCACGGAAGACTACCTGTATGTTCCCATTTAGGCAGAGCACCAATGTTTCCTGTGCTTTGCGGTGCCCAGGGGGGCATTTCCAGTTTCAAGTGCTGCCCTTTGGACTAGCCACAGTGCCATACACCTTCACCAAGATCATGGTAGTGGTCGCAGCCCAGTTGAGGAGCAAAGGAATACTAGTGCACCCCCTACCTGGACAATTGGCTCATTCAGACAAAGTCATGTCAGGAAAGCATAGAGTCCATACAGCGGGTCTGCAACCTGCAGAGGCAGCAGGGCTGGGTGGTGAATGTGACCAAGAGCCACCTTACGCTCTCTCAGAGTGTTCTATATCTGGGGGCTTGATTCGACACAGTGCAGGGGATGGTATTCCTGCTGGAGGGGAGGTGCCGAAAGATTCAGAGTCAAATCCGCCAATTTTTGAGGCAATGGTCACAGTTGGCACGGTCCTACCTGCAGGTCCTAGGATCCATGGCCTTGACGCTGGACTTGGTTCCATGGGCGCGGGCTCACATGCAGCCCTTACAGAGGGCACTTCCCTCCTGAAGATCGCCTCAGCGGCACTCTGTCTCACCGGCTCCTGTGTCCCTTGGAAGTGTGCGTTGGTCTGGCGTGGTGGTTAGCGTCTGCTCACATGTCCAGGGGAATACCGCTGGAACTGCCGGAGTAGACACTGGTCAAGATGACCGCCAGTCTCTCTGACTGAGGGGCGCATTGCAAGGGACAGATTGCACGGGGCAGTTGGGTGCCACTCCAGTCGCAATGGCCCATCAGCAGGCTGGAAATTAGAGCTGTGAGACTGGCTCTCCTGCAGTTTTAGGAGTTGCTCCAATACAAGGCTGTGAGAGTATTGAGGGACAATGCCTCCACAGTGACCTATATCAATCGACAAGGCAGAACAGGCAGCACCACTCTGGCAGAGGAGATTGCCCTGCTTCTTCAGTGGGTGGAGGCCAATCTTGCACAGCTGTCGGCAGCTCATGTGTCAGGGAAGGGCAACCTTCAGGCCAACTTCCTAAGCAGACATCAGTTAGATCCGGGGGAGTGGTCCTTGGCAGACGAGGTGTTTGTGCAGCTGACTTGGCGTTGTGGCACACCCATCCTGGATTTCATGGCGTCGGCGGACAATGCTAAGGTGGAGCGCTTTTTCAGTAGGATGCAGGGAATGCATTCCGAAGGCCTCGACGCTCTGGCTCAAAGCTGGCTGGTGGAGGGTCTCCTTAATGCCTTCCCTCCGTGGCCTCTCATAAGTCGCCTGATTCAACACATCGAAACCCATGCAAGGCTAGTGCCCTTGGTAGCCCTGGACTGACCTTGATGTCTGTGGTATGCGGACCTGGTGAATAGCGGCTTCCGGTGTGGCCAGACCTGTTGTCACAGGGTCCAATCCTGATGCCTCAGGTGGATCGATTCTTGCTTCCGGCTTGGCTCTTGAAAGGGTGTCCTTGCAGTATAGGGGCTATTTGCCATCAGTGATTGCTACCTTGTTGAAAGAGAGGCGGCGGTCAACATCCCTAGCATGCGTCTGTGTCTGGAGGGTCTTCGAGGCTTGGTATGAAAAGCGGCATCGACAGCCTTTTGGGGCTGCTATCCCAAACATCTTGGCTTTTCTGCAGGATGGGTTTGAAAAGGATCTTGCCTTGAACTCCCTTCGGGTGCAGATTGCAGTGCTAGCATGTTATCGGGGGCACGTCCAAGGGGTCTCCTTAGTGTCTCTCCCAGACATTGTTAAGTTTCCTCCGGGCGGTCAAGCTTCTGCGGCCGCCCTTGCGGCCCTGTGTTCCTGCTTGGGACCTCAATTTGGTTCTCAGAGATCTCTCGGGAGTGTGTTTGAGCCTGTGGCAGCTGCATCCCTTAAGGATCTTATCCTGTAGGTGGTTTCCCTGGTGGCCATTTGTTTGGCTCGACGAATTTCGGAGTTGCAGACTCTGTCTTGCAGGGAGCCTTATCTGCTTCTGGCAAAGGATTGAGTGGCTTTGTGTACTGTGCCCTCCTTTTTGCCTAAGGTAGTTTAGTCTTTTCATCTCAATCAGACCGTGGTGCTCCTGGTCTTCCCTAAGGACGAGGATTGTCAGCTTTGCACTCTGGATGCACTGCGGGTTCTCTGGCGTTACTTGAGACCGTCTGTTCATTTTCTTCGGAGGTCCTTGCAAAGGAGAATCGGTGTTGAAGGCCTCCATTGCTACGTGGTTAATGGAGGCAATCCAGTCGGCATCTCTCTTAAAGGGGAAGACAGTGCCCACGTGTCTATGGGCGCACTCTACCAGAGCACAGGCAACCTCCTGGGCAGAGTGCGCTCTGGTCCCACCGGCAGATATTTGCAGGGCCGCAACATGGGCTTCCTTGCATACCTTTGTACGTCATTATAAGCTCAATTTGCAGGCACGCTCAGAGTTGCATTTTGGTGCATGGGTGTTGGAGGTTGGCTTACCGGTCCTGCCTGTGTTTAAGTACTGCTCTGGTACATCCCAGGGATCTGGACTGGACTGTAGGGACATCACGGAAGGTGAAATTAGACTTACCTGCTAATTTTCTTTCCACTAGGACCAAGAAGTCCATTCCAGAACTCACCCATTTCAGTATGGTGGCAAGCCAGTTATGGTGGTCAGCATATAGGAGTCCGTGTTTTATCCTCCGGTTTGGTCAGAGGGCGTATTCTGGGCTAGGAGGTTCTGAGGGCCGAGGATCCTAGGTGTAGCCTTGGTCTGCTTGGGTTGCACTAAGTCACCACAGGAGGTCTGAAAATATAAGTGTACATAGTTGGCTGTTGGCCCATTATTAGTTCTTGAGTTCTGCCTTGACAATGGAATACTGGCTTGGTGGGAGGAGCGCCTGCTCTTTATACTGTGACATCACCAAAAGCTAGCATGCTCAGTCTCCATTTGCTGGAAAGGGGACACAAACCAGAAGTCTGGACTGAACTGTAGGTACTAATAGAAAGAAAATTATCAGGTAAGTCTAATTTCACGAAGCACAAATATGCACTTTTACAAGGCTGTTGTGGGATGGGTGATGTTGGGACAAACATGATTTTAGAGTTTAATTAGGAAATCTAGGCGGGGAGGGGTAAGGTTGAAGGTTTACCTAGGGCACCCAATACCACTGCATCAGCCCTGGCTAATACCCATCCTTTGAAGATACTCCACTGCAGGGTATATTGTGAAAGTTTTGGTCCAAATAGAAATATTCAGTATTGGTAGCAAATGCCATTCTCTATGAAATGGTGGATCAGGATAGGCATACACGTTTCTTTGAGATCCAGAGAGCATAACCAGTCCTTAACATCCAAGAAGGTAAGAATGGCCTATAAGGAATTGATTTTGAACGTCTACTGAACTAGGATTTGCAAAGTCTCTCAGGTCTAATAGCAACCTGAAGCCTTGGTTAAAGGATCAGCCGAGACAGGAAATTACAATCCTGGGGGCCCAATTTGGGGGGTTTTACCCTAAAGGCCCCTGCACTACTGTCTAGGACCATGGAGAAGTTGTAAGGGGAACTGCCTGTTAACCTCATTTGCCAGTCAGCATCGCAGGCTGTGGTGCTGCAACATCCTATGCAGGTCTAAACAGGGACTAGATGAGAAAAAAAAAGAAACAAAAAAAAGTTAGAGTTAGATTCCTTGGAGATCCTACCCAGACCGTAGGGGAACCAGTATTCTGTCCTCCTTAATCTTACCTTTCGACAATTGAATCTGTCCTTAAGCCCTAACAAGCAACCATAACAACATAAGAAACACCATATTGGGTCAGACCAAGGTCCATCAAGCCCAGTATCCTGCTTCCAACAGTGGCCAAACCAGGTCACAAGTACCTATCAAGTTCCCAAAATGTTATACAGATTCCACGATGCTTATCCTGGAGGAAGCAGTGGATTTCCCTGGTCGTCCTCAATAATGGTTTATACACGTTTCCTTCAGGAACTTGTCTAAACCTTTTTTAAACCCAGCTACACTAATAGCTTTTACCACATTTTCTGGTAATAAATTCCAGAGTTTGATTATGCATTGAGTGAAAAAATACTCTCTCTTTGTTAGTCTTAAATGGGCTACATTGTAGCTTCATTGCGCGTCCCCTAGTCTTCCTACTTTTTGATAGAGTAAACAACCGATCTACGTTTATCCATTACACTCCATTCATTAATTTATAGACTTCTATCATATCTCTCCTCAGCCATCTTTTTTCTAAGTTGAAGAGTCCTAACCTTTTAAGCTTTTCCTCATAGGAGTATCCTTCCATCCCCTTTACCATTTTGGTGGCTCTTTTCTATACTTTTTCCGTTTCTGCTATATCCTTTTTAAGATATTGGGGCCAGAATTTCACACAATATTCAAGGTGCAGATGCACCAAGGAACGATACAGAAGCATTATATTATCCTTTGTTTTATTCTCCATTCCTTTCCTTATGATTCCTGGCATTCTATTTGCTTTCTTGGTTACTGCTGCACATTGGGCAGAGGGTTTCAAAGTATTGTCCAGGATGATGCCTAGATCCTTTTCCTGGGTGGTGGTTCCTAATCTGGAACCTAACATCTTGCCCAATCGGGGCTCCAGCCAGGAACTTTAAAAGTTCGCGCCACTGGGTGGGCCCGCGCCTGAGGGCCTCACCAGAGGGCCCTTTGGCGTGGCCCTTAGGCGTGGACCGTGAAGGCAGGACTGAATAGTCGCTTTCCCGACCTGCACAAACAACCCTCCATCGCCTGTGTCAACAACTCTCCTCGTGACGGCAGAAACAGTATCTCAGGTACTTTATAATATCCCGAGCGATACTCCTTATCAGTTACCATGCACAGATAATATCACCTGCTCCCTACATGGTAAAACGCCATTTTGACCACAATAGAAAAAACAGAATCAGTCACTAAGCCGCATCACCCACTGCTACTGTTTGGTATCATCGGATTCCTATCATTGCCGTTGTTTAGCTTTACTTCTTCCTGCCATTGCTACTGTGTATCATTGTGTTCCACTGCTACTGTATATCACTGTGTTCCATTGCTACTGTATATCACTGTGTTCCATTGCTACTATAATCATTGTGTTCCACTGCCACTGTGGATCATAGTGTTCCTGCCATTATTATCGTTAGTAAAATTCTACTCCTGCCATAACACACAACTATGAAAGGGCACTCACTCTCCTTTCCCGCACCTCAGAAGATACAGCCACCTAAATAAAATATCCTTAGTCAGGGGACACACCAAACTCACCCCCTCCTGCACAAACCCCTGCCTCACCTGGACTGGCTCAGTAAGATTCAAAATGGAGCACATAATCATCATCCTAATGAGTCTCTACCTTCTACTCACAATCTTGCCATCCTCCTCACTGGCACTACTTACAACACAGAATCACATCCCAATAGTTTCTACTAGTGGAAGAAAATGGCCAGATGACTCCCACAACCACTCTTATGGAGCTAGCTATCCATATCGCCACCATCTAATACATATTCCACTACAAAATTCTTTAAAAACCAAGCAAAGTAAATGCCCATACACTAGTAGCCTGAAGTGTGCACTCATTAACTCTCGCTCACTTCGCAAGAAATGGCCAGCAATCACTGAAACGATAATGTATCATAAATTAGACATCATCATGATCACTGAGACCTGGCTCTCACCGGAGGACAACACTATACTCAATCAACTTCTACCACCCAACTTTGTTGCTTTCACCAGCCACAGGCAGAACAAAAGGGGTGGAGGAGTGATCATCATCACCAGATCGGACCTTCAGTTCAAAATGGTTGAAGCCAACAGCATCAACACCCTTGAAACAGTAACTATCTCCAACAACACCTGCTCTATAAACTTGATTTACAGAGCACCTTCTGCAAATCCAGACAACCTCTCTAATATCATAAACATAGCATCCAATACCCAGGGTCCAAATAAACCAAATTGGATCCTAGGCGACTTCAATCTGCCTTCCCTACAGGACAATCAAGCAGCTGCATTCATAGAAGCACTAGACATCTTGGGATACACCCAATTGGTACAAGAACCCACACACTCAAAGGGTAACATTCTTGACCTCATATTCGCCCCACAAGCAGTGCTTCAGCAATCACAAAACATCACACTTTCATTAACAGCAGTACCATGATCTGACCACAAGCTCATTACTTTCCAGATACCTACCCTCTTCAAGTCACAAAGACCCAATGAGGATTTAAGCAAGAACTCTAACCCAACTGCCAGAAGTTTTCACCCGTTCAATAGAGAACGTATACTGGCTGAAACGAACACACTCCTTGATAAGACCTCACTAGATCTAGAGGAACTGATCTCCACCTGGAACAGTAAACTCAGCGCAATCGCAATCCGTCCCCCAACAACTAAAGCCCCAAACAGAAGATCGTCAGCACCATGGTTCACAGCCGACTTAAGGGCATCACTAACCCTCCTACGGAGACTGGAAAAGCGCTGGAGGAAGTCACATACTAGCAGTGACCAAGCAGCATACACCCAGCATCTACACACACATCGCAACGCCATCATAGTCAAAATGAAGCAACACCACACAGACACCCTGAAAAGGTCATTAAATAAGCCGCACGACCTCTTCAACTTGGTTAAATCCCTTGCTAAGGAACCCACCCCGGAGCACCCTGGAAGTATACACCCGCAGGCAATGTTCCCTCTAATTTTCTGTAGGTTGTGTGCGCATAAAATATCAGCTGTGCGGCTTTTGAAGGAAGGTTAAATTTTTGTGCGCAACATAACGACACTCAGTTATATATTTTAAAATTTGACTACACGTCAGAATACAGTATATACACCACATTGATTTTAATCAAATTAAATAAAAATAGACTATTACTAAATGAAGCGGAAAATTTCTAGTAATTACAATCACAACTTTTACATTTTAAGATGTCTGTGTTGTTTTCTATCAGAATCAGAACCATAATTTTTGTGCGCTCTGTTGGTAAAGTATGTGCGCTCGCTCGGCGAGGTGTGTGCGCGCGCACACGCGCACAGCTTAGAAGGAACAGTGCCCGCAGGACTATGCCATCTTTATGCAATCTAAACTGTGCAAGACCGACAAAATGGAGATACCGGACCCCCCCAACGCTCAAGAATTCTCAGCATCTCTAACTACCTTTGTTACACCTTCAAAGAGAATTATAGAAGACACCATCTCAACTCTAAATACCTCCACTGCATACTCGGACCCCTGTCCAGCATTCTGGATAAGGGATTT